>PVIH01000608.1:0-318393 GCA_004025045.1 Sigmodon hispidus
AAATCTTTTCCCATTCTGTAGGCTGGCGTTTTGTCCTATTGACAGTGTCCTTGGCTTTGCAGAAGCTTCCCAGCTTCAGGAGATCCCACTTATTGATTGTTGGTCTTAGTGCCTGTGCCACTGGTGTTATATTTAGGAAGTGGTGGCCTGTGCCAATTTGTAGAAGTGTATTTCCCACTTTCTTTTCTAACAAGTTCAAGGTGGTTGGGGTTAAGTTGAGGTCTTTGATCCACTTGGATTTGAGTTTTGTGCAGGGTGACAGGCTCAGATCTATTTGCATTTTTCTACACACTTCCTTCCAGTTATGCCAACACCATTTGTTAAATATTTTTTTTTTATATTGAGTTGTTTTGAGCGGGGTGGTAAGTATAGATCTATTTGAATTTTTCTACATGAAACCATCCAGTTTGACCAGGATCATTTGTTGAAGATTGTTGCACAAATTCTGGCTGTAATGAAAGAAACTCAGAGCTAGATATCGGGGAAAGGCGGAAATATCAGAGAGAGGAAACACCACAGTCAAATCTCACCCAGCTATCTTCTAGTTTCCTCAGCTTCTCTCCTGGTCACTTCTAATTGCTGCTGTTTTCCTAAAGCCTGCCTTAAATATCCTCTTCACCAAGCTGTATCCCATCCAGGTTAAAATTAAAGGCATGAGCTACTCTGTTAGGTGTAGTCAGCCTTGAACTCACAGAAACACAGAAAGATCTGTAACTGGAGTTAAGGGATTAAACATGACCACTCCTGGCTTTCTTCCATGCTGGGAATAAAGGTGTGCCATTGAAGCCTAGCTGTTTTGCCTTGTACTCACAGAGATCCAGAACTCCTAGAGATCCAGAACTCACAGAGCTATATGAATTACCCTGTTCTGTTATTCCTGGAACTTCCAAAGCTACCTCTGCCTAGTTTGACTGTGGGTTGATCTCTTGATATTCCAAGTTTTATTAAATATGTAACATATCACCACAGAAGATTCGATTTTTCTTTCCAGTATATATTTCTGGCTTCTTTATAAAATTTCAGATGTCCAGAGGTGTGTCAATTTATGCATGGGTCTTCAATTTGATTTTAATAATGAATGGGTCTGTTTTTGTGCCAATATCATGCTGTTTTTATTACTATAGCTCTGTAGTACAACATGAGATTAGGGACAGTGATGCCTCTCGCAGTTCTTTTACTATTAAGAATTCCAGCCACTTGAGGTCTTGTTGATGTCCATGGTCCATGCTGTTTCTGAGGGCTATGTCTGGGTCCATGATCCTACTGAAGCTGGAGATCATATTGATGTCTGTGGCCAGTGTTACCACTGAAGGCTGTGCAAATGCCTGTGGTTTGTGTTGCCGTTGGGAACCATGTTGATGTGAGTGGACCAGATTGCTGCCAGGGTACATTTTGGTGTCCAGGGAACAAGTTGCCCCAGAGGTCATGTTGATGTCCTTAGTCTGTGCTGCCTTTGGGGACAATGATGATGTCTGTGGCTCATGATGTGCCAGAGGGTCATGTTAATGTCCATGGCAGATTACATTTATTGATTCATGTTGTTGAACTATCCCTGAATCTCTTGAATGAAATCTACTTGAACATGGTAGATGGACTTTTTAGTGTGTTCTTGGGTTTGGTTTACAAGTATGTTATTGAGAAAATTTGAGTTTATGTTCATAAAAGAAATTGCCCTGCAATTCTCTTTCTTTTTGGATCTTTATGTGGTTTGGGAATCTGGCTAATTTTGTCTTGTGAAATAGTGTTCCTTCTGTTTCTATTTTGTGAAATAATTTGAGGACTATTGACATTAATTCTTCTTTGGAAATTTGGACCTGAGCTTTATTTTTTTCTTTTTCTTGTTTTTATTTTTTAGTTGGAAGACTTTTTATTTCAGCTTTTATTTCATTAGGGGGTAAGAGGTTTGTTTAAATAGCTTTTCTAATCTTGATTTAACTTTGGTAAAGTAGTAGGTATCAAAAAAATCTGTTTATTTAGATTTTCCAGTTTGGTGTAGTACAGGATTATATTATATTAGGATTTTCTAGATTTCCTCAGTGTTGTTATGTCCCCCCCCAACACACACACTTTATTTCTGATTTTTGCTAATTTGGATCTTTCCTCTCTGCCTTTTAGTTAATTTTGATAAGGTTTTGTCAGTCTTACAGATTTTCTCAAAGAACCAACTCTTTGTTTCATTGATTCTTTAAATTTTTTGTTTTATTTTATTGATTTCAGCCCTGAGTTTGCTTATTTCTTGCTTTCTACTCCTTTTTTGGGGTAGTATTTCTTTTCTTTTTAAGTTTTCAGGTGTGCTGTTAAGTTACTAGTATGAGATTTCTCCAACTTTTTAATATAGACATTTAGTATTTTTCATTTCTTTCTTAGAATTACCTTCATTGTGTCTCATAAGTTTGGATATGTTATATATACATTTTCATTCAATTCTAGAAAGTTTTTAATTTAATTCTTAATTTCTGTATTGATCCATAGTAGTGACTTGTGCAGTTTTTTATTAGTTTGTAAGATTTCTGTGGTTGATATCCAGCTTTAATCCATGGTGGTCATATATGATGCAGAGTATTATTTTAATATTTTGTATCTGTTGAGACTTTCCTTGTGTTCAAGAATGGGTCAATTTTGGAGAAAGTTCCATGATAAGCTGAGAAGAAGGTCTGTTCTTTTGTGTTTGGGTGAAATGTTCTGTAAATATCTGTTAGGTTCATTTAGTTTATAACACCAGCTTCAGCATTTCTCTGTTTAGTTTTTGTCTGGATGACCTGTCTATTGATGAGAGTGAACTAGTAAAGTCTCTTACCATCAGTGTGTGAGGGTCAATATGTGATTTAAGCTGTAGTAGTGTTTCTTTTGCCAACTTGGGTGTCCTTTGTATTTGGTGCATAGATATTAAGAATTGAAATTTCATCTTGGTGAATTTTTCTTTGAGTATTTAGTGTCCTTACCTATTCTGATTTGTTTTTGTTTGAGGTCTATTTTGTCAAATATTAAAATGGCTGCAATAGCTTGCTTCTTAAGAACAGTTGCTTAGAATACCTTTTCCATTTTTTTCACCTTGTGGTTATGTCTATCTTTGATATTGAGATGTGTTTATTGAATGTAGCAAAAGGAAAGATCCTGTTTTCATATATATTTTCTTAGTCTGTGTCCTTTCTTAAAAAAATTAGGGATTTGAGACCATTGATGTTTAGGATATCAATAAGCAGTGTTTATTGATTCTTGTTCTTTTGTTGTTATTGTTGTTGTGGTGGTGGTGATGGTGTGTGTGTGTGTGTGTGTGTGCATTCATGCACATTTTTTTTTAATTTGCTGACTTGAAATTATTTATTTCTTGAGGTTTTTTTGGGTAGTTAACCTCTTTATATTGGAGTTTTTCTATTTTTTTTTGTAGAGCTGGATTTGTAAATAAATATTGCTTAAATTTGGTTTTTATCATGAACTGTCATATTTTCCCCATCTAGTTGTAACTGAGATTTTTTTCTGGGTATATCAGTCTAGACTGTCATGAGGAGGGTGTCACTTAGAGTCTGTAGAACATCTGTCCAGACCCTTCTGAGTTTTAGTCCCCATTGAGAAGTCAGGTGTTATTCTGTAGGTCTGCCTTTATAAGACATGTATCCTTTTCCCTTGTTTTGGGTGTTTAGTCTTTCATTTATTATGTGCTGAGGAAACTTTCTTTTCCAGTCTATTTCATTTTGTGTTCTGTATGTTTCTTGTATCTTAATAGATATATCCGTATTTAGGTTAGGAAAATTTTCTTTGTAGTTTATTGAAAATATTTTCCATGTCTTTTTGCTGGGTTTCTTGTTCTTCTATTTCTATTATTATTAGGTTTTGTATTTTCAAAGTGTCCCAGGTTTCCTGGGTGTTTTGTGTAAGTATTTTGCTTATTTAACATTTTCTTTGACTGATATGTTCATCTCTTCTATCATGCCTTCAATGCCCAAGGATCTTTCTTCCATCTCTTGGTATTTTGTTGGCGAGGCTTGCCTCTGAAGTTCCTGTTTGTGTTCTTAAATTTTTCATTTCCAGATTTTTCTGCATTTTTTATTGATTCTATTTCCATTTTAAAATCTTGAACTGTTTCATTCAGTTTCTTTCACTGAGTGTTTATGTTTTCATAGATTTCTTTACAGAATTTATTTGTTCTCCCTTTAGGAACCGCTACCATATTTGTAAGGGTTATTTTAAAGTCCTTTCCTTGTGCTGTGGCTGTGTTGCAATACCCAGGGCTTACTGTGGTAGTGTAGCTGGGCTCTAGTGGAGTCATATTGTTCTATGTGTAACTGATTTTAATTTTGTGCTGGTCTCTAGGCATCTGGGGTGGGGAAGAATTGTAATTTTAGGGGCTGATATTTGGTTTTGTCTTTATTGGGTGGGTATTTTGTTCCTTCATTTCTATTGCCCTCTCTGGTTCTTATGACAGTATGTTAGCTCTGTGTTGCCTGGTAGAAAATTCTTCCGAGATTCTGATAGGTATGGCCACTGGGGCTTCCATATAAAATGTATCCCTAGATATTGAGAACTAAGACTTAGGAATAGAGATGGGTTCTTGCGGGCTGAAGGAGTCTACAGGAAGAAAAGGAGGGTGTTCCGTCAGGATCTACCCCTGGGGATAGGGGCAGAAAGTGAGGAGAGGTCACAGCAGGTGTTCTGCTGCAGAGTTCAGGGTGCGGCTTGGAAGAGTGGAGGGAGAGAAGGATCTACAGCTAACCTGCCTTCCTTGCTGGCTGGTGATCTTCAAGTTCTCAGCAAATGCTTGTTGGAGTTGGGGACTGGGAACAAGGAATGAGTGGATGGAGAAAGTCTGAAAGGGAAGATGTGTGTGATTCATTGGAGAAGGGGACAGTCGAAAGAGGGGGTCTGCAGCGGAGAGCTTGGGACAAGACTGCAGGGCTGGTTTTGTAGGAGCTGAAGAAGAGGTGAAACTCTGCAGTCAGCTTACCTTCTTCTCTGGCCTGCGGGTTCCCAGGGAGTCCCTGATTTTCTATGAGGCCCGTTTCTTATGTCAGCCATTCCATGGACAGCATCCATACCCATTTTACAGGTTGAAAGACTAAAATTTAAAAAGGCAGAAGTAAGTTGCTATCATCACAGACTGGCCCTGGTGAGACCCAGGACCATTAGTCCCGACCCTTTTTGCTTTGAAGTACAATTTTCTGTCTTCTAACACAAACTGGTGTTTGCTTAAGTAGGCAACTGTGAGGTCAAGTTCCTTTCTGTGTAGAAAGAAAAAGCAGAATAGACACCTCAGATTTCTTCTGTAGGAGGCTGGAAGGCCTTTTAATCCTCAGTGTGCAAGCAGAGGCCTCCTTGGTTAACCCCTTCACTTCTGTCCTCCTGACCTCCTTTCTCCTAGACTATTACCCAGACTTTTCTATTCCTCCAAGACTTCCAAGAACAGCCTTCTTTAGTGACTGGGACCGTCCTGACTGATTTGCACGCACAGCTCTCAGTGGATCAATAGTGGAACTGGGCTCAGGGACCCTAGAGCTTTTTGCAATATTGTTCTCAGGCTTTGTGCCAGGTTTAGCGCATAGTAAGTGCTCAATGCACAGTAGTAACTATTTTCTTTTCTTGTAAAAGACAATGTGCACCCCACGGGGCGGGGTGGGAGGTGTGTTCTGAATTTTAAAGCCTGAAGGTGCATTTACCCTCTGCTCACTCTCAGGCTGTTCTGTTCCTGTCCAGATTTTGACCTTTTCTAGAGCAAAAGAGCTTGGGTTCCACTTGGGCTGATGAGGCTGTAGTCCAAGGATCTGGCCCTACCGAATGAAGGTGACCCTGCTTCAGCACAGACAGCCTCTCTTTGAAGATAGGGCCTGGCTGCTTTGCATTCGGGATGAGGGTTCCTCTGGTCAATTTGCTTTCACTAATGTCAAGCCCCCGCGGCGCCGACGTTGGTTGCGTAGCAACTGGCTGAGCTGCACTGCAGAGGTGGCCATGCATAAAAGATGACACATGATGGAGGGGCTCAGGGTGAGGATTTGCAAATTTAGATACAGTCGCAGCAGGAATATGAACTGGGCACTCGACAAGCATGGGGGTGGGTAGTTTTCTTTGTCTCCTCCCATCTCATTCAGAAAGCCAGTTTCCCATTGTATTGATAGAAGTCTAGGAAAATTAGCAGACAGGAGGAAGGGAGATGTGAGAGAGCAGCCACCTCCTCCTCCAGGCTGAATGGGGCAAAGGGAAGAAACAAATGTAAAGAGCAATGCAAACATACACAGACAGAAGAAGCTTCACGGTGCCCTGAAGACGCCTCTGAGGCAGCCTGGTTCCCCCATGGATTTCCCCACCTCAGTGGAAGGCTGATGAAAGGAGCTGGTCTGAATGCCACCATTCTGATAACAGGTCCCTCCTATTACTTTTGACAGCTTCAGGGAGCTGAGATGTGCTATGTCTGGGGCTCCTAATCCTGCACTCAAGTCCTAGAACTGCTACTTGGTGATACTTGGAAAGTGACTTCATATCACATTCAGTTCAAACCATCCAATTTTAACTGAGCATCTACCATGATATCAGGGTGCTGACCTAGAGTGCTAGGGGACACTAAAATACAATGTCCTTGAGGTCTGTCCATGTGGTGGAATAAACAGGTGTCAACACAGTGAGACTCTCCTTATATGCAAAGCCCAGAGATAGCTGACTAGGGGGCAGCTACTACTGCTTTGATTCAAAAGCTATTGGGACAGGCAAGGAAGCCAAGGCATGGAGAAGCATATTCCAGAGCAAAGGAACTATTCAGGAAGAGGCACTTGGATGAGAACTTCCCTTTGCTGTCATCTGGAGGTGAAGAAGCTTAAAGGCATTTGAGAGGTTCTTCAGCTTCAGTAAGGACATGCCTGAGGTCCTCATGGACATATGACTAATCCTCCTATCCATACCCCACCCCTCCTCCCCATCCTGGCCCCACTCCTTGCCAAAGTGCCTGGAAGTCTATCTACCTGTTCCCAGACTCTATTCTGAGAGAAGAGGCAGACCTAGAGAAAGCAGGGACTGTTAGGGAACCCCAGTGACCTGGGTGGACAAAGAGAAAAGGGAATGGCTGAGACCAGGGTATCAAGGGTTCTGTGGTCCTGATGTGACAGCAACATGGGGATCTCAGGAACAGGTGCAGCTGCTTCAGGAAGAGCTGATCTGGGAAAAACTCCAGTTCCAAAGTCACCTTCAACAGTAAACTCCAGACAGGCCTGGTGTGGATGGATAGATCCTTGCCCATTGGCAGCCAAGTGAATTATTTCTCACTTGCTCGTAGCCTTGACAACCATTTTTTATTTACTGCTCCCCAAGACTCTGATGTGGCATTGAAAGCCTTGTTTTTTCAGGTGAGGAAATCTCAGAACAGAGCTGCTTGTCCAAATCTCGCCTTGTCCGATCTTGTGCCGTATTCTGACTGGGGATCTTGCTCTCTACCCATTCCACTCCTCAGAAGAAACTGGAGGGTCACTGGGACAGCGGCAACAGAGTAAATGATGTCAGAGCTTTCCCAGAAAGTTGGCTTTGTTGTGCAATGTAAGTAGTCCAGGCAAAAAGGATGTAATTTGATAAACAAACAAAAACAAAAACTTGGCTATTCCTCACTTAATAGGATCAAATCCCAAGAAAGAACTTTGAACCAGGCAGGCAGCTTGTCACCAGCAAGGCCTTGACACATCTATCATTCTCAAGAACTGTGTAGGAGTTTACACCCCAGCTCTGCCACCCATTTGTTAGATGAATATTGGGTGAATCATTTTACCTGCAGTTCTCAGCCTCTTCTCTATAAGATAAAGACACTAACAGCATCTACCTTATGGAGTTTCGGATAGAACACAATAAATTAATTGTTGTGGAGCTGCTGTATGGTGCATAATCCACTGAAGTTTAATTCTTACTAAAAACAGAACAATAATTGTTACTAGGGCAGAAAAAGTGGACGTAAGAGCGAGGACATGAAAGGGGAGGGCCTTCCCAAGGTCTGATAATGTGAGCCGAGCCTACAAGATGTAGACAGCAACTAGGTCTATTCTAGCTGGTAGGAAGAGCAGGTACCAAAACCTAGGAGGCTCTGAGGCTTTGATCGAGAAAACTGAGGTTCAGGAAGGATAACTTCCCTGTAGAAAGCAGGACTGCTAGCTCATTCTGAGCAAGGCTGGTCTACAAAACAAAGCCTGAGGGGAGAGAAGAGCTGTGGGAGTCTTTGGGTGCAGGATTGCAGATGACATGGCCTCATGTCCTCTTGGATAGGGCACTGTCTGAAGGACAAAATCAGGAGAAAGGTGGACAGAAAAGGTTGGCCACCTTCGGTGTCCAGGGGATAAGAGAGGAAGCTGGCTAGCTTTTCAGACTTCAGCTTCCACCTAGAAGTAGGGGATTGGTGACGATTCTTAGGGGCCAGGGAGGCTGGCATTCTCCATTTCTAGCAGCCTAGTGGCTCACTGAGATGCTGAGCTACAGAGTCAGGTTCTGGCATCTGAAGAAGATATACCACCTGCACTATTTATAGATGCACAGTCTGAATGTAGCAACACAGACCCGGTCTGTCTTAGGTCTGATACTCAGAAGAGGCACATTACTTCACATACCCCAGGGTGGAGACAGTGCATTGTAGCTGAAAGTTTTTGTTTTTTGTTTTTTTTCTGTCCTACCTGGCTTTGTTTGGTCCTGATTCAGGTTCTGCTACTGCTTATAAAATAATTGCTCAGAGACTAATATTATTAATTACAAACTGTTTGGTCTATGGCACAGGCTGTTACTAGATAGCTCTTACATCTTAAATTAACCCATTTTTAATAATCTATGTATTGACACGTGGCCAGTGACTTCCTGATAAAGTCACATCTTGTTCCTTGGGCAGCTGGATCATGTCTCCCAGGCTCTGTTCTTCTTCTCCTGTCTCTGTTTGGATTTTCCTCCTTCCTCCATCTTGTCATACCATAGGCCAAAATAGTTTATTAACCAATGATAGCAATACATATTCACAATGTTCAGAAAGACCATCCCTCAGCAGTTCATCTCAGGTACCTTTACATCCTTCTGTGCTCTGGCACCTGTGAAGGGCTGGATGTCCCAGTGAGGCCTTAACTGGCATGAACCCATATAAAAGTCCTGAGGTTTCTCCTAAGGTGGGTTCAGATTGCTTCTGGGAGGCATGAGTCAGAGGTGAAGGTTCCTGGTAGCTTCTTGGGACCAATTGTTATGGTCAGGAAAATGTACCAAAGGTCTGAGGGGTCTAACCCTGCTTTGCCTCCTCCTGGGTGTCTGACCTTGCCTGACTTAATCTTTATCCACTTTCCTCATTGGTAAAATAGAGATTCAAATGGCATAACTTTAGGATTGCCCAGGAGATGAAATGAGGCCGTATGTGTTTGTGTGTGTGAAGTACTCAGCAAATCAATGACCTTACACAAGATAAGGTTCCCACTCAGAGCCTCAGGAATACTGTGTTTTCTGCTGTTTGCCTGAGACCTCTCCTTTGTGCCTCTCCTCTTCCTCCCCCTTTTAATTAGAGGGGAAAAACCACTTCTAGCTCTGCCTGGGACAAAATACTAGCTATTTTTGAAAACTCCAAGTGTGTTACTTCATTGTCTTGGAGTTCCCTCTGAAAGGGTCTCAACTTTGTATTAGTCATCCACTAGGAAAGAGACTCTCTCTTTCAACTTTTAAAATCTTTCTTCTACTAATCCTTAATTACCATAATGGCCACACAGTGTTCCCCTCCAGGCTATGGTTAGGGTTGCAGCTCACCATGCCCACAGGCCAGCCAGGTGCAGGCTGTGGAAGAAAAACTGCTGGAGTGGGCCCTTTCTGGGCACCTGCCTGCATTTGCAGAGGCAGCTGGTTCCAGAAGCCCCTGCACACCAGGGAACTGGCTCCTCAACCCCGCAGCCACCTGAGCCCAATGAAAGAAACCTGACTTGTGCCTAGAGTAGTTCACAGACAAAAGCTGTAGCTCCAGGGGCTGGTGCTGCATTTCTTTGTTAAAAAAAATAATCAAGGCCCAAGAAAACCATTTAATTCTCTCCCTAATGGAGAATCTTCTTGGCATCATTATCCAAAGACCTTCACCATCTCTCACAGACCCAGTTTGGATCAGATGGGCAGCACAGAGATCCCTGTAGGAGTGGCTTGAAGGGGTCACCCATAAAGGCTCCACTCAGGCCCAGAGGAACTAGCTTGCTGCTACTCAGGGCTTTGGATAGATGCTGTCCCTGGCCTACAGTTTTGGACCACTCTAACTTACCCAAGAACAGAATCTAGGTAAGATGGTCTGAGGTCCCCTGTGGCAAGTAACTAAAATAAACTAAAATATCTCCATGCTCAGGTCTCGTCTCCCCAAAGCAAGAACAATCAACGGCATGAAGTTATACGAATTAAATGAGATTTTTAAAAAGCTTTCAGAACAGCTTCTGATGCATAGCACATGCAATGTAAATGTTTGTTAAATAAATAAAGCGCAAAGGCCATAGCATTAAACAGAACTGACTCACCAAGTGGGAGAATGTCCCACTGGATTTCTCCTAACTTTTCCCCATCATACTATACCAAGAGGTGCCTATGCCTTGGTTTTGCACTAACTAGTATGTCTTGACTTCTTTCTGACTCTTGCTTTTTTCTCATGTGAAGACAAGCTCAGAAGACAAGCTGGTGAATCACTTTAGAATCAAATACTTCTCTTTTACTTTTGCTTTTTGCGGATTGAACCCAGATTCTGAAATATACTAGATGAGCCCTTTACTACTGAGGTAACACTGAGCTTTTTGTTTTGTTCACAGTGTAGTTAAATAAAACCAAAACCAAAGCCAGGGCCACACTGTACAGCCCATGCTGACCTCAAACTGCTGATTCTTCTGTCTCAGACTCCAGAGTGCTAAGACTGCAGACAGGAGCCCCTGCATCCAGTTTTCATTGTAATTAAATTGCATGTATTTTCTCTTTCTTGTATAAATTCCATGTATGATAGTGATGCATCAGTCTTCCAAGATACTAGATGAATAAATAAAAATATATGTAAAATAAATAATGATACAGATGATTTACAGACATGGCAAAAAGTATGATACTGGGAGGTGAATACACAAAATCAGAGAGATCTAGAAGTGAAATCCCCACCTCTCTCTCTCTCTCTCTCTCTCTCTCTCTCTCTCTCTCTGTCTCTCTCTCAATTACCCCTATAGAGAAGAACCCTCTGAAGGCTTGGAACTTTGGCAAGCGTCTTTGCTTGTCTGTGTCTTACTTGCACAGTCTAGCCTGGCTGAAGTCACCTTCCTGGTACCTTGTGCATGTGGCCCAGCTCTCTAGACACACCCTTGGCTGGTGTCTTTTAAGATTGTCATTGCTGAGGTCTTTTTCCCCTCACACACTCTCTCGCTCTTTTAATCTTCCTGCCTGGCAGAGTGGCTGTAAATTACCACATTAATTTCTAAATCAAGCCAAGTTCCATAGTAACGGAGCAGCTTCCATCCAGACCTGAAAAGATTCATTACAAAGTTGATTTGCTAAGTGCCCTCAACTTATTCCTTCAAAAGAACAGCTGCATTTACCCAATTCTGATCGCTCTCCAGGGGCAGGCACTGCAGGGAGCTGAGTTCTTGATGTGGGGACTGCCAGAATGAGTCCTTGAGCAGGTAGGGTGGGCAAGTAGTGAGTTCAGAAGCAGAGGAATGTGGGCTTCAAGTGAACGGCAGAAACCTGGGAGTGCCCATGAGAGGGGTGTTATTTTGCTTGCCTGCTGAGGACTCCTGGATACAGATCAGATTTGCTGTTTGTGGATGGACTTTATTAACCTGCTTAAAGTTGTAACAGGGGAATAATGTCATACTAACTTTCAGGATCCTAGACACTAAGTTATAATTCTAAAGGAAAAAAGTAAGGGATACAGACTGCCCCAATCTCTTAATGTCAAGACAAAGAGTGATTATCCAGGGAGCATAATTTTATGGTTCAAAGGGGACAGAAAGTATTTATAAGAGTCAAGTAATCTTCAGTGTAAATGGTCACTAACAATATTATTTAGAAGCCTCCATATTTTTCTGTACAAAATGGGGGAAGTAGAATTTCTCATGAAGTTACTGGAGGGAGTGAAGGGGCTAATATGTATAGGGAACTTACGATCGTGTCTGGCATGGAGAAAATTCTCAGAGTCAGTTCTGTTCTGATAAGGAAGGTGATGGTGGTGGTTTTGGTGAAGGCGAAGATGCAATGTTCACATTTCTGGCAACAGTACTACTTTCTCCTTTAACTCATTCAACAAGATACAAAAGGTACCCTGCCCAAGTGACTGTGGATTCTCCCACTTCCTCCGCCAGTCCTGGGAAGGCTATTGTAACCTCTAACTTGGGAGCTCAGAGCAGCTTGCTAATGATGTCTCTGTCTTATGCAAAGTAGAAAGAGCAACTGATGCAATTTCTCATCCTTCCCTTCTTCATCCCCTCTGAGGGGTTACCACTCAGGAGCTGCTAGAATTCTGGAAGAGGCTGCCTCATTGTTTATAAGTGATACGACATTGAACAGTTCTAGCCTGTGTCTTCATCTGACTTTTAATTTTTTTTTTTTGAGCTGTGTTGTGCTTCTTCTCATCTTATGAAGCGTCATCAAGGTTAGCTAGGTCATTTCCTGGGTCTTAAGTCTTATATGTGATCCAGTCTCTGTCCTGCAGGCACTCATTCACAGGTAGGAGAGAAGGCATTTGAAGGTGAAATACCACTCAAGGTACCCACATGCTTGTGAAGGGGCCTCCCTCTGTGAAGGCCTGGCAGCTTTGGCTTCATGGCATTGCAGGATGGCCGGGAACAGAGATATTGACACTTCATTCAAACACACCCTGATTCAGAGATTCCAAGCCCAAGGTTCCTGCAGAAATCTGAAGAGTTGTCAGAAATCAATGGCCGTGCCAAATACTGCTGTGAGAAAGGATGGAACAACATTCTTTTGTCTCTTTATAAACAGCACTTGAAAAGACACTGTTCACTGTTTTCCACACCTGGTATGATTTAGCTTAACTGTGAGAAGTGCAATACTAACAGTGGTGGACAGTCCCTGAAGATTTGCTATGTGCCAGCGTTGAAGTAGTTTTTAAATACATTATCTGTTTGAGTCTCTCAAATAATCGCATGGGGTTTATATGACTTATATGCTTTTCCATGTGACTCCTGAAAAGAGCCTTGAGAAGTCACACAGACCAAGATCACACAAGCTAATCCTAAATCTACAGTCTCAGCCTGTTACCAGCATGCTAACTCTTCTGGCACTGGAAGACTTAGTTTGTAGACGGGAGATATAGGACTCAGTGATGTGATGATCTCGATAAAGAGAGTCATGGGCAGTGCTGGAGAATTGAACTGACTATTTCTAAAATCTGGTTTGGTGTCAGCAATTTCTTGTGTATCTTGAAACAGCTTTAGGCTAGTATGCGGCCTTCCCTTGCACAAACACCCCCAAATACAAAGGGCTCCCAATAGCATTTATATTTGCATCTCAAAATCCTGCAGCCTATGGGTGAGGGCATGCTCATTTTAATTTGGCAGAAATTAATAAGTCTGAGTGGAGAGCTATCACATCGGGCTGAACATGGCATTGCCACCCCCTCTAATTTGTTAGACAATACAACTCTTCTGCAGCTCCCAGTGTCAATGAGGAAAAATAAACACATGTATATTAATGACTTTAAAAGATTTCCGTTTATCCAAGCATGTCTCTTTCTTTTTATTCAGCATATCATTGGATCAATAATTAATCCCCATACATTTTAATAACGAGTTTTCAGTTGCAATTGTTTTTCATAATTTTGCATTTATGTTTGACAAGTACAGGAGCTTGTTCATTTTGAAAAGAGAGAAAGACTGTCAGGCATGATTTCTCCTCAGGCTGTAGCATGTCAAGTCCAAGATCAGGGTCACTATGAGCTAAGAGGAGCTTGGTGATATCTGGGAAGTTTCTTGGTCAACTTGGACTCAGTGTGCTTCTAACCTCAGGAATGTTTGTGTTGTTGTGGAAACATGAGGTGCTTGGGTTCTTTATCATGAACTGTTTAAAAAATTTTGTGATTAGCAGTAAGCCATGCTCAGAAAGAGGTTCCAAGAGTTGGGTATGATCTCTCACACTTGAAATTCCAGTACCTGGGAGGTGGAAGCAGAAGGAATTCAAGAATAGCCTTAGCTGCACAGTGAATCCGGAATCTACCCTAGTGTCTTCGTTTCTTTCTATTGCTGTAACAGAACACTGTGTACATAATGACATAGAGATGAAGTGTTTAATTGGGCTTACAGTTTCAGAGGATTAGAGTCCATGATGGTGGAGCAAAAGCATATTCAGGTTGTATGAAAAAGACAAATTTCTCATCTTATTTTTATGTATGTAAGGGTTTATTTTTCATTAAAGCTTTATTATAAGTCTAAAATGAACTAGGCACTGTGAACAAAGGAGAGGAGGCCTTCTTTTGTATTTTGTTAGGCAGGCCTTATAATAGTTTGAGAGATACACATCCTGTATATGTTAACTGACTAAATAAGGGACCTCATGAGTCAGAAGGGGGAGAAAGTAGAAGCCTTGCCTATTAGACACCTGCACCAGGCTAGGAGCTGATTTAGGGGCTTTCATTATTGCATTTAATTCATAAATAAAGTGAAGACCAATGAAACAGAGAGAGATGTGAGCCTATGTTATCAACTTACCAAAGCTTATTCTTAATCAAGTTTTCAAGTAAGCAATCAGAATGAAGCATGTGGGTCCTTAGGGGTCACGGAGACAGACAGAAAGTGTGCTGTTGGTTTTATATCTCTAAACCATTCAGCTGCCAGCTCCAAGGCTCTCTTGCTTTGCCAGAGCCCTGAGTCATCTTGCAGCTGGCATGATGGTTTTGGACTCAGCCTCAGTAGCAATCAAGTTCTGAAGCCAGTCTCAAAGTAGAGCCTCACACTCCAGATGCCTACTGGGAGTCCTTTGACCCATGTCCTCTTTCTTGGTTGTGGTCCAGTGCATGCTTGTTTTACTTTTTATGACATCCCACCAATGTCTCCAGAGGTCTCAGCATTGACCTCAGTTTGCTTGGCTGATACCTTGATCATAGATATTAGAAACAGCAGCTGTGTTTGGAAAGGTAAAGGGGCTGAGTGGAGGCTGAACTCTGACAGACTCCCTTGGATTTGATGTCAGCACAGCTCCTGGGATCTTAGACCCATGCTCCTGCAGATGACAGCAGTCAAAGGTGGCTTTTTCTTCTTCACATCCTACGGCTCATGCATATTGTTTGACTACAGACCCAAACTAAGCTGGCATGGTAGTCTATGTACTTCCTGATTGTCTAGAGAGGAACAACCACCTTTGGCATAAAGTGTAGAAAGAGCAGAGACCTGAGATTCTGATAGTTTAAGGTTCCAGTCTTGGCTTTGACTTAATGCTCTTTGGGCAAAGTACTTAATTCCTCAACTGAATGTTCTCACCTTCTTCATAGGAATGCCGTGAAGCTCAGTTGAGATTATTCATAGAAAGTGCTTGACCCAGCCCTATCCATGGGATGCTAGCTATGGGGCACTGGTGTGTTTTAGTTCACACCCTCTTCTTATATAAATAATTCTGTGTTTCTTGAGCTGTTCATTCCTCTCTGCAACAATCACAGATGAGTGCCTAGGCTCTCCACCTGTGGGAACATTGAAAATGACCCAGATCTTTGGAAGATATTATACATTTGTATTATTTCCACCTACACCCACATTCTACTTTTTCTCACTCTTCAACTCAGTTCCCTGGCAATTCCAAGAACATTAACAAGGTTTAAGCAGAAGTGGAACATGTTCACTATGTGCCCACATCTGTGATCTCCTTGGCAACCATTAAGGGCAGGATTTTCCATTCCTTTTCTTGGAGGAGTCAGAGGCCTAGAGATACTGCAGATCCAGGTAGCCTATCTCCTGCTCTCCACCTCCTGATGTCTCTAATGTCCTGTGGCAAGAGTAAATGGTAGAACTGCTTCAGCTCCTTTTTGCATGCTTCCTAAGCACCCATGAGTGGTGGGCACATAGCCAGGGAGCTACTGCCAAGCCCATCCAGTCTAGAGTCGACTCACGAGACTCATGTGGTGAGGAGGGGATGCAGCAGGAAGAGGGTGGTGTGAGAAAAGCACATCTCATGCTCCTTTTGCCCACGCACAAACCACTCCTGGAGAATCTAGCATCTTTATTCTGCTTTCTAGATCTTAAAAATGCATTTATGAGATGGTCCCAATGCAATCCGGTTTTATCTGGGTCTGTCAAGTACCCACATGAATAGCTTAGGCCCAGGAGCTGACCTAGAGGCATTCTCAGTCTGAAGAGGCACATATAGAACCACAAAGACATCACAGTTGGGTCAATACTATGTTAAGGAGCCATGGCTGTTGTAGGAACTCAGGAAAGTTGCTCCTGGAGATCTGGGAAGGCATTTCAGAGGGAACTTCTAAGTTGAGGCTTGAAGGAAGCAAAGAAACTGGGCTGATGAGAGAGTTGGAGATGGCAGTTCAGACAGAGCAATTGGAATATACAAAAGCCACTTGGGGAAGGAGAAAAGGCTCATGAGCTTTCACAGGAGAGTAAAAGCAATGGTAGCAAATGCTAAAGGTGTGGCAAAGTGGAGAAGATTGAAACATGTGGGGCATAGTAAACTATGACTCTGTGTCTAGACCTCTCTTCCTTGTGATAAAGAATGGCCATTGATAGTTTTAATCCAGGAAGTGACATGTTCTATTCATGGTTCAGAAGGAGCATAGCATTCCATGGCTACATTAGAGCAAAGGAGGGTATTGCATAAGCTAGGGATGACAGAAAGAAGGTACTTGTGTGTGTGGAGGGATGGTGTAGTCTGGACTGGGATAGTGGTACAAAGGAGGGGAAGAGACAAGTTCATTCATAAGATACTGAGGGAGCAGAAGCAACCGTGCAAAGATAGTAATTGTACAGAAGACAAAAAGTCTTGCCATTCACAGAGTACCATTCAAAGTGGCTGGGATGCGATGCATTTAGTGCTCATAGCAGCCCAAGAAACAGCCTCAGAGGGCTATAGAAACACCTTTGAGGTTATCTACATAGCAAGAGGCAGAGTAAGAGTTGGAATTCAGAGCCTCAAGATGAATAATCTCACACCTCACCCCCATCTGTTGCCTCTATAGGTTACAATGTCTTGGTGTATATTTACGTGTGGAGAAATGAGAGTCACGAGAGGGGTCTAGGAGGAGTCTCAGGTTTCACAGATGCTCCCTGCAGCCTGGTCAGGAGGAAGCTGGAGGAAAACGAAGGGGCAGGGAGCACACCTCTGCAGTGAATGGTTCCTGAGCCTCAGATTCCTTCTCTTTGACTCAATCTTTTACCCTCACCATTCCCAGCATCCTGTAGAAGTTTTGTTCTTCTTTAGGGCCATTCATTTTGTTGAGCTCTGGGAGGGCCCTATTTCCTCTCTTTCCCTTACCTCCAACCATAGCCCATTTATTAGCATTCGCTGCCAGATATTTTTTTGTTTTTTCAAGATAAGGTTCTCTGTGTAACAGCTCTGGCTGTTCTGGAACTTGCTCTGTAGAGCAGGCTGGCCTTGAACTCACAGAGATCCGCCTGCCTTTGCCTCCTGGGTGCTGGGATTAAAGTCATGCTCTGTTCTCACTCAGCATAACTATGTCTATCTTTTGACATTGAAATACAACACTGTCATCTACAAAGTTCATCCTTGAGAACTGTACCATCTAGCCTTACCCCCATCACAAAAAGGTCATACTCTTTTAAGAAAGTTTATGATTTGGTGCTAGACACATTCATAGCTATCCTGGGGTACATGAGGTCTATGGGCCTCATGTTGGACATGCTTGCTAGAAGCTATCTATAGTAAAGGATATTTTACTTTTCCATTTCCAACATATCACAGGCCAATATTCTTTTTCTTTTGTGGAATACAGTTAAATGTCTTAGCAAAGCCCACCTGCTATAAAGCTGTCTATATAATTGTTCTTTATTCTTTCTTCTTATGCCTGACTTGTCGTGAACTGGTTATATTCACAGATCAATCCTAGTTCACAGACCACTCTATTGGGCATTACACAACTCTCTCTAGTGTACATGCCACCTGGATTAGGTCTGTACTGTCACTTGCTTGGACTTAGACAATTGTCCCCTAACTGATCATTTCCTCTGGTCTTCTCAAATCCATTATGACTTTGAGAGCTAAAGGTATTATATCTAAGCTAAAAACCTGCTCATGGCGAGTCTCCCTTTAGAGAATTTCTGTAGGATTTCTCAGGATGGCTCAGTGGAGGCCTACTCCTACTTTTTAATTCCTATCTTGACTCTCATTTCCCTTTTCATTCACACACACGCCGATCAAACCAAACGGCACAGTGCTCGTTTCATTTGCTTTATCTAATGAAGAGCACGTTCTCTCATGCCTCAGGGCCCTTGCACCATCTGCCCTGTACATGAAATACTTATGAGTTCACTCATTCATTTATTTAAATAAATACCTCTCATGAGACCCTTTCTATAAACAAACACCAGGCTAACGTTGAGATCTGGCAGGTGAAGAAGACTCAGTCCCTTGCCTTCAGGAAATCATGATCTAATTATTTATAATAATAAATAATAATTTACAATAACCACATAGTGAGACAGGGACATTGCTAAAGAAAGTGCAGGTCAGGGGTTGACTGGGGTGGGAGGGTTCCAGAAAAGCTGCCTGAACTAGCGAATGCTGAGACAGATCACAGGGGAAATATCCAAGTTAACCGGGCTATAACAGATGTGGAAATGAAGAATAGTGTTTAGGGACAATGACCAGCCTTTGTAAAGGTTCAGATGTGTCTGGAGGTGAAAGAGAAAGTGTGGCAGGAGTGTTTCTCACTGCCTGGCTGTGCCTTGTCAGGCTATAAGGTAGGCCCAAGATACACAGCAGTCTTGTTAAGTATCTCACATAGTAACACATAGAGACCTAACATACACAAATGTAAAAATGTATTTATGGATTGCCTACTGTATGTAAGGCAATAGACCAGATTCTAGGTCTCCACTGGTGAGTAAACAAACAGACTTTATTATTTTTTCTTTCTCTTCTCTTTTTTATTTTTATAGAATGAAGTCTCATTTTTATCCATGTATCACTTTGTTCCAACTCCCTTCCCCCTCCCGACCCCTCCTGGTCAGTCTTCAGCCTCCTTCCTCCCCACTTTCTCATCTCCTCCCCAAAAATGGCAAGAGGTCCCAATGTGGATTAGCTCAGCATCCACTCCAGGCAAGTCCGAATTCCTCATCCTAATATCAAGACTGGTTAGGTGTTCCTCTGAAAGGAATGAGTTCCTATGTGCCAATCCATGCACAGAAACACAGTCTGAACCCTTCCTTTGAGGCTTCTATATATTCTTCATGCCAGTAGACAGCTGCCTATCCTTGGCGGGCTTAGTTCCTTTTCTAGATGGTTACAAGGTACTTGTTCTTGATTCAGTGAGCTCCCCAGAGCTCCAGCCAGGCATCAATATGAGAATTTTCCTCATAGTCCTTATACCCTTGCTCATATAGAGTCACCTTACCTGCTATCAGCTGGACCAGGGACTCAGCCTAGTGCTTAGCCATGTATTCCTACCTCTACCTTTTAATAGAGATCTTAATAGGGGAAGCAAATATGGGGTTGGAAAAAGACTGGTTGCTAGGGAAACCTCCAAGAACTCACAGGATGTCCCTGCCTAGGTCTCCAACCAATAGTGAAGGTGTTACCTAAACAAGACCTCCCCCATAATCAAATGAATAGTCACCCTAAGTGCCATCACGGAACTTACATCCAACAATGAATAGACTTTATTATTCTTATGGCTTATAGACACAAGTACCTACAGGCACATTCTAGGAGGAAATACATAAACATACATTCCCAAACTAGAGTACATCCAAAGACACCAGCCAACCATGTATTAGGTGAGCGAATGAACAATAATGCACAGACAGGTAAGTATGGTGCCACATGCTCCCTGGCACACATGCTTTCCTCCTGCAATCGATGGGAGTGCTATTAAAAGTCAGATTAAAACTAGTTTGGGATTTCAGTGCCTTCTCAGGAGAGGGGAATAAGCAAGCCTCAGTAGAAAGGCCTGGAGCACTGAGGAAAAAAAATTCTGTAAGTCTCACTTAAGTGATTTTTTGGCAGAAATCAAATTAACGGCAAGACTATGGACTGCTGACAAGGTGCTCCATCATGCTCGGCTATGTGAATGTGTTTCTTCTACATGTTGTTTTCATTAGCACTTCATTTGATAATGATAAATAGCATTTTCATTTGAAAGGAAAATATTAAAAAGTTCTGATTTGCAAGAGCAAGTTAGAATAAATGATATTATCACGTCCTGTCACTTGTTCAAGTCAGAGAAAAATAATAATAATGATAATAAAAACCCCAACAGCCTTCCCTGCTGAAGAAACACAAGCATTTGATTTCTCTAGCGGGCCATTTTCTTGCTATCAAATTTGTCCTTGGCAAGAGACTGCTCAAAGGCATTGGTCTTGGAGGGTGGATGAGGAACTGTGTGACATCAAAGGCCGTCAGGAGAAGGAGGCCTAAAGAACTCACCATACTCTTGCAGGTTAGCAGTGTGGAGGGATGGGTCAGGGACAGACTGGAATGTGCTTTCTTGCTGTTGGGTCAAATATCAGATTTTTCTGATAAGGCAAAGAAGCTTGGCACTTTAAGAGCTGGCTTTGGGGGCTCCAGATGATTGTCTTGGTTAACCTGGTCACTGGCTTGTTTAAAACATTTTAAAAGACCCCCTGCTACTTATAGGAAAAAGCTTAATTCTTCAGTCTGGCTTTTAATACTCATGATAACCCTGCTCCTACCCCCAGTCTCAACTATACTACTGTCTTCATCTTACACACTGGTTATGCGCAACCTTGTTAACTCTTTATTTATGCCTTTTCTTTTACCCAAATGCCACACAATGCCTCTTGATTGTTCCTTTGGTGAATTACTTATTTCTATCTGGCTCAAGCATGTATTTCCCAGCCATGTTTGAGGGTTTTTTTTTTTTTTTCTGAAAAGATCATCTCTTTTTGTTTTCCAGGCTTTGTTTTTGCATGCTGCATCAAAGACCTGAATATAAGAAATAGTTCTTTTGCAGATGAAAGACTAAAACTCATTGGCATGGCTGGTACAGATGGCATGAGTATGTGCTGCAAAGAAGAACATGAGGATTGTGACTGGGCCTCAGGAACTACTCTATCCTATGACCCATCACACTTAATTGTCTGGGTTCAAGTTTCTGTTCTGTTACTGACCTTTGAGTTGGAGATTCTGTAATATAAGATCTGATCCATGTCTTCGTCTTAGTTAGAGTTTCTATTACTGTGAAGAGACACCATGACCACGGCAATTATAAAAGAAAACATTTAGTGGGGGTGGCTTACTTACGGTTCAGAGGTTTAGTCCATTAGTGTCACGGTGAGAAGCAAGGCAGCATGACATTTTGACCTGTAGGCAATAGAAAGAGGCCTGAACACTGGGCTTGGCTTGAGCATATATGAGACCTCAAAGCCCACCTTCACAGTGTCATACTTCCTCCAATGAAGCCTACTTCAACAAGGCCACATCTCCTGATAGTGCTACTCCCTATGAGCTCATGGGAGTCAATTACATCCAAGCTACCACGTTCTTCGGTGCTCCTAGGCCCACATAGCACCCATACAGGTGAGCATTTACCAATATTAATGAAGTGAGTAGATAATAGTTCTGTGGTCTCTCTGAGGAAAGTGGTCATCTAAACTCTTTCACGAGCTGTAAATACTCAGGTCTGGGGAGAGTAATTGTTTGGACAACCTGATTTCCTAGTATTTCTTCATATCAATAATATAAGTTTTCTTTTCCCTAGAGGTGAATCAGAGTCAAATAAGCTTGTTTGAAAGCCAGCACATTTCAGCAAGAGTAGATGGCAGCGGTGTACACTGAGAAATTTTCAATGTCTTGTCTTAGCCCAGGCAACTGACAAATCTTCCGTCTTCTCTATGCAGAAGGAACCTTGTGTGTTGGGAAAGGGAGGCATTGTTTGATGACTTTGGGAGGAATGAGAGATGCTTGAGAGGTCAGTGACCATGAAAATAATGCAGAACTTTGAGGTCCTTCTTCCTAGCCACTGGATATGTATTGTTTCACTTGGTATACCCTAAAATCCCATGAGAAGGCAATTCAACTTATATGAAATGTTCTCCTATTGAGTGTCCAACTCTGTGGAGTACTACTGGTAGCTACTGGTAGGACTGTAACTCCATATTATAGATGAAGAGACTAGATAAAGAGAGAGCAAACCTATTGTTTAAGGTTGAAATACTGGTTGGTATTATAAGATCTGACATATCCCAGTCTAGCTTTGAGTATGCTGTGTACATGAGGATGATCTTGAACCTCTGAGCCCTCTGTGGCACTTCCCAAGTGCTGGTTCACATGGTGATACAGATAGAATTCAGGGCTTTGTGCTGTGAACAAGCCTTCTACCACCTGGGTTGCATCCTCACCTTCCCAGTATGTCTTACATTAACCTAGGCTAATGGTCTTTCTTCCCAAAATGAGACAGCCTTGATCATGGGTATAGTAATCAGTCCTGCAACAGAGAAGGATCTGAATGAGCTGTGAAAATTGGGGTGAAGAGTAATGTGTGTATGTCCTGTCTGGCATTGAAGCCTAATTATTCTTTATTCAGCTTCCTTCTTGCTTATTCCACATAACAGCTTTACTCCAAACATGACATACTTAGAACATATATTCCCCTGCTTGATGGGTCCTTCTCTTCTTTTATTTATTTATTTACCTGTAAAGGCCTCCAGTTAAGTCTTTTTGTAGAACTTTAACACAAAGTCCTTACCACACTTAAGCTCATTTGAAATCTTTGGAACCAGTATTTGAAATGTATGTCATTGATGTTGTTGCCATTTTATGGATGGGGTAATTGAGACTGAAGTAAAGTGACTTTTAGTCCTAAGAGCTGGACTTCTGATCCAATGACTTTATTCAAAGTCTTGCTTAGTGGATCCTCTGTCTTGATTGGCTATCTTAGACCCTTGTTCTACTTGCTTGTGGAATATGATGATGCATGACCTTAGATTAATTTCCTAACCTCTAAAACTCAAAACTTCTGCTTTTAAAGATTCTAATATCTACCTGTTACTGTTTTTATAGGATTAAATGAGCCATTACATGTGATATTTCCTGGCCGGATGCCTGGAATATTGTAGGAGTTTTACTGGGTTAGTGGTTTTCCCTGTCTCTGCTGAGACTGAAATTCTTGAAGGAACCTTGGGAATAGCCTTCTTCTGAATTATTGTAGAAACCCCTCTCAATGACAGCTGAGTCTGCTTGGTATCACACATGTATGTCCATGCTTACATATGCTTTTTAAAAGATTTACAAATTCCTTTCCTTTGAAAAATTTTGAGGCTTTAAATGCCATTTTTCAAGGAGAGTGGAGAAGAAATAAGTGGGCCAGGAGGTCTGTCCCATGCAAAGTGTGCGAGACTTGACAGGTGTCTTTGAGTTAAGAAACATTTATGGAGACAGAAATGCTTTTCTATTCAGATACTATTTTAAAGCTTTTCATGAATATCTGTCCCAAATGGCTGTCTATTTTACTTAGAGCAAAATTGCATGTATTTCAGGGGCCTGTGAAGCCTTTATCATCCAGAGTCCAGCTGTGAAACAATTCACACCAGGTATTATGGTTTGAGTCTGAAATGTCCCCCACAGGCTGCATCTCCAACACTTGGTCTCCAACACTTGTTTTGGGGAGGAGAGAGGTTATTGGAGTAGGTCTACGGGAGTATGTCAGCTCTATCCCCTTCCTGTCCTACACCCTGCTTCCTGGTTTGCTAAGATGTGAACAGACTCTGACACATATTCCTGCAGTCATGATCTGAGCCACTCGGTCATGTCTTCCTTGCCATGTCGAGGGAACCACTGTTCCTCTCTGCAGCTGTTTTTCTCGGGTATTTGATCACATTGATAAGAAAAGTAAGTAGTCTATCAGGCAATTCATTTCAGGCCAGTTAGTACTGGAAAATAGTTAAGGAACTGAAGAGATGAAAGAGCAACCAAAGGAAGATGAGGCAAAGCCATGGTTATCAAATGCAAGGACGGCTACTTCCTGAAGGGGTATAGGATGAGGGGAGAAGAACCACTACTTCCCAAAGGGATGCAGGATGAAGGGAGAAGGACCACTATTTCCCAAAGGGATGCAGGATGAAGGGAGAAGGACCACTATTTCCCAAAAGGATGTAGGATAAGGGGATAATGACCACTACTTCCCAAAGGGATGCAGGATGAAGGGAGAAGGACCACTATTTCCCAAAAGGATGTAGGATGAGGCAAGAAGGACCACTACTTCCCAAAGGGATGCAGGATGTTTCCCTATTTATAATCAAAGGGACTGCTTTAGTTAGGGTTTCTATTGCTGGAATGAAACACCATGACCAAAAGCAGGTTGGGGAGGAAAGGGTTTATTAGGCTTGCACTTCAGCATTGCTGTTCATTATTGAAGAAAGTCAGGACAGGAGCTCAGCCAGGGCAGGATCCTGGAGGCAGGAGCTGACGCAGAGGCCACTGAGGAGTGCTGCTTACTGGCTCACTTCTCTTGGCTTGCTCAGCCCACCTTATAGAACCCAGGACCATCAGCCCACAGATGGTACCACCCACCATGGGCTGGGGCCCCCTCCATTGATCACTAATTGAGAAAATGCCATAACAGCTGGATCTCATGGAGGCATTTCCTCAACAGATGACCCCAGCTTATGTCAAGCTGACATACAAAACCAGCTCATATAGGGAGTAAGCAGGAGATTTGAAAGTACCCTTCTAGACCCACCATCCTCTAAGTACGAAGAATTTTCCCAGCAGAGCTCCTTGGAAGATAAAATTAATCCTTTTCTTCATCAGTGATTCCTTTCTCTGCACGTGACTTGTCAGGAGAACCTTTCTCTGATGCTCACTCGACTCGGGAACTTGTCACATCCCCCATCTCCTGTAACGTCCTCACCTGAAATTGAAAGGTAAATATTTCAGTTGTGAGTCTCTCTGTCATGACTCAAATAATTTTAAAATTGCTTAGATGTCTTTGCCTAACAATGTTCAGATTGTTCTAATGCAGGGAAAACGGTAGTTTTAGACACAGTAATATTGATAGCAGCTAGTAATTTCCATGTACTTCACTGGTGCTGTGAGGATTATCAAGCAGAAATTTTTTACTGTCTAAAAAGATATTCCGTGAAGAGGGCCTGGCATGGTTCCTTCCAATAGAAGGTCCTTGCTGGGAAATGACTTTTGCAATAATTACTGTTACAGAGTTTAGCTAGGAAATAGCCCCATTTCTCTCTAGGATATTGTAATGTCACTGTGGATCTCACCTCAAAGGGATTTTAATCCTCATTATACTTCTGTGGATGCAAGGACAGGTTACAGCAGGATGGGTAGTGCCTCGAGTACCAAGAAATGCTTCCAACTAGAGATAGTAGCTGGACAATCCAGAGCTGATACCACCCTCCTTTCATTAATTTCCTGGATCATCTCTGGTGCCTTCTTGAGGCTCAAACCCCACCTCTGCCCTCAGAGTTGGAGGATGTGTACTGTAAATGTCAGGTAAACATGGCTTTATGCAATGGTAAAACACACACACACACACACACACACACACACACACACACAATTGTTTTCTTGAGTCTACAGAAGGTCAAAAAAAGATGCTTTTAAAAATCATGTATACTGTGGCTGGGGAGATAGACTATAAGCGAAGCATATGCTACACAAGTTTGGAGATCTTCATTTGAAATGCTAAACCCCATATAAATCCAGGCACAGTAGTGCATGTCTGTAATGCTAGAGCTCTTGTCGGGAGACAGGAGAGGGAAACAGGAGAATCTCTAGAAACTTGTAGGTCAGCTAGGCTGGCATGCACAGTGGTGGCAGCTGTGGCCTGAAACCTCAATATAGTCACACAGTGACACATGCATGACTCTGCACCCCCCTTCATCAAATGTACTCTCAAGACCCAAAACTGAAGACATACCCTGACTCAAGGACAAATTTTGCATTGCCAACTTCACCAGCCAGTTCTAAATAAGAAGAGCAAATAAAGCCATCAGTTATCAGAATTTAAAAGGCATATTTATGTGGCTATTTTTGTTGTCTGCTTCCTACCAATCAGGGTTTAATTTTGTTTTGTTAATTGCTTTATCCTTCTCATCCACAAGAGAACATAGTAAGTCTTTTTTTTTTTTTGGCTGAAGGACTAGACAAACCCAATCTAGGCCACTGAATAGAAAAAATAATAAATTTGGACCCCAGTGAAGAGAGAAGCTGGAAGAGCTACAAGGTCCATAACATGGGTACAGTAGTGATGGGGAGGTGGGTCACAAGACTGCAGGGATTGAAGGGGAAGCTTTGAATGTCAGGCAGGGCTTCTTGACATGTGTCCTAAGGCCCTGGGGCAACCCTGAGAATTTTAAGCTGCACTGAAGCCTGCTATATACCTTACTCCCCTTCTCTCTGTTTGTCTGGCTTGCTTTTTTTGTAAGCCCAGTATTTCATAGCAGTTATCTGTCCAGAAAAAGTTATTCAGCAAGGAAAATGATATCTGCTCTTCCCTTATCTAGATCCAACTCAGACCTACATTCCTTATAATTAAACCCAAACTCAAGCTAAATTAGGCAAATATTTAAACATAATAACTCAGAAAGAATGCTTTAGGAATTGTGAGATAAAGATGTCAGAGCTTCATCATTTTAGTGCAAACTGAAGGCCAACTGGAAAGAAAGTTACTTGAGGTCATTTAAAAATGTGTCCAAGCCTTGATATGTATAAATACAATGACAGCTAGATGCTAGGCTCAGAAGCAACAGGCCCAGCTTTTGTTTGGTGTGTCTGTGATATCTTCCCATGTCAGGGTCTATATCCATGCACTTACATTAACAAAATGCTTCATACTCATTAGCAAATATTGATTAAGCACATACTAGGTTCCAAATATTGTCCTAGGTTCAGAGTCCAAAGAATCAGTGTTCACAATGCAGGCTGTTATCTCCAAGGATTTTTAAGTTATTGGGGGAGATTGACTTGTGGCTGTAAGTTCAGCACAAGAACAGATGTTTCATCTTCTAGATGAGATTTGTGCTTTCTCATTGAACTCCACAGCAGTCTATTGAGTTTGACAAGTCGTTTCTGTTTTATAAGACAAGGAAAGCTGCTGTTCTGTGGCCAGTAAAAGGTACAGTCAGGACTTGAGCATAGGTCTGACCCCACACTGATGCTCTTTCCACAGTGCCTGCACTTTGACTTAGGGAGACCCAGTGCACATGTGAGAAATGACGCTCAAAAAAGGCAGCTGTGGCCATTAGGAGTTCTTAGAAATGACAGCAGAGTAGATGGAAAATAGAAACTGGTTAAGATGGACATGGAGAAACGGAGAGAGATGTAATCAGTGATATGTTATAAAGGCAGACAAATCACCAAGTATCAGCAGTCCACAACCTTTATTTTCACATTTATTTTAGAAAATGTTTATTTTATTTTTATTTGTAGAAGTGTTTTGCCTGCATCTATATAGGTACAGTGTGTATGTTTGCAGGGTGCCCATGGAGGCCAGCAGTGGGCACCAGATCCCCTAGGGCTGGAGGAGCTAAGGAAGGTTGTAAGCTGCCCTGTGGGTGCTGGGAATTTAGCCCAAGTCTGTCATAAGAGCAGCAAGTGCTCTTAACTGCTGATCTATTTCTTTGGCCCATGAAGCATTTGTTGTCACAGAAGTTGTATCTAGTGCTCTCAACATTCTGTGAAGGGAACAAAGCTTAGTATTGAGGTGAAGTGGGGCCTTTGCCTATCTATTTCAATAGAGAGAGTTCAGTAAATGATACTGACCTGAAGAAAAGTCTTGGGGAATTAGACCAAATGTCAGGAAAGAGCTAGACAGGAGAGAATATAAACAACTGATTCAGATGCCCTGAAAGCCTTTCCTGGCTTCCACAGGGTTCCTCAGATCACTCTACCACCAACACTAATTGTGTATCACACTCATATCTTTCCACATGCATATACATGAGATAATCACTCTCCTGTGGTGATTATAAAGTTATCTATAGATTTAAATTACTTTCTCCTTGCCAGTACTTTCTGCTTCTCTCTGTATATGGGTATGACTATATGTCTTCCTTTAGTTAGTTATGTGAGTGTAAATAACACACAGAAGGAAGCTGTGAAAGCCAATGCATGATTCAACACTCTTTCCTCCACGATGATGAAAGCCACTGTTGATATATAGCCACCATACTCTTGGGGTCCTCAGTAGCAATGAGTAAGGCCTTTCTGGTGATTCATAATGGATACCTAATGAGAAATAAATGCCCATCATTTCAAGCCATGGATTCTTTGGAGTTGCTACTGTAACATAACTGACCTAATAATGACTATTGTAGATTATAAGTTATAAACAAACTCACATCATACCCAGTCTGTCTGATTCATTCAGTTACTTATCTATCAACCTATCCACTTATTAGGTCTCTATTGTACATTAACCCCTCTTTGTATATCTAAGGAAGGAAAAATATCAGTCAATACTATCAATGTCTTATCCTAATGGAGCTTACTTCCCAGTACAACAAGCAAAGTTCTTTCTGCCTCTCATGACATCATATATCTAAATCTTTCTCTGTATCTATTATATCCATATCTATAATCTATCTAGATCTATGACAATAGTGAGTAGTGGCAGAGGAGCTGAGAAGTCACCAGATTAGGATTGATCTTGAAGGCAGTATGGTGATTGATGGCTAGATGGGGGCGTACTGTCACTCTGGAGCCACATCAGTCACTCTTATGTCCATACCCAGACTACTGGCATGACACTCCAGCCACAAGAATCCAAGGTCTGCCACCTTTCCTCTTGCACAATTTAAGAACCCTTGCACCACCAGCTACTTTTTTCTGATCACCTAGATTTAATGGTTTCTTGGTGGCTCATGTCTAGCTTTGCCTCCTTCTCACCATTGCACTTGGGTTTCTGAGTAGAACTCATGCTGATGGCAGTGGAGAGGAACTGTGGGCATGCTGCCACCAGCCATGCCCTAGAGAGAGTTTCTAAGGAGGCTCCCAACAAGATCCAAGTGCTGCTGACTATTGGATTCTCCTGCTCCAGAGGCTCCCTGAAGCTTCTGGTTGACTTGTTTACCTTTTATAGAATTCAAATCCTCGCATAGAATTCTCACCCACAGAGGGAATGAAAGAAGAATAACTATTACACAGACTAGCTTTAGAATCTGGAGATTTTATTCTTCTTTTTTTCAGAGAGAGTCTTACTCAGTGTCCCAGTTGACCTTGAACTCCTGGGACTACAGGTATACATCACCACACCTGGCTGTAGAGTCCCGATGTTTGGTTGGATGTGTGTGGTAAACAAAAAGTCAAGGGTAACAGCTACATGGCAAAGGTGTCAGTTGCTGCAATGGCAATGCCACAAGAAGTGCAGGTTTTAGAGGGCAGATGCTGAGCTCTTTAGGATCTGCTGAGTCTGAACTATACCAAGTGCCATTCAGTGGAAGCGATCCAGTGGACACCTGGTGACCCAGCTAGAGCTATGCATTAGTCTATCATTATTTAAGGGCACAGGATTGGAGTCAGATGTGGTGGCACACATCTGTGATCCCAGAACTCAGGAAATGGAGGCAGGAAAACCAAGAAGTTCAGGGCCAGCCTTGACTGCAGAATGAGTTCCGTGCTAGTCAAGGCTACATGAGCTCTTGCCATTGAGAAACAATGAACAAGGAAATAGATGAAAACATAGGAGGATGAGGATGGGCAGAGCCCTTAAGGGTGAATGATTTTACACACCTAATAATTAGTCCTTTAGAAAACATGGCAGACTATGGAAAGTGGCCTTTTGCTTGTGAGATGGAAGGCCAGAGCATTTTACAATAGGAAAGACAAAGGGGAGAGGCTGTGGATTTTATTAATTTATGTATCCAGTTTACTCATTCACTTCTAACTGGTGTTACTTTCCAAAAGTTTAACTAAACAGACATTTTTGAGCACCCACTGAGTACCCTGCGATAGTCTCAAGACTGTGCCCTATAGTTAGAAAGTAGGGATGGGGCTCACCATGCTCTGAGTTCTACATCAGACCCGGGTGAAGAGCTGCTGCTGAGGCTTTTCTGACATCATGGTTTGCAGTAGTGAGTCTTGCTAAGTCTGAGCATAGAAGGGTCCTGATGTGACCTGACCACAGACAGTAGATGCCTTCTGGGCACCAATAGAGACAGTCATACTATTTCACATGAGACAAAATATAAGTGGTTACTAGATGATATACTTTAACTTATATATTTTGCATAATCCAGAGTAAAAACCCTTGGTTGGACCAAGAGAATAGACCACTTTGGTTCTTGGTTTTCTACATAGAAAGATGTATGGCCTTGAAATTTAGAGGCTTTTCTCATACTCCAAATATGAACCTCCTCTTGGCCCATCTTGTCTAGTTTGCTAAATTTCTCATAGAAAGCAAATGTCTTTTGACAGTCATCTACCTTTGAAGGGTTTACTTCCTTTCCATGAAGGTTCCTCAGTGGTTATTTCAGAGCCAGTGAGCTCTCAATAGCTCAGGTCAGCCATCTCTGTGATTCTGATCCCTTTGCTCATATAGTCTCCCTCCCTCCCTCCCTCCCTCCCTTCTTCCCTCCCTCCTTCTCCCCCCCCCTCCAGCTGGACCAGGAGCTCAATCTGGTGATAAGCTATGGATCTCTGCTTCTGCCTCTATCCATTGCTCAATGAAGGTTCTATAATGACAATTAGGTGGTCATTCATTTGATTGTAGGGGAAGTCTTGTTTAGGCATCTTTTCTATGATTGTTTGGAGTCCTATCCTGGGACATCTTGTGGGTTCTGGTGGTTTTCTTAGCACCAGGTTTCTTTCTAACCCCACAATGGCTCCCTCTCCAAAGGCAGATGACTGTCAAATGGTGTGGACAGTTTGTGGAGTCTCTTGCAGTAGGATCAGTGTATGTTCTTGGGGCTTAAACGGACATCTTGGATCCTATTCCCTACAGAGGAATACCTAACCCAGCCCTAATACTGGGATGAGGGACTCTGATCTACCTCAACTGGATATGCCAGACTGAACTGACTCACTGTGGAACTCCTTGCCCTCCTTGGAAAATGGATGGGGAGGAGGCTGAGGGAGGATTGGGAGGGACTGGGAGGAGGGGGAGCAGTGGTAGATATGGAAAAAACATTTTAAATAAAAAGAAATGAAAAAAAAAGTGAATGCCTACTTGAAAGTAGACCCTTCCTGGAAATATCCAGCTCATCTGACTTCAAAGATTTATGGCTTCACTTTCTTGTAATGAGTAGTGGGTTCAGTTGGTTTTGACTAGTATCTGAGCCCAATGGCCACTTGCTCATCTTCCTTTTCTAATCTCTAGGGTACATGTTCCTGCATGCTGCTGTGTTCTGTTTCTCACCTGGGCACCTCACTCAGCTTCTCATCTCAATCCCTGAAGATCTGGAGCTTTTCAGCCTTCATTCATGGCCTTTCTCATAGTTTAGCTTTGTATTAAAAAAAGGAAATGGTGTCCTATGAGAGGAAATTAGATACAAGGTCAAGGACATTGCCAGTAGCTTCAGTACAAAATAGAAGCATATATTACATCTTCCTTTTCATTCTTCTCTCGTACAATAACGTTCTAGCCACAGTTTTCTCCCTCCACTCTTCCAGCACCGTCTTTCCTACCCTCCCCCAAATCCACTCCTTTTCTGGTTTCCTTCAGAAAAGAGAAGGCCTCTCAGGGATACCAACTGAACACAGCATAACAAGATACAATAAAACCAGAAGAACCCCTCATATCAGGGTTGAGCAAAGCAACCCAGTCCTAAGGGCAGGCAAAGTAGTCAGAAAGTTCCCGCTCCACTGTTAGGAGTCCCACAGACATGAATGTATACAAGTATAAGACCTGGCACAGACCCAGACAGGCTCCATAACTGTTGTTTTAGACTCTGTGAACACCTATGAGCCCTGCTTAGCTGATTCTGTGGGCTCTGTTCTCCTGGTGTCCTTGACCCCTCTGGCTCCTACAGTTCTTCCTCCTTTTCCCTGGGACTCCCTAAGTTTCCAGGGCAAAGACTCCCCCATAAAGATCTTCAATTTAGGCTCCCTTTCTTTCTCCACATAATATTTAGCTGTGGGTCTACATCTGCTCCCATCAGCTGCCAGAGAAAGCCTCTCTGATGATGATGGGCTATGTGCAGATCTATGAATACAGCAGAATATCATTAGGAATCATTTTATTGATTTTTAAAATATATATCTTAGGTCTCTGAACTATCCAGCTTCTGGTAAATTAAATCTTTCTTAGTCAAGTGATTTACAAAACACACTTTTAGGGGTATGGAGACTGCTCAGTGAGAAACGTGTTTGTTTCATGAATAAGAGGACCTGAGTTCAGATTTCTTAGCAACCATGTAAAAATCAGGTGCAGTGTTGTGCATTTATAATATAAAGTGAAATGAGAGGAGACAGGCAGATCTTGGGGTTTTGTTGGCTCAAATGGCAAGCTTCAGGTTCAGTGAGAGACTATAAAAATGGGGCGGGGGTAACAAAGGAGAATACTTGATGCCCACCTCTGCCCTCTGTGTGTGTGTATGTGCACACATATTCTCATTTCTTATTGTCAGTGCTGGCCACCATTTCAGTCAGTAGTTATAGATCACTAATCTTAGTTCTTTTAACATTTTAAAAATAGATTTATGCCCAATTTCTAGGGCTAATCTTTACATGAGATAGTTTCTACATCTGTCCATCCAGCAACTCATATGATCTATTTGCTAAGTGTTTCTTGAGTATCTCCTTTGTGCATAGTACACAACTTGGGATCTAGTGATTTCTTGCCTTCATGGAGCTCAGAGAGTACAGAGCCTAACAAGCCCCTCCTTTATGGTGAGCATCCTGGTGTCTTTGCCTGGGCTGCTGGGGTCCACATTACCTAGATGAGCACTAGGCTACCCTTGTTAACAGGAGAGACTTGAAATGAATGCCCAGCTATAGGAATCTGGCTTCAGCATGAGCATGGTGGCTCATTTGCCCGACCCTGTTGCTGACCCTCTTGATACATTAGTTTCCTCCCAGTGTTGGTCCCTGCCTTGTTCTTGGGTAACTCCTTTCAGACACCCACTCTGATCACTGGGCTGAGTTCAGGAATTCTACTTCCAGTTGCTAGGACTCTTCCGTGACCAAGTTCTACTGAAGATTTCTGACCCTACCCACTGTTTATATCCCATATCCCTAACTCACTAATGTTCTTTATCCCTGGGAGTTCTCCATTGCTTACCAGTATCACCTTGGCACATGTCTTCCAAACATCTAACTCTGGACAGGTCTAGTTGCATGTTCTAGCTGCTTTCTGAACTTGTAAATGAAAACACTTTTCTTCTCCATTGTCTCTGTGAGTATTTACTATAGTCTGTTGCTAAAATCCCTGGCTCTTGCTATCTCAGAATTTCTTCTCATTGTAATCACTTAGCTGGAGGGATGCTGCTTACTGGCTTGCTCCTCATGACTTGCTCAGCATGCTTCATTATAGCATCCAGGACCAGAAGCCTAGGCATGGCATCATCAACAGTGATGATCATCAAGAAGATGCACTACTGTCTGGCATACAGGCAAATCTTAAGACATTTTCCAATTGCAAGACCCACATGACTCCAGCTTCTGTCAAATTGACATGAAGACAAGCCAGGACAGTTGCCTAGCTTTAAACCAGGAAGAAGAGGGATCAAAACCCCCAGGTCTTGTCATCATTCCCCATTTCTGTTCAGAAAGTTGGTAATGACAAATAAAGCCAGTGACCCTTTAATGAAACATAAATACACAGATAGTGAGGCTCCACAACAGCCTGTAGGATCTGGCCTTTGATCACTCACCAGTGTCCACCACTTCCCTCCTTCCCTCTTCTTTTGTCCATCTGTCCATCCGTTGCCTCCTAGAAGCTGAGAAACTCCAGGTCTTCCTGTCATGATGATTCCTTTTGATCCTTCAGGTCTTATTTCAAAGTCATATTTCTCAGGAAGAAGAACATTTCTACCCTGTCTTGTTACTTTCTCCAATAATACCTTACTTCTCATCCCTTATCAAAATTCATAATTATTTCATTTGTTTAATTACTTGATACCCTATTCATTCAGTTAATTTGATTTTTTTTTATTTAGAAAACACTTATTAAACATCCACGAAGGGATGGATGCTGTTTCAGGAACTGAAGTTACAGTAGTGAGCAAAGAGACACAGATCTCTCCACAGTGATGTTAAAGGGGATTTTTAAGTGTCACTCCAAGGAGTTTGGCTTGAGTAACTGATGGAACTGCACAGTCTTTAGCTGAAATGAAGATAGCAACATGTTTGTAGGCCAAAAATGGATTTCTTTATGCTTTTTGGCATGTTAAAAGTGAAATATCCTTTTAGCAGTCAAGTGGAGATGTCAACTAAGCCACAAAATATGTGTCTCCAGAGTTGAGGATAGTGGTTGGGAAAATTCCAGACATTTCCTGTGACATTAGATATGTATCCCTGAAGAATGATGTACTTAGGCCTGCAACTTCAGCCTCCATTATGTAGAGAGAAAGAAACAGGAGTCGACAGAAAGGTAAGAGGGAGTCCTGGAAGGCAACAGAAGAAGGCATTTTAAGGAGAGAGTGGTCCAGTGAAATCCTGTCACAAGACTGAGTATAGTGAGGAGTGAAACTCACCCTTTGGGGTTTTCTGGGTAAGATGATGGACTAGAAACCACATTGCAATGAGTGGCTTATTACTGTTTGGAAAACAAAGGGAACAAATATATTTATCACCCTATCAACTATTTCTCCATTCCCTGAACCTGCTTGATCAACACTCCAGCAAAACTCCTCTACTACTGGACCCATGAACTTTCTCTGCAGTCAGGGGTGTATCTTGATCTGACTCTTTCTAATTTGACTATGCATCCTGTGAAATGAACATCTTCCTCTTCCAAATGCTCCTGTCACCATGAAGTTCTGTCTCATCATGTGCCTAAGGCCACTGGAGGCAAAGACTGTGATTGAAATCTCTAAAACTATAAGTTAAAATGGATATTTCCTTCACATAAGTTGTTTCTGTCAAGTCAGAGTGATAATAAAAGAGCCAACAGCTGCATGGTTAGACTCTTCCTGTCAGGCCAAAGTTGGGGAAAAGGCTAATATCCAACCTGGAAGCCACCTCACTGAGGACAAGCTTTAATAGCACGAGAAGGTACTGTGCAAGCTTCCAGAAGAGGGAAGCGACTGAGAATCTTATTCTGCTATGATTCCTATAAACTACAACAACCAGCAGAGATCAATAATCCTCAGGTGCAGTAATGGCATAAATACCTTGGCTATTGCATGAATTCTATTTGCTCTTATAATAAAAACCTGGAGACAGATATTGGGGAAAAGCTGAAATTTTAGAGAGACAGCAGAACAAGCCACAGCCAGTTCTCACCTAGCCAACTCCTCAGGCTGAAAAAGGTAGGTTTTTGTCTCCACAAGTCCTCAGACTTGATGCCTTTGAATCCTCAGCTAAGAGGGAGATGCTGGTGAAGATGAACTCCTTCCTCTTCTTCTTTCTCCACCCAGATATCTCACTTCCTCATTCAGCTTTCCTAGTACTAGGATTAAAGGTGTGTGCCATCACTGCCTGGCTCTTTTTGGCTTTGAACTCACAGAGAGCCAGAGAATGTCTGCCTCCAGAGTGCCAGAATTACAAGTGTAGGTCACCACTCCATAATTTTCCTGGCTTGGCTCTGTAGGTGATCTTGTTCTCTGATATTTCAGGCTCTTTTTGTTAAATATACAATATAGCACCACATAGTGGTGACCAACAACTCTCTAGTAGAAGTCCTGATTAACAAGAGGAAAATCATGCCTGGTTTTAGAAATCTTGCTAACTACACAGGGCTCGCTAATTTATGGATCTTGATGATAACCTACAATCACCACCTTACTAAGCCAGTATAATTCCTAACTACATTATAAATAGTTATTTTTATACTCACAGAGAACTTTCTCTTTGCAAACAATGGAGACCATTCACAAAACCACAGCCAATCAAAATTCAGAGTTGTGGAGTCCAATCCCAACTGACACATGTCTGTCATAACTGCTGCACCTAAGGTTCAGGCATCATTTCAAAAGTTGGTGCAGAGAGATTCTAAGAGTCAAAAGAAATTTGCTCTAAGATCATGTCTTCTAGATGTTATCCCCAGAGCTCAACCACCAAAGAGAACATCAGAGACAGGGATGTCCAGAATGCAACAGCAAGGTTTATTGGCAGCACAATATAAGCCAGGCAGGGAGCACACTTCAAGCTTCTGTGACAACAGAGCAAGAAGTAGCTCCTGTCTTTGGTTATAAGGGAACTTTTATAGGCAAAAGTTACAACAAAGTTGGTTGCTTAGAGACAAGGTGCTTATGTGCTACTGACTGGCTCGTGCTTAGGGTCTTTCTGCCCCAGAGTATCATCTTTGGACTCTACCTGGATGGACCCCACTGGGACCCTACCTGGGGTGGCTGGTTTTTCCCAGAACTAGTCAAGCAAGAATCTATTCCTTTTCCAGACCTGGGCTGATGTCTTGGCTGATCTCCCAGAGCTGGGCAGGTATTTTTCTCTCAGATCTGGGGAGGCCCCCTGCTAGGTCTATTCTTTTAGGACATGTTCTTTTCCCAGGACTAATCAGGCATGACTGTTCTTCTCCCAGACCTGGGCAGCACCCATCCTGCCAGAAATGAGAAACTAAACTTTATTTTACCTTTTTATAAAATAGCTACTAGAATGCAAAATGGGATTTCTTGAGCTAAGTTTTCTCTCTTCACTAGAAATGTCAGAAGCTATGTCTATGAAATCTCACTAACATGGCTGCCCAGACATGACCTGAACAAGGACAACACCAATAAGCTTGCTAAAGCAGAAGGGAAAAGCTCATGAGACCTCAGCCCTAGATAAAGAACTACAGGCTGCTAAGGAATGCTGAGAGCTGGGGAAATAGTCTTCTCCAAGGAATAGCACATCAATTGGTTATTCAATACGAAGTGGCAGCCCTGAACATACACATACACACACTATATATATATATATATACATATATATATATACATATCTAAGCAAAATAGGGAAAGATAATGTAAGTATATTATAATATGGAAAACTAAAAATTATTTTTAAAAAGGTTAAGTAAAATAAAAATAAGGCACATCTTGAGAGAGAACAGGAGAGAGAGAAAGAGAGAGAGAGAGAGAGAGAGAGAGAGAGAGAGAGAGAGAGAGATATCCTATAGGCTTGAGAAAAGATGCTGAGATATTCTAAGTATTGAATCACTGAAGAGCAAGCACGAGGGGCCTGAGAAGTCAGGCCTACTGGATAGGAGCTTATGAGAGTCTCAGATGTATGGCAGACTAACACAGGCAACAGTAAAGCAATGACAGCCTGGAGGAAGGTGGTGATGGACATCCTAGCAGAAGGATGTTTGGAAGCCACAAGGAAGCAGAAGGAATAGGAAATAGCTAAGTATGACAAAACAATCATCGGAAGACAAGTTCAAGGAGACAAAGTTCTGTACGTTTTCCCATATAGCAGCACACATACAGAGACACTCATGCCAGCAGAGTAGAGGAACTGGCTATTGGGGTTAGAGATGAATGACTTGGCAACTTTTCAAGGTCAAAGCCCTTCTTCACTCTGGTGAAGTGGAAAGAAATAAAGTGAGCATGTCAATAAATGTGTGCTCATTGGTTAGGAAGCTGTTCAACAGAGTGTATTTTTCTCAGGTCCAGAGGAGAGCATATAGGGATGCCGTAGTGACTTGGGGATGCCATTGACAGTGCTGGCTGGTCATCTTCCTTTAATCTGCAGACCATTGGCTGGTGTCTGTTCTCATGCTACCAGTGTGGCATTAGCCTGTGATATCTAAAGGCTTCCATGAGACCTCTTTGGCCAATGACTCTACAGGCCATAACATCCTTGGCACTGGAAGCTTTTCTTGGTGGCATAAGACCTGCAGCTTTGTCACATTTATATTCTAGATGAGAAGGAAGAGTGGGCAACAGGGTAAGTGACACTCATTAAAGGAACTGTCCCAGAAGACTTGCCAGGGACTTCTTACATCTCATTGGTTGGAGCCGTGAGAGCTGACTGTCAGGGAGGGAGGCAGAAGATGTTTGTAGCTATGCAGTCTGAGATGACTAAGAGATTTTCATTGAGTAAAACTGGCAGGATTTGCTAACTGCTGAGGTAGTATTTGGAGGTGGGATCTAGGCAGTTTAGAAATACTTCTGGGCTTCCTCCTGCTAAATGACATGTGGATCACAAAAGTATGCACAGGTGTATAGTTAAGAGTGTGTTTAATTGCACAGGAATTTGGTGGTTTTGAGCCCAGGAAATGGGGACTTAATCCCTATCCCCTTGGTGACCATTCCTTCCATTATCCCATAGTTATTCCAGCCTCTTCTAGAGCCCAGATTACAAGACACTGATAATCTTTGAACCTATTGGTTTTTCTCCCCTTCTTCACCAATCTGTTTCTGGACTAGCCCAAGTAATGAGGATGTGTGAGAGAGTGGGAGGGAGCCATGGATACTGACTGGTACCTTCCTGTTGCATCTTCATATGATGGAAAGGTGAAGCCAAAGATAGACATGGTATGAACTTACTCATAAGTAGATTTTAGACATAAAGTGAAAAATAACCAGGTTACAATCCACAAACCCTGAGCTTCTAGGTAACAGGAGGAACTTAAGAGAGACATCCATGGATCCCCTGGGAAGGGACAGTAGGGAAGATCTCCTAGGTAAATTGGGATCATATGGGAAAGCATGCTTGAGGAGGTGGGAAGAGATCATGAGAGAATGAGATGGTTGAGTGGGAGAAGCAACAGAGAGAGAGAGAGAGAGAGAGAGAGAGAGAGAGAGAGAGAGAGAGAGAGAACATAGAAATAGATATCTTGTTAGAGAGGGCCATTGAGGAGTTAGAAACCTGGTGCTAGGAAAACATCCAAGAACCTAGAAGGTATTTCAGGCTAGGACTTCAAGCAATAGTGGAGAAGGTGCTTAAATAGGACTTCCCCTATAATCAAATGAATGGCCACCCTAGTTGTCATTATAGAACCTTCATCCAGCACCTGATGAAGGCAGAAGCAGAGATCCATAGCTAAGCACCAGGTCAAGCTCCTGGTTCAGCTGAAGAGAGGGAGGAGAGAGTACATGAGCAAAGGGATCAAGATCATGGAAAGGACAGCCACAGAGATGGCTGACCTGAGCTATTGGGAGCTCACTGATTCTGAAATAATCGATGAGAACCTTCATGGAAAGGAACTAAATCCTCCAAATATAGATGACAGTCAAATGGCATGGGCAGTTTGAGGATCCTCTTGCAGTAGGACCAGAGTTTATTCCTAGTGCATGAAATGGCTTGTCGGAGCCCATTCCCTACAGAGGAACACCTTACTCAGCATTGATACTGGGGGTGTGTGTGTGGAGTAGGGGGGGACTTGAACCTACTCCAACTAGATATGCCAGATTAAACTGACTCACCTTGGGATTCCTTGCCCTCCTTGGGGAATGGGGTAAAGGGGAGGAGGCTGAGGGAGGATTGGAAAGAGGGGAGGGATGAGCAGTAGAAGGTATGAGAAAAAACTTCTTAAATAATAAGATTTTCAAAAATTTTTTTGTAAAAAATTTTTTTTGGCATTTGGAGAGACAATTAGGGCCTAGGGGACTCATTTATAAGAGTGGGATTGGTGTGCATATAGAAGAAGTGTAAGAGAGCTTGTTCACCTTCCCATCATGTGAGGATACAACAGGAAGGTGCCATCTACAAGGCAGGGGAAAACCCTCAACAGACCCCAACTATAAAAATACTGACTTTAGATTTTCTATCATTTTCCCAACTATGCTTTATAAATTTCTGATGTTTATAAATTAGACAATCTAAAATATTTTATAGTAGCCTAAATACTGTGAGCACACTTAGAGGATTAGGCTGTAAACATCTGGGACTGGAACCTTATTTTGCCTGTCAGAGCTAGCATGGTCACTGACATGTGCTTGGCTGATGGACAGGGAATAGTACCTGCCCTTGGAGAGCTCACAGCTTAGGGGAGAAGACTTAGAAATACACAGTAAATCCCGAAGCATGAGAGGGAAACCCAGAAAAATGATATATATTCTTGCCTTGAGTGGCCAAAATAGGAACTCTGAAGAGAGATTCTGTTAGATTTTGAGATATGCACATAAGACAAATAAATAATATCTAATAAACATTTATGCATTTATTGATACCTATCAGACAATGCTTTAAACACTAACATATATCAGTACTTTGATCCCCTCAATCCCAAATAATGGGAACCATAATCATCTGTATTTTGTAGAATAAAGTGTCCCAGCTCTCAAAAATTTACTTTTTTTTTTTTTGCCTTTTTATGTTTTATGTGGGTTGTCAACCAGTTGGAATCTCCTACCCACACTGGATGAGAGTGATCTTCATTATTAATTATTTACTGATTCTTCCAATAACAAATATACCAAGAAACAGCATTTTGCCAGTGGGCTAGTCAGCCATCGTTGCTAGAACAGATACCTAAGGCAGCTGACTTATAAAGAGAAAAGGTTCACTCTGGCCCACAGTTTCAGAGGTTCTGATCTGTGATAGGTGACTCCACTGCCTTTAGACTTGTGACAAGGAAGCCAATCATGGCACAGGGCAGAGAAATAACTGCTTATCTGATGTCCCAGGAAGCAAAAAGGGAAGAGCAAAGAGGGAGGGCTGTGATCCTATTATCCTCTTTAAAGGCCACCTCCAGTGACCTAAAGATCTCCTCCCAGGCCCCACCCCTTTAAGGATTTGCAACCTCCTTGTAGAACCCCACCCCCAGTAAAAAGCTTCTCTGGAACATGGCCTTTTGGAGACATATAGATAGAAACTATAGCCATCAGTTATTTCAATGGCCTCAATCTAAAATTAACCACTCTAATGAAGAAGCTGAGGCTGAGAAGATTCTCTGGCTGGAATGCGGGCCTTTCTTCCTGCACCATTTTATCTTGTGTATGTGTGTGTGTGTGTGTGTGTGTGTGTGTGTGTGTGTGTGTGTGTGTTTGTGCACATGAAAGGCAGAGGTTAACCTTACATATCATTCCTTCATACTTCATAAAGTATCTTGAGACAAGCTCCCTCATTACTTTGGGAACTTACCAAGGAGGCTAGGCAGTGAGTCCCAGGGATCTGTCCATCTCTGCCTTCACTGTGAAGATCACAAATTTACTACCATACCTGACTTTAAAATGGTCCTTGGTGTTTAAACTAAACTCATGGTGCTTGCAAGGTCGGATTTTTATGGACTGAGTTATCTTCTAGCTCTGCTTTTTTGGGTTTCTTTTTTGTTTTTTGTTTTGAGACAGACTTGAAATGTATGTAGTCTAGTTGGGTCTACAGCTCACCACGTAGCCTAGGTGGCTTTACTATCCTGTATCAGCCTTCCGAGAGTTGAGATTACATACATGTGCCACTATGCTTCGCTCTCATTACTTTGAATTGTGAAAAAAATCAAAGTCCTTTCTGTGGCTTGGTGGTTGGGGGCCTGCTACCATTTTCACCCCAGCACCACATCCTCCTTCTGCTGCAGAGTCACCCCGGGCTTCTGTCAGCATTTTGCTGGCTCTCACTTTGCAGCACACTCTATCCTTTGCAACATGTTGTATCCATGCCCCTAACCCCCCAGTGTCATGTAGCAAGTTCCTGGCAGGGCTACAGTTTCTAACCCTTGTCTGGGTCATTTTCATCGTTCTCCATGTGTTGGTTCTCATCTCATCTGGTGCTTGTTTTAGTCCTGTTCACCTTCCAGTGTCTGGCTACTTCCTCTAACATGCCTCTTCTTGTCACACACCGACTGTGCCCCACCTAGCATAGCTGAAATTGGCTGCTGCTTTCTTCCTCTGTGCTCCCTAAACACTCCATGTCTTAGATATGGGTTCATTATATCCTGCTTACACTTGAGCTCTTCTAAGACAGCCATTGACTGTCTATATGGAAGCACACATTCAGTAGTCCAAATACATCACACAGAATGCTGTGATATATAGAATCATCGAGGAATCCGTAACCCAACCAAGAGTCAAGGAAGGTTTCTCAGAATGTGTATTGTGTTTACTTTGAGTGGTATGGAGCTTGAGTGTGGAGGAACAGCATTTTAAGGAAAGGAACCCAGATGGCTGTGCAATGAGATAATAGCTATAGGGAGACTTTGGGCAAAATTCCCTTTCTCCCAAAGATTTAAGTGCAGAGGTTGAACTGGTTTCCTAGGGTTTTCCCTAGCTCACTAGGGAAATGGTGTGACTCACACTGTACTTCCTTGCTGGATTCCAGCGTATTCCTCCTCTTCCTAACAATTATTTAAAATGTCCTTCAGTTTTCCCTTTGGCACCGGCAGCATGTGCATTATCGTCCTACACATCTTTGTATCAAACTCCAAATTCACATTCTGTATTGGTTTTCCTCATAATCTTCGAAGCGTTACTCGCAAAATAGGTATAAGAGAAAGCAGTCTGGCCATGTCTGTTCACCATCCCCTTGCTACAGTACCTGACACATGGTGTTTAGATTAAGGGTTTTAGCATGGCTTGGCTGGGGTCTCAGCAGATTCGCCTCAACACCCTACCGAGGTGAACCTCATTCTTAGGTGGGTGGTCAAGAAATAGGTGTGCTATATTACACATCACTAATACATGTTAGTGGAGAGATATTGGATTGAAGCTAGATTTCTCTAGGCTTGCTTTTTGTCAGATATTAAATGAAGACTGTGTTGTATGTCTCCTAGTAATGTGCCAGGAATTTGGGGGCAATGGAATTAATAAAAGGAGAGCTTACCAGATGCTCTTGGGTAACACAATGCCTCTTGTGGAGACAGGTGGGACCACTCTCAAGGGCACCTACAAGGACAGTGTTGTTTTTATAAGGAGGGATGCTGTACTCTTATTGTCTCTGTTTATGTCATTTTACCACTTCCATGGTCTGCACACATCTGGAAGTCAAGGGTAGAAACTGAACTGTAGAGTGATGCTGTTGACAGGCAGTATCTGTAAGAATGACTAAGTCCCTCCCGAGGAAGGCTGGCTACTTAGGAGTGGGGTGCATTCTCTAACGAAAGGGCTCAAAGGAGAGGGTTCCTTCTTTCTTCTGTGTGTCATGTGAGTCACAAGGTTTACCCTAGAGGACACAGCAATAGTCTTACATTCCATTTCCACCCTCAACTGCTTTTTATCTCAGTAACTTTTGGTAATTAACAGGAACCCATCATTAGTCCAATTTTATTTTTAAATCATCATTGAACAATAGTGCTTTAAAAGTATCACTGTTAGGTTTTTGTTAGCAAATTCTCTGTAAAACCTGTTATGGGATCCATAAAGATCTGAGGGATTTAACCCCAGGCACAGTGCATCAATGAGATTTCCCTTGTTCCTTATATAACTGGGTTCATCTCTACTTTCTACTTAAGGAAAGACCATTTGGTAATTCTTTTGACTCCTGTGAAGAAGACTTGGCTCAGAGCCAGGGTGGTATAATGGGGTATCAGGTACTAAAGACCCAGGTTTGATTTCTTGCTTTGCTTTACCACCACCTTGCACAATATATCTACTATCTCCAAGTCCTTTTGTTCAGTGTAAAAGGGAGGATGACACCCTTCACTAGAACACATATGCTAGTAGTTAGAACAGCAAAGGCTTTCAACATACTGGTCCTGTCCCTGGAAACAGTTGCTTACATCTCAAGGACTTTGTTGTAGTGTCTGAACTAATTATAAGGCATACTGGTGATTCATGTGAATCCACTTTGAATTTGAACTACTAGTAGATTAAGCCTACCTTGCATAGAAAACTTTCTGATAATTAACTTGGGGTTGGGTGACTATAAGCTAGTTTTCAATCTGTTACAGAAACAAAAAGGATGAGTCTGGAGCAATGCTGTTCCTTTAACTGAAGGCACACTTTCGTGTTCTCAGATCTATTTTAATCTTAAGTGCCGATTATGCATCATTCTCTCCTTTTAACAGACACTTCTGTAAGTGATCTACACACAGAGAAATACAATTCTTACATAAATACTGCACCATAAGAAATTATCTTATTACCTAATATGCCAAAAAAGCTAATAAGATAAAGAAATGGTACGAGTAATTTTTGGACAATATTAAACTTGCTTTTAGCTCATAGAAATAAAATGTAATTTCCTTTTATTATTCCTCTCATCAGGTAGAACAAAGGCAGTGGAGGGTGGAGGGTATTTATTATACAGCAGTGCTCCTGAGCTCTCTTTAAAGCTGGGGGAGAAATTCAGGCAGAATGGCCTCAAATTAAGATTTTAATGATTTCCGTTTAGATAACACATTTTTTTTCTGTCTGCCAGGCATGGTTTTTGAATTCACATTTGAAAGTAAAAAAAAAATAAAGCTTCTTACTTAGTTGTTCAAAAGCTTGCCTCTGCCTGCTGCATGTGTGTGTCCATTAAGAAACAAATGTACATTGCTTCTACCTGTTCACATGCTCACATTGCCTTATTAAGAAATGAATGCATTGTCTCTACCTATTTGAATGTGTGCATGCATTAAGAAATAAATGTACATTGCCTCTACCTATTTGCATGAATGCATGAGTTGAGAATCAAATGAATTGTCTCCACATGCTTGAATGTATGCATCCAATGAGAAATGAATGCATAGTATCTACAGAGCAGCTCAGAGGAGTGGGGTCTTCTTGAAGTTATCTATTGTAAAGGCAACTCTGAGCTACATTAGATATTTAAGTTAGGTAAGAAGTATCAGTCTCACAAGACTTTCTGAATGTTGTTCCTTGGGGGAATTGAATATTATATTTATAAATGAACAGACAATATATTTTCGAAAAATTTAAACAGACTCAAATGAATACAAATTTCTGGCTGAAATCATCTGATCATTGTGTGGTTTTGGGTCAAGGAGGTAGGTAATATTTTGATTTGAGCAGTGCTCATATGGTATGGTTATAGACACAGAAAACACACACACACACTACACTCTCCACTCTCCCTCTTTCTTCAATAGAAATAACACTAAGTAAATGCTGTCAGCCTTCTGTGACATGCAATTTTTCATCCTAGCAAAATATAATGTGCCCTGGACCTCAAAGAAATTTAATAATCTCTCTGAATTCCTGTGATTTGCTAGAGCTCCCCACAACACCCACGGAAACTATATTTGCCTGGAGATTTAAGGTAATAAATGGACAGCTGCAACAAGATGAATTTTTTTATTCCACATTAGGCAGACACATTGAGCCTATGTTGGGAGGAGTGTGCACATGGAATGTCCTTCTAAGGACATGTTCAGAATCTATTTAAAGACCTGCATCTATTTATGAAATTTTTTGCATAGATCTATTATTGGGGAGCAGGGATGAACTACATGAATGAGAAACATTATTACAACTTTCCATATTCTAACAGCAGTGTGACCCCCAATGAGTGGCAACTATCAAAGAGTTAATCACAAAGCTTTGAGACCCTACAAACATGTTTGTGAAGCTATGCTATTTCTAGGGGATGCAATTTACTTGAATGTTCATTTTCTTTTACAAATGAAAAAACATGGGGGTTTGTATTTAGAAAAAAACTAAAGGGACCTTTTGAGTTCAACTGTTGAGGTGCAGGTTGACTTAGAGGTTTAATATTTAGCTTGGTTAATTAAATCCCATTCTATGCCTTGAATTTAATTATCCCAACTGATGTGGTAATTTAATATAATAATAAAAAGGGGTTAATGAGAAATGGAAGAGAATTGGACAATTCATTCACCTGGATCAGTGGGGGCATTTTTTTTCTTGAAGTGCCAGTTTATGGATGGTGATATTTTATTAGGTATTATGAATTTTCAATTAGTGAGAAAATGGAAATGAAAGATAGACAGTAGATCATCAAGAAACAGTCACAGTTGGAAATAGGTACAAAGCTTGTTCTCTAAAGTTCGGGGCAGATTTTGATGTGACTTCATGATAAGGTAGGCACTTTTTATCTTCATAGGTTGTGGTTAAATCATGTTCTTTTTACACTGTACAAGCAGGTCTTTGTGTCAGTTTCCTTATCAAATGAAAAGTCAGGTCATTGCTACTTATAGACAAAGGTAAATTCAATAATAAAAAGCTGACTTTCCTTGTCTGGCTGCCACCTTTTAGAACAAATGGTCTACTCCTTTCATACAGCACTCAACATGACCTCAGTGGAGGACAGGGCAGGAAAAGCAGACCCTGATGTGAATCAAGCCTACTGGAGACTTGTTGGTGTTTTCAGGTTACCCAATTCTGAGCCTTGCCTGCATCACCCATGAGACTAGGACAATGTCACCAGTTTTTCACAGACTTCTAGGAGGATCAAGTGAGAGAATGCAGTAGTCTCTACACAGCATGCCTGATGTAAAATAAATGCTTTGCAAATGGTGACCTTGGTCCTCTGAACAAGTCATAGGTATTCTTACAAATAACAGTTGTAATGCCACACAAAACACCAAATCTGGGCCACCAACTAGTACAGTGTTCCTCAAACTTCAAAGAACATGCGATTCATCCTGGCATCTGGTTCTGTGTAAATGTGCCTTCAGCCTGAGATTCTGCATGTTTAGCAGACTCTCAGATGACAGGGATAACGCTGGTTGGGGACCACACTTGAAGTATATAGGACTAGGACATTGACTTCTGAAGACTGAATACACTTGAGAGACTGGGCTAAGTTACCAAACAGAACTTTACACTTTTTTTTTTTTTTTTGATTTAATGAGAGAATATCAGGGAACTCTGCATATACTATAGAAAAAAGTTTGAATGAACACATTTAAAAATTTGGGAAGCTCAAATTCATTCTACACACTTTCATTTATTGTCTGGACAGATAAAGTACAAATAATTCAAACACAACAAGATTATGAAAAAAAACATTTACAATGCTTTCCCTCAGAAATCATCTAAACTAGCAAGATTAACATGAAGTCATTCATTTATAAGTAAAGGATACAACTGCCTGGTCCTAAGATTTTTTTTCCTTTTTTTTCCCCCAGATTGAACACATCATAGAGAAGAAATTTTTGGTGTGCCTTTCCCATGAATGCTTAGCAAATGCATCAGAACTTTGCCAGCAAACTGCGTTCATTCATAGCAGGTGATGTAAAAAGGTTTCCCTGAATGTTGAACGAGTGTTCTCTGAACTGAAATCTGGTGTTATTTATTTATTTTCTCCAAAAACCGAAAAGAGGAAAAAAAATAGAAAAAAAATTTAAAGGAGTAGTCTATGATGCAGCCTTGGTTTTTGTTATCTGTCTACCACTACGACGACTACTACAAAGTTTGCCTCTTCAGTGTGCAAACAACAGTCCTGTCTACATGCGCTTAGTGGGTTCAGCATGGGAAAAAATGCACAAAATAAGCACAAGTTATAAATAACCATAACGTTTTATTACCATTAAGACTAAACTTGTATTGAAAAGATTTTATGTAACAAGACAGGAAAAGCAATAGCAAATTTTACTATCAACTAGATTATGCATAGCGAGTAACTGTTTCTATTACCCAGGGAAGAGCATGAACTCTTGGATTTTTTTGTTTCATTTTTGTTTTAAATATATAACCGTACAAAGCACAAACGTACTAAAATGATCAGTGCACTGGACGTGGGAGCATGTTCCCACAGTCACCTTGTTCTTAGCTCTCTTTATTTTTCCCCAATCTGAATTACATTAAAATAAAGACCCAGGTTTTTTTTTTTTTTTAGTTTTTCTACTGTGCAGTAAGAAAAAATATCCACAACAAACATGACAATATATCAAACAATAGTTCTACACAAGTTACCTTGATACCTCTTTAATTGTCACTTAAATATCATAAGAAAACATTTTAAGACATATACAAACAAAACTAGCCAAGTGTTACAACTTATAATAAATTAACCAAAGAAAAAATAACTTTATATATATATTTATATTATATATACACATACACACACAACAGAATGACACAATAATATGCTTCTTCCCAAGTTTAAGTAAACAAATAAGTAGTCTAGCCAATCTAGCTATATTTGATCTTGGCCATAGGCATCATCACATCTGCAATTAAATAAATAAGTGTTTCGAGCAACATAAACAATGTTTCAAATGTACCCACACAGCCCAATTTTATCAGCATGGGCTACAAAGTGAATCTGAAAATTGCTTAATGAATGTAAAGAAAATGTATCTTTTTTCCCCTCTCCTAAACACGTTTACATTTAACTATGATACTAAGATATGTAAATAATTTTTGTAGCACCTACTGCTCAAACTAAGGAAGTTTTAGATTAAAAGAAAAATGAATCTTTTTAATTTTTTGTTCTGCTGACATTCCATACTGATGACTTAAAGAAAAACTGTCTTTCAACTCATCTCCTTGCTTTTGGGTTTTGACTGTGGGGAACTGTGGTACCCTGGGTAGAATGAACACTCCTTTCCCCTAGCAATTAATATTTTTATTATTATTACATGCTATGAAAAGATATGAAGATCATCTGTTTATAGCCCATCCTTCAAAAAACAGTCTACGAATCCAGTTCAAAACACACATCTTGATCTCTAAAAAGTTACCAGTGCAGTATGAACGCGACAAAGTTGTCAATTTCCCCTAAATTAGCCAGTCAAAATATTTTTTCTCAAATCCAGATTCTCTTGTAAAAATTCTTTATATTTTATAAAAATAGATTTTTCTTGAAACCCATTTTCAGCAAAGAGACCACCTCTTTGGCAACAATGTTAATGTTATTAAATTGTTAATGTCATCAGGTACCCCCTTTCCCCGTCCCTAACAGAAGACTGTTTTAGTTCACATGATATAAAAGAAAAAAGGAAAAATAAAAAAATTTGCAAAAGTTCTTTTTTCATTTTTGCAATTTTTATTATTCCTCTTTAATTTGTGTGGGGGTTTTTATAACCAATCTGATTGGATCAACGTTTTGACAAAAAAGAAAAATCTTTTTTTTTCTTCCTTTGAATCCCATTACTTTGTAAAAACTGTTTATTATTTTTTTGTGTTTTTTGTTTTTCTTCTTCAAATGAGCGAATGGTCATCTTAAAAAGACCCACCTTCAAGGAAGGTAGTAAAGTTAGCTGGCTGGGTAAAAATCCCTGCACATCGCTATCTATGTATATTATATTCAACAACAACAGCTATGAAAGAACATTCAATGCATCAAAGGTATTTTTTTTGTTTTTGTTTTTTTTTCTAAGCATTATAAAATCCTTTCCTGGTACACCTCAGGATAAACCAATGTTTTAATACTTAGGCAACACGGGCTTATAAAGTCCATGGTTGAATATAAGCCTTGGAAAGTTTGTCTCTCTCTTTTGTGTATGTGTGTGTGCGCGTGTTTTGTTCGTATATATTTATATATATATTTTAATAGGTAAGGGTGAGAAATTCAGGACTTGTGGGCTTTGTTGGTTTTAAAGGAAACTTGCAACACTCTGTCTCCTAAGCGATAACCATTGAGGCTGGCGATGGCCATGGCTGCCTCATCGTAGTTGGTCATGGTGACAAAGCCGAATCCCTTGCACTTGTTGGTGTTGAAGTCACGGATGACCTTGACGTTGTTCACTGCGCCAAAGGGGCCAAAGAGCTGCCAGAGGACACTCTCATCAGAATCAGGGGACAGGTTATAGACGAAGATGCACCAGCCTGTTCCTGTGTGACCAGGGATGTTCATCCCCACAAGACTTGTCATCCCGTCAATAGTGATTGGGGAGAACCTGGGGGGACAAGCAGAAGGGGGGACTGGTCCAGACATCAGTCTGACCATGGATGACACACAGATGTACAGACAGACACGGGGCAAAGGGCTGAGTGAGTGTTTGCAGGAGAGTCTTCAGGGTTCAAAACCAAAATGCAAAAGCTAACATCTGATGTCATTTCTTCTGATGAGGTGACTGGGCAGCTAAGGCATGTATATGCCAAGACAATGGCCAAGTCATTTCCTAAAAGCCTTAAGAGACCACCAGTTCTAACACAGTATATGTTCATACATTTTCCCACCCTGAACCTACCCAATCATAGACTAAGTTCTCAGAGAAGGGACTCTGTTTCATCCATTCTACTGTTGGGTTTATTCATTCAGGGGAGTGCACAGGAATTCTCACAGACACAATGGCCCATTCGTGTTTATTGGTTGAGGGAGTGACAATCTGTTGGATGTCAGTGCTTAGAAACTTTTACTGTTATTTTTTTAGGCAGATAAAGGAATGGCTCTAGAAGTACCTAACTGCACCATCATCACAGCCCTCCACTTATGTCCATCAAAGGCCTCTTGGTGTCACTGAGGTTGTAGATACATGAAGATGTATCTTGTTATTAACCAGATGGGTGGTCTGCATTCCATTCAGCATTTATATTCATAAGGGTTCTCCCACAGTAATAGCAGATGCACTACTCTTTGATACTCTTATCTCAAATCTATCTCTGAACATCACTGGAGAAGTCCTCAAGAGGTTTGTGTAGTCATAAATTTTGACTTGCTATACATTAGAAAAGCCTTGGTGCAGCAACTGCTGTATTGGATTATAAATTTTATTTTTTTTGTGTGTGTTAAGTCTTGAAGAGAAAAAAAAATAACCCTTCAGATTTTATTTATTGCCTGATAAAATAAACCCATGTGTCATTTGTGATGGAAGAAACAGTTAGGAGACCAGAGTCTACGTCAGAACAGTATCGACAGCATTTTGCTTCATACTGAACCTATACAAAGAGTTTTGACCTATGTATTGATGGCCAGATTGCTTTTCCTTTGGTTGATTTTTTTGAAGGGTGAGAGGGAAATTGGAGAAGAGAAAGTCCCAAAGTGACAGGAGTGTGGGACAATGGGGAATTAACGTCTGCTCTAAAATCTAAGCAGACACTATTGGAAGTTTAGAAGTCTTCTTAAAATTTCATATATACCTAGAATTTAGATAATCACATGGCTTTTAAAGGAATGCTAAGCATAACAACTCAACAGATGCAAATTTTGCTATTATTCACCAAAGCAAGTTTCCTTTTTGCTTAAAAAAAAATACCAATAAAGCAAAAGCAAAACCATTCATGGTTCAGATCCTTAAAGGGGTAAAATGTCTTAATTATTATTTGTATTATTTCTAAAGACAGACTTGTAAACAATTTATTATTCAGGTGTGAACCTCTGACACCTTTTAGTTTATGCACAGAAAGCAACCAAGTACACATTATAAGGCAAGGTCACAGCTAGGAAAGGGGTTTTACTAAGGTGGATGGAGGCTACAACCAAATTTGGGTTCAATAAAAAGGAGAATCTTTTTATCATAGAGTGCTGGCTATGCTGGATTGCATTGCACTGGGCTGGATTGGACACTGGATGATGAGGCAACACATGGGGCACAGCCCAGTCTTTCCTAGTCTCAGGTGTATTATAAACATCACCTTTCCTTGTAGCACTCAGTGCTAGGTCACTCAAGTTAGAGAGCAGCAAAGGTATGGGATAGAGCTAGAAAAAAAATGCAGAGTGCTGCCTGGGACTGGACGAGCAGTGTGTTAGATGTGTGGAGGTAAGTTACAGTCAGCCTCACTGGTGCTGGGATCGAGAGTCAAGAGGCTGCTCCTCTGCTAGTGAAGTCTGCAGTCACTGACTCCCCTCACTCTGTGCTCATTTCCAGAGTCAGGGTACTTATCAGGCATAACAAGTAGCAAAAGACTTGCAGTAAGTGGAGAGTGTGCTGTGGTTTACTAAAGCCCACATCTCTTTCCCTTAACTGATGAAGGGGTATTAAGGTGTGCATCTCTATTAAAAAAGGAGATGAAGATGCTATGTGCCTGCCAGTGCACTGGAGTCCTTCAGTCTATCATATTTAGGAACCTCATGGATACAGTGACATAACACACCTAACTTCTAAGACTCTGATTTTAGGTTGGGCCTGAAAAGCCTTGTGATAATATTCAGAAAGTTTTAAACCCTTGACCCTATTTGAATCTCTAGTCCCATAAAAAGACTTTAAAAATTAAAGAAACCTCAAATTTACCCCCACCACACACACACACACACACACACACACACACACACACACACACACATATATAACTGAGAGAAGACTTATTATAAAGGCTAGAACCTGTAATAAAAGAAACCCTTGGTTGAGGTGCACACAGATACACTTCATTCTCAAAATGCGTCTTAAAATGCACACTGAGGTGGAATGGGAGTCAAAAGCCATCTATGTTTTAATCTATTATTTAGCCAAGGCTTTTAGTTCAAACACATCTATTTTTTGTCCACTGAAAAATCACATGATTGTCATCCATGATTAGCAAAATGTTCTAATTTTGATTTGCTGGGGTCTGCCCTCCTAAACTGAATCCTGGCATCAGAAATGCAAAACAGGTGCTTGGCAAGTTTGCAAAATCAGCCAGAAACGTCAGGGCTTTCTCCTCGGGATTAGATCAGATGACCTAGGGCTTGGTGGCTGTGGCACCTGAACCATAGGGAAAGCCCACCTGAAAAAAAAAATGAAACACACAAATACACTTTTTTTTTTGTGTGTGTGTGCCCTAAAAGAAACAAAATTAACTGAGGTCCAAAATTAAAATTAAGAATTTGACATGCTGGTGGAAGAAAAAGGAAGAAAAAAAAAAGTAAAGTTAGTGAATTAAAAAAAAAAAATCTAGCCCCCGTCTGTGCCAACACGGACATCTGGCAGTCTGTGGAGTTTTAATTACCTCTTTACGCCATAGGCCATATTAAGCAAATTGTCCAGCCTGCAAAGAGAAGGAGGGTCTCTGGGTTAATGCCTCACAGATGGCAAGATCACTCAATGGAACTATTAATAAGAATGCTCCATTTTCAAAGAAGAGATGCTCAACAACTTTCCCAATTCCTCAGGAGACTGTCTACTGGAAGTTCTCTCCTTTCCTGGTTCCAATTGCAAGCAATTCATGTCCAGGTCAATTCTAGAGTCTAAAGCAAGTGTCTAATAAATCCTATTTTTTTATAAAGGTCTGAGTTAATTCAGCTTTCCCCTTTCATCTCTCGAAACATTTGTGTGGATTTACTTTTATGTTGTCTATGAAACTGTTAAAACGGGGTGGGGGTTCTTTACCTTTTATTACAACTACACTTTCCAGCAAAGGTCTCTGTTCCTGGCTAACAACACATGGTCACAGACCACACATTTGAGCAGATCTTTTCTGTTAATCTAGCTGCTTTCACCATATCTGGCCACACCTACAATTTGGAAGGCAGGGAGTTTTTTTGTGAGCTAAGATTAAAAAAAAAAAAATTAGCTTACTATGTACAGCCCCAAAGCATCTCCTAGCAAAGTGTCACCTGCACTAACCTTACCTGAGGACAAGCCATTCACACCATGGGGCAGCAGTAACCATAGTTTCCACCATTAGAAGCTTGCTCGAAAGGCTTTTTACATAAATACTATGTGTGCTTTCACACAAAATAGAAATTAGATGGCTTAGACCCTTCATGTAATCATTAACCATTTCAGAGTCATGGGCATAGAGGACACATGAAGAGGCTAGTTTCCTCCCTCCCTGTGGCCAGATGGACGATTATGGTCGTAGAGAGAAGGACCCCTATTTTCTCATGTGAGGTTTGACAATGAAGAAAAGCTTTTCATTAAAGGGAAGTTGTTACATGGGTGGAATACAGTTTTCACTTAGACTTTGCTAAGGGGAAGTCAAGACCATGTTCCTCCCTGCACAACAGAGGCTGGTTAACTGCTTTCCTGGGAAAACCTGCCACTCAGGAATGTCCCACAGGAAACTGTCCATTGCACCGGGGACTTCTAGGGGTTGGATAACCCCCAAAACACTAGTAAGGTACTAATGCAACTTCCTTTTCATCTTCTCAGAGTATGTGACTTAAAAGAGTGAAGTTAGTATTAAAGAGAGTCTTTCCTCTCCAGGATTTCAGCAGTCACCAAGGAAAAGAGGCAAGAACAAGCCACTCCTGGTAAGAGTCTACCCTGCCTTAACTCTGCATGTGGCCCTATCTCAGTGATTAGCTCCATTGAAACTGATTCTTCTTGTCTGGATAAATATAGAGATTTTGTTTTCAGTAATGAATCTCAAGTTTATCCAATAGTCATAGTGAAAAGCTGGAAGAGGGCTGGTTAAGAGTGGTTCTCCTGTGGTTTATAGGCGTGTGGCAATTGATGTCCTGGGGACGTGGCCCACAGTCATGGCTTGGGTGGGGCAGAGGCTGGTGGCCTTGTTCTGTCCTTCAGAGCTGTGGGCTCTCTGGTATGCCCCACTCCATACTGGTGATAGTATAGTGGGTAGCAGGCATGCCTACCTGAACCTTTGGGCCTGGTGGTGGAGAGGGCCAGGGTAGCGCCTGTTGGGGGACTGGTACAGCTGGGAAAGCAGGGCCTGGCTGGACTTCTGGCTGGGGTTGTTGGCAAACTTCACAGTAATCGGTTCTGTAGCACCACTGGGCTTCTGGCCATTCAGCCCTTTGATGGCTTCTTCTGCCTCGATCCTCTTATCAAAGCGGATGAATCCCACCCCTCTGGAGACCCCTGAGGAAGGAAAAAGAGCATCTGTAAAGAGCGAACAAATGGTTGGTTGGTATATATTTTTGTGGTGGTGACCCAATCTGCCTGTGAGGTCAGCTCCTTTAATGCCTATCATTCACCAAAAGGCATCTGTGTGCCTTTCTACCAGCATGGCTCTGGGCAGATGTCTCCAGCTCACAGAACACAACAGCTATTTCCCTCCAGGCCTCTACAATTGCCTGGCTCAATCTCTACCTACCTTTAATTATTTTAACTGACCACCCAACACTTACTTAGTTTTGCAGAGTGCCTTTCATACCTCATAACTGGACATTAGTTTGAAAAGCAACCTCTGACCACACACTACCCTCTTTAGGAACATATTCTGTGCTTCTTTTGAACCCTTTGAATGATGCACTTTGTGCCACCAGCCATTTATTCTTTGTTGTCTTAAGCAGAAGCAAAACCCTACTAATTATCTTTCCCTGGATCTTTGCTACATGCAGATAAAATCCAGACTTTTCAGGATAGCAATTATCGACTTTGGCAATCTGGTCTCAAATCTCCCACTGAACCTTACACTGGCCACCCTGATCTGCACTGAACAGGCTGTATTCTTTCTTAATACCAAACCTTGGGATATACAATCCTCTGCATCTAGACTGTTCTATCTCTTCCTTTTTTTGCCAGGAAACTGAGTCATTCTCCAAAGCTCTGTTCCAAAATTGCCTCTGCCATGGAGACTTTCCAACAACCACCACGAGGCACAGTACACCTTTTTCTGAGCTCTCAGGGTGCACTGGACAATCTCTAGCAAGTATCTGTCCCATTTGAGATATGTGAAGGCAGGTTATATGTCTCCTTTATTCTTGGTCCTGAGTATCTCTCTGCACAGCGTTTGAGGTGGAGTCAACACCACTGGGAAATGGTACAGAAATCAAGTGGTGAGCATGCATGTTTACCACTACTCTGGGGGGAAACATTTCAAATTGTGATCAAATCAGCCATTTATTCTTTGTTGTCTTAAGCAGAAGCAAAACCCTACAAATTATCTGACAGTGCAGCCCAAGCCATCTGACATCTCCTCCTGAGAGGTGCTGGTTGGGTTTCTTTCTTATGGACAATGAACCTTAGCATCACAGACTGGGATCATACCCATGCATTGCTGACTGGGTGAAAATCTGACCTCCCATTTCAGGTGACTTCCAATGTGTATACCAAAACACTTTGAAGTCCCTTCTAACTCTACATCACTGTGATCTGGAGCCAGAGCTGTACATACAGTTTTACACACAGGTTGAAGGCTAAGGGCTGAGACAGACTTTGAAGGCCATAGAACCCCACTTTTAAGCTTATACCCAAGTCTTCTTTTATGATCCTGCCAAGTAGTTTAGCTGTATTTCCATGGTGGAGACTCTAGCGTCTCAAGATGGCCCATTTTAAATTTAGGTAGTCCATGTACAAGGGTCAGGCATCTATGTATTCAGGGTCTACACCCTCACCTTCAACATCCATGAACCTATTTCTGTGGGTAACATGGCACAAGGGAAGCAATTACAAAGAAACACTTAACCTGTGACTTGATCAACCAGGATGCGTGAGGTGATGATGCGACCATATTGTGAGAAAAGCTGCTCCAGTTCCTTCTGGGTCATGGTCTTGGGAAGGCCACTAACGTACAGGTTAGCATCCCTGATTGAGGCTGAGCTTGGACGGGCATATGAGACCTAGGAGAAGGTGAGAGGTGTTAAATGCACAAGAGGCACTTAGTGGAGACAGAAGTAACAACCAGGATGACAGTCTTTCGTCTGTCCTTAGGACTCATGATTCTTGTATAGGAATAATTACAGGAGAACAACAGGAGATGAACAAAAGGAGACTTGTCAACAGAACTTAAACCAAATGCACAGATAAGGGTCTGTAAGTGTGAACAAATAGCTACTGTATGGCAGCTGTTAAATGCAGAACTACCCACGCGTGAAGTTCTGAAGATTTACCTCCTGGATGTGGGAGTATAGATGATTTACTGTATCCAACACATAATAATCTTTGAATAAACCAAAAAGAAATAAAAAGCCCATGAAATTCTGCTCTGCACATTTCTCTCTATGCTGCCCTCCCTGCCCCCATTCCCTTATCCAAAGCATAAAAGCGATCAGGTTCTCTGTACAATTATTTTTTTAAGGTCCCATTCTTTGTTCCCACGAGCTCTGCTCTTGCTGAATGGCAAAGGGCTGGTGAAATGGGGTTAAATGAACATCTGCTTGTTAGACTCGATAGATATGTGACCTTGTCACATCTACAAGGACCAGTTGTCTCTAACTTTGGGGAAGGGCAGATAAAACCACAACAAACAAGAAATGGGGGCGTGATAGGCAAGAGAGGGGGAAGGACAGTGGGAGAGAGGGAACCTCACCAGTGGTTAGAATAAATTTGCCTTTGTAAATTTGTTCTCCCAGATCTCTCAACTGCTTTTTTTTTTCCTTCCCAAAAAGCTAACACAGAAGTGTAAACAGATCTGAAATTCCATCTGCAAGAAGCCAAATCTTTAGCAGTACACATAAGCAAAGCAAACCCCAGCAGTCATTAATTTTAGACTTTCATTTACTTATTTATTTATTTTTTAAGAAAACAACATCAGACATTTGAAATATAATTTACAGCTAGTCTAACAAAAGCACTTTCCTGCTAAAGCTATTTCTGGGGCCGCTAGGGCTCAGAATAGATGATGAAAACAGTGATTTCAGAGTACATCTGAAGATGGTGGACAGGAAGGGACCTATATGCCTTAGCATTTTTCAGCTGGCAGCTTCATTTCATCTATATAACAGATTTAGGAGACCTGTTAAATCCATTAGAGTGAGGGTGCGTGCATGTGCCTGTTTGTGTGTGTGTGTGTGTGTGTGTGTGTGAGAGAGAGAGAGAGAGAGAGAGAGATATGTGTACATAAAAGTATAAAAGTATGGGTCCACAACAAATGTCATCCTAAACCAGACCTTTTGACATTAACAGCTGAACCTTGAACAGCAATGTGGGCCTTATTTATTAGATCTCCAGGCAAAGAAAATGAGTGCAAAAGGAGGATGAAGGATGAGCTAACCCCTTACTCAGGGTCCATTCCCCCTTTCTATGACAGGGACACTAGGTCCCTTTATGAGTTCTATACCCAAAAATAGATGTTGACTCAACAGAAAATGATCTGAATGACTAATCTGCCTTGCTAGTCTCCTCTCACTGATGGAGCCAGGCAGCTGCCTTCAGTCTCTGCATCTTCCAGAAACTCATGCATGGCCTAGGAGGCCTCGGTATGCCACATCTTCCCAGAATATGGCAGAGGAGCACAGTAGCTTTTATGTGGTAGATATCTGTGCATTGGGGCTGGGGAGCTGAAGGATCAAGAACTCCATGTAACTGTCTGTTATATGGAGTAACTCAGGAAGGGCTCCTTTCCCAGTCCTCTAAGGGCAGGAAGAGGTTACATCGTAGTAGAAGTAGTTTTCATTCAGGAAGAGGCAATGCTAGGACAGGAGGAGGAAATCTGTCCACGGTGATGAGGCTCACCTTATTTCACCTTGCCAATTACTGATATTATCTGAATACATCTGTGTCTTCTCAATTTCTGCCTCCGCACAGCATGCCTTCACTGGGGGGGGGGGGGAAGAGGCCAAATCTGACTCTTGTAAGGGCTTAGCTCAAGTGCTACCTTCTTTTGACAACTTTCTCTGTCTGACATTGCCTCCTCACCCTGAGATCCTCTTTAGTGGTCCACTCATTCTGATGTTACTCACATCTAGTCTCATGGTTTTCTTGAGGTGTGTGTGTATATGTGACTTATTTATGTCTGTGGCTCCACCTCTCAGTACAGAGTATGAAACCTGCAGAAGGTACAACATATACTGAAAAAAAATTTAATGAACAGCCACAGCTCATGATGGATGATGCTGGTGTTTGGGGTTCTTTAGAGTTAACTGTAGCTTGGTTCCTCCACTAACATGGTTACTGATCCAAGTCCAGATCCATAGTTGTGTGCCCTCACTAAGTGAAGAACTGAGACAGGCTTCTTATTCTCTAGGACCTGAGGTTAGAAGGGCCAAGAGAATTTCAGATCAAGGCACTACCTAGCAAATACTTCCGGAGCATCTACTCTGTGTAATGGGAACATAAACCAGGCATCTTGTTCACTTTCAACAGAGACAACTGGTCCCTCATAGAATTTACTAAATAAATATGGGGTGAATGGGAAAATGGATGAGCAAACATAGTGACCCTCAAGGTCACAAGATGTGTGTCATGCCAAGGTTATATCTAGTGTGACTCAAACACTAGGGAGGGGTAAGTTGAGGGTTAGAAGGACCATGGAGAGGACAGAGTTGTAGTGAGATGGGTGGGAAGATGGATGAGTAAATGGTGACCTGTTAATAGCTTTCAACCTCAAGGAAGGTTAAAGGTTTAAGAAAATGTCTGGCAGTGTAGATTTTCTACTATCCAATGGCTGTATAACACATAGCAAAGACCTTAATTTCTGCTGGTTTGGGGCAGCTAGAGATGGGGCTCAGAAAAGAGCATGTTGAGGGCAGACTTCGTTGGGCAAATGGAGTTGGTATTGGAAAGTCAGTAGCACAATCCATTTCCCACAAAGGATGACCCTGAGTCAGAATCTCAGGCAAGCTGGGGAGAATTATAGCCACCGATTCCCAGAGGCTGACCCAGTCACAGGGCAGTGACAGATATCAAGGCAAGCAGTATCTTGGTTGCTTCTCTTCCAGCTAAGCCTTGTTCAGTTTTTCTTCTCTATTTAGAGGCAAGGTTTAGTGTTCTTCTAGACCTCTGTGCAGTACCTCTGAGGAAAGGCCCAGGCTAAAGTAATAGGAAAATAATATGCTCAATCTGGCATCTAAATGTTCATCCTCAGACCCCAAAAGTTCAATGTTCCTCAAATATTTGTTAAGCTCCAGCAGAACTGAAAATGTTGAGTCCTTTGCTAAATGGTGACATATCCCCCAAATGGTGACCTTCAGCCCCTGCAGAGGGACTGCATTGGTGGCATGTTGACCCTCTTGAGCTGGTGGCCTAGAGTCCAGGGCTTCCAATGCTATAGGCACTGGCCTGGAGAATTCCCCTTGCCTTGAGCCATCAGGATCTTGCTTATTTCATTCATTCAGAATCTCTCACAGGAAGATTGGCATTTCTAGGCCAGCACAGCTCTTGGTCTAGACAAAGCTGTGCATGAAGAAGCCACTCCTCTTTGGGTAAGGGCAGCTTAAAGGCACGTGACTGAATGGCTGACTTCACCGACGATCCTGTCAGAGATTTTTCAGCATTTTCACATGCCCTAGATCTCTCTTCTTGTGATTTTGCAGTCCCCCTACCTGCTCTAAAAAGGACACAATAATAACAAACTTGAGAGCCTTGGTGCTAGAAGTAGCCTTGAAAACTGAGGAGGAACTTGAGAAGGACTGAGTATTTACCAGAAACATTTCTGAGAACACGAAGCTCACAGCTACCTGAAGACCCTTACTGCCCCTGGCTATCTCTGGCTGCTGAAAAGCTCTTCTTTCTAGACCTCAGGTACATCCTTCCTGTTCTTATCAGCCTTCATCTTGGACAGATGCTACAGTGTTAGACAACCACATTTTGAAATAAGTTACTCCAAAGCTTATACTTATGTTACTTTAACTGAAATTGAGATCCCAATATAGAATGAAAAAAGATAGAGAGGTTAAGAATAGCTTTGGTGTTGGGGAGCTTTAGATGTGAATCCTGTTCTCTTTCCAGATGTGTGACTTTGTGCCTTTCTGAGTGGCATCTCTTGAGTGACATAGCTCAGAAGCTCTTTAAGAAAGCCACTTTGCATGTAAGTATCCTAGGCATGAAGACTGGCCCCAAAGTAAATGTCCAATAACCTGTGACTTTGACATGGTTGCTATGTAAACAGAACTTATTCTAGACACTGGGGAAAAGAGATGTGTACAACAGATTCTGAAATGCAGGGCTGCAAGCCTAGCAGAGGAGACGTGTACAGTTTTATTATTTGAAGACCAAGCTACAGATTTTCCCTGGTCTGTTGTAACACCCTATTCTCTGAGTGAATACAAACTCTCTAGAGCAGGCAGCTCCCCAGGGAACATTCATTCTAAAGAAACCAAGAGAATGGCAGCAGAGAGCAGACTCTAGAGGTGTCAGGGCTTCTATGAGCAAGCCCTCCTAGGGACCTGTAATCCCACCTGTGGGAGCTGGGGGAAGAGAGAGCAGCCAGGTGGCTGCTGGAAACAACAGCTTTGATAGTGAGGACTGGGTTACCTCTGCGCCTGTGGACACAGCCCTCCTCATAAACAGCATAGGTGTCTGCTTTTGTGGCTCCATCCTTCATGCTCCTCTCCTGCCACCTGATAATGTTGCTCTAAAAGAATATTGGGGATAGAGCCTCATGGTAACATTTCAGATGTGGTTTGAGCCCATCACATTTTCCCTGTTTAGAGCTCTCCAATGTATGTGTCTGAAACACCTTGCAATGGAAAGTCTGAATCCTTTACCTTGGCATTCAGAGCATCTGGCCCAAGCCCTCATCTCTTGCTGACCTCTACGTGCATGCAATTCTTCAGGTCAGACAAAAACAGTCACAGGTTTCTGGATATGTACTGAAAGTTTCTATCTCCACGCCTTTGCTCTTGATGTGTGTTTATTCTCATGGCAAAATGAATTCCTGTTTACCCTTCTAGGCCTAGCCATGTTCTCCATTAGGCCCAGGCATACATGGCTATTCTTTCCTTGGGTGCTACAGGAAGTGTCTGTCTCAGTGGCCAAAGCTATCATACCCCACCTCTCATCACAGTCTTCTGCCTAATGCCTGACCTGCCCCATCAGGTTGTGCATCAGTGAACTCAGCACACTCACTTTCACATCTAGCTTCAAGGCTTTACTAGGGTAGGAGCTCATTTGAAGCTAAATGTATAATTCACTTTAGTGACGGATTGTATACTTTCCCAGAAGCTGATGCAAACAGAAAGAAAAAAAACCCATGGAGTTAGGATTATCTAAAGGTACCATAAGCATAGCTGACACACAGTAGGGAAGACGTCTTTTTCAGGAAAGTTGTGATGATAGATTTATATACCTTGAAACTTCTTTTTAAAAATCTCCCACGTTGGTCTGGAGAGGTGGCTTAGCTATAAAAGGCTGGGCTCACAACCAGGAAAACCTACCAGACTTGTTAAAGGTGAGTACTCAGTACAAGGCTCTCTCTCTCTGTCTGACTGGGGCCTCTGAGTGGGTGAGGTGTGGGAGATGTTTCTCGTACTATTAGGGGAAGAGCATATGCCAGCTATGGAGCTGCAGATTCCTTTCCATCAAATTGCAGTTCCTTCCCCTACTTCATGGAAGATGGGTAGGAGTTCTGTGGCTGTCTGGAAACTCCACACTACTTCCTACCATACAGGGCTCCTGATTCTGTTGTCTGTGCCTCAGTGAGAATCAGATTCACTCTCTTTTAATGAACCCTCAAAACAGGTGGATAAAGGAAGGGTTCTACCCACCCATTCTCTTCATCCGTCATTCACCTTAGGGGTAATCCTACTCATCTTTATTCCTGGGAGCATTGGTTGAGCACTCACTGAAAGCCATAATTGCCTACACTTGAAAAATCTGTATTTTCATTTTCCAGATGACAGACTCTGGAGTAGGGAGATCAAGTACTATGTCAAGGTCATCTGAACTAAGACAAACTCAGATATGACTCAAAGTTCTGGGATCTTTCCGCTGGCCCACACCAACCTGGATAGTGAAACAAAAGCCATGTTCTTGGCACAAATTGTTACTCTTCTTGGGAAGGTACCAAGTTGGAATGGCCATGCTATATTTTATTATACTATTAGATCTGGGAAGAACTATCACCAAAGAGGACATACATTTGAAAAAGGAAAGTGAACTGCTGAAGGTCAGCACATATAGTGATGTGCTTGACTGTCTTAACTCAGAGTTCCTTTGAATGGACAAAAAAGGAAAGGTTAGGAGGACTGTGTGCTCTGTGGTCTTTAACAGACAAGTGGCTTTGCCCTGAGTTTCATGATTACTGTGTAGAACTGACTCTTTAATTCTCAGGGTCACAGATGTCCTAGGCCAGCATTGTCCCACAGAACTTTCTTGGATCAGGAAAACATTTGATGCCCATAATGTTTGATAGTAACTACTAGCTACCAAGCACTTCAAATAGAGTGACTAAGGAACTAAACTTTTATTTAATTAATTCAAATTACCATATGCAGCTAGTGACAGCTTCACTGAACTGAGCAGCTTCAGGCCCAGAAACAATGCAAAGTTGTAGCATCTCACAGCTAGGAGGGCATGCAAGCTCATCTAGTCAGAATTCATTCCAGAGCACCATCCAGTCAGGTTCCACTTGAATGTTTCTGATTATTAAGGGCTCTTTCCTATTTATGACCTATACTGTACCTATAGTTATGTAGGTTTTCTTACCAGCAATTTTAAATGTAAGGCTGAAGCAATGTCTTAGCCTCACTATAAAATTTTCTTTCCAGGAGAATGGGATGGTAGCCATTGCAGGGTAGATACATGGGTGCCCAACCTTCTTTTCATTTTTGCTATTCACCTCTGGATAGCATTTGAATGTCAGGACACTTAAACAAGGGACGAAAATAGGACACAAGACATCAGGTAGACTTGGGCAAGAGAGCTTCACTGTTTCCTCTAATGTGGAGATTTGATCCCAACAGCCCCCACCCCTGTGTGTGTGTGCACTTGCACACATGCCTTGTGTTTTGTGAATTTTTTTTGAGAAACTCATATTACTCTATTGGCATTTTTTATACTTGCAAATGCCCTCAAACTCCACCCAAGTACTTCTGAAATCTTGAGTGTTCCCCAAACTTGTATGTGCTCAGTTTTCTTTTCTAATCCAGACCCAGGACACTGAGAATGACCTTCAAGATGTTGGGATCACATCTAGTTCAATGGGCTGAGAAGGCAGAACGTTTATATTTCCAATCCTCTAAACATGCATTTAAAATAATTCACTCAGAGAAAGTTAACAGAGCACCTGAAATCAGAGCAGTAAATGCTCTCCTGCTACAGAGGGGTGGCAGCCAGCACAACTGGTACAGCTGGGCATCTCCAATTTCACTTGCCTAGCCCTGGTCCTTTCCTTGGGGATTTAGTGACCCTAGTGTCCTTGCTGAACTTGGTAGTAAAGGGTTCCTGTGTCCTCTGAGATACAGCCATGATGGGGTGGTGTCTTTTTATTATTAACAAGATGGAGGCAGGCAGGCTATTATTTCTGGGTGGGGTGCTATCTGTCAGCAAAAAAACGATCTGCTAACTCTCTGGGAAGCATTAAGAGCCGTGATAGGAGAAATAATTGCTTATGCCGAGTGCAAAGAAAAGATGCCTCAGCGGAATGGAAGCCTTTAGCAACGCAGGTGGATAGCTGAGGAAGTGGGGAGGGAGGAGGCACCGCTGCCCATGATCCCTGGCAAGGGAGAGAATAGGGTCGAGTGAATGGGAACCCGCAAAGCTCAAGTGTGGTGAGCTCCCCAGAGGTGCTGCTAGTGCGATTAGGAGAATAAAAAGAAAATGTTGAAATGGTTAAATGGCATCCTTATAGGAGAGGCAGAATAACCAGCCTACTTCCTTCCCAGAGAAGAAGGGAAGGTCTTTCTGAAGAGCTCTCTCCAGCAGCCTTTCCTAGTTGGGTTCTCTGAAGACCTGGGCTGCTGCCAAGTGACAAGGTATCACTTATTTCCCACCTCTGTCCAATAGTGCCAGCTCTTAAGGGTCCACTCAGAGTGGCAGAGGCAACCCTCTTAATCTGAAACCTGGTGCTAAGATTGCTCACTCCCTAGTTTGCACAAGAGCTGTGCTCTGGAAATGTTTTATTGTATCAAGTTATACTTTTATCATTTGAATAAGCCTTCACGTAATTATTAGAAAAAGTTATAAAGTCATTTATAAACATATAATTCAATGAAGAAAAAAATCCCAATACAGATAATACATATATACCTCATACATAAACACATTCCATATTTTGCAGCAAAATCATGCCCCTCCCCGACCCAATCAAAATCTAAGGCTGATAAAACCCACCACAGCATCCTGCAAAATGCTGGTTTTCAGCCAACATTCCACAAGTCACGCTATCAACAGATGGACTACCCTGAACTTATTTTGACTAGACTGACTTCCACTTACACCTTGCACAGCCCCCTGTATCCCCTCCAATATACAACAGGAACCCCTGTAGCCTGAGATCACTCTATTATCTCACTGTAGCTTGCATAGCTAAGTGCCCCCTCCCTCCCTCCCCGGTTGCCCAGACTGAACCTACAGAGGCAGAGCAAGCAGTGAGCTCATCTGTAATCCTGCCTCTCATACTAGGTTAAAGCCTGAAGAGGCGTTCCATCACTGAAAAGTTCAGCAGACGTGATACCAAGCCTTCAGATCCCAGTCAGACTGTATTTTATCAAAGCTTCTCAGGGTAACTTGAATATCAATCCAAGTAAACCTCTTTCTCTCTTTTCTCTTTTCTCTTTGGGCCCTCTCCATTTTGTTATAAAGCCCAGCCTGACCTTGAACTCATAATAACCTCTCTGCCTCAGCATCCTAAGTGGATCCCATCTAGCCCCAGTTTTGTTTTTCTGTTTTTTTTTTTCTTTTATGCTTAATTAATGCGACGAGGAGCTGAAGCAAAGGTAACTGGATTCAGTTGAGCATTTCTTTGTAAGAGGCTGAAGTGTATTCAGAAATTGCTCTTTCTGAGTTGGCTACAATAGGCACCACTTGTCAAGGGTTATCAGAGAACATTTTCAAGAACCCACAGCCTGTTCTCCCAGTGTCCTTGGAGTCTTGTTGGAGACAAGTTGGGGGAAAAACTAGAAACACTACTAAATAGCATCCCAAGCACTAAGTGAGGTAAATCATCTCTCCTGTGACAAGCCCATGGTCCACACTACTATGTGGCCCTAGGAAATACCTAGATTGAAGAATTTCTAGGCCATTGTTGTCTGTGGCTTGCTTAAATGGAAGGCCTGAAAGCCTGGAAAACAAGGGCCCGAGAAGAGGTTATTTAAAGTCCAGTGTGTCTTCAAGTTAATGGCAAATGTTCTGAACCATAAGTCCATCTATGAAGAATCTGGAGGAACCACATAGTTCATTTATTTGCTTTTTATATCTTCTTACCAGGCCAGGGAATTAACCTTTGTATGGGCAAAGCCAAAATACCCACCCACATACCCTCATACGGCTCACATGCTGCTAGGCAAACAGGTATTTTGACATTCCAGCACTAAGGTCCCACTGACAGAGAAACATTTTTAAAGCTTTTTAAAAATACTCCCAAGTGTCATTTACCCACTATGTGATTCTAGGTCTGTCTCCTGAACTTCTTTGGGCCTCAGTTTCCTCATTAGCATAAAGGAGCTAATAGCATCTTCTCACAGTGCTATTTTTAGAAACAGCTGATGTGTGTAAAGCATTTAACTCCTGGGATAGTTCAAAGATTAAATGGTGGCAAGCATTTAGAAAGATTAGAATCCTATTGGGCACAATGTAAACACTCCAAGTAAGCTAGCATTACTGTGTTTATTGTCATTGCTTCTCTAGCTCATGTTTACACATGCTAAACTGGCAGCTGTGTAGCCCTAGGCAGGATACCTCACTTCTCTAAGCCTGGTCTCCAGGTAGAGTCTTCTCCCTTGAAAGAAGTCTAATCTAAGGAATAATTCATCTAGCGCTCCCATTCACAGCTACTCACTGAGGGTATAATTCATGCATCATGCCCTCTTTCTGCTAGAGGTCTGGTCTTCCTGTTCATGTGCCCCCAGTGTTCATATGGTTGGTTCCCTTACAGCTGCCATAATAAAAGGAAAATACATTTCTGTTGACAGGAAAGCATCTTTTGTGGATATATCCTACTAGGAGCCAGGTAATGGGACATTCACTGATATCTGGCAAAAGCAGTGGTGCCATATTTAAGTCTCAGGTTTAGAGGTTAAAAATTGACTTACAAAGGTCAACTGTTATATTCTGCTTGGTTTTCCTTCATAATTCTTACTTTGTTTTTGTTTATGGCCTCTAAAATTTTGGAGATCTGACCTAAAAGAAATGTAGATTTCAGCTCCTATTGAACTGAAGATTTGAATTAAACACCTCCAGAATCACTATCATCTCATTGTCATCATCATTGTCATCCATTATCATCATCACCATTATCACCACCACCATCATCATCCATTATCACCATCAGCATCATCACCATTATCACCATCAGCATCATCCATTATCATCATCACCACCATCACCAGGGAATAGCTGCCCTCTTTGCCCTCCACTAACTCCCATCTTAAAATTATTCCTGAATCTGGCCATTAATTGTGAACCCAGGGCCTAGTTCTTTGTTTTTCCGCACTAAGATTTTTGTATATCACACTTAAAGTGGCATATTTTCTATGTTATCAGAAATGTGACAAGGAGCACACACTTGACCAAATTTGCCAACTTGTCCTAACTAGATGATCCTGAGATCTCTGGAATGCATGCTTCCATAGATGCTATGTGTGGTTTATCGTTGTTTGTTTTTTCCAGATTGAAAAGTTATCTGTTCCTTCATGGGAGTCAAGAGTAAAGAGATAAATCTCATGTCACTTATCAAAACAAACTGAAGCAGTAGAAGTAAACAGTGGCTGGAAAAGCATAAAAAGCAATTTTAAGAAATTAATAAATAATGAGACTATTAACAGCACATGCAAAGGGTTTGCTTTTTTTCCTTCTCTTTAATATGATTTTTACCTTAAACAGTGTCCCTTTAGGAAAGGGAAGAAAAGTTAATAAAGGAACCTATCACTCAAACTTAATTTTTAGTATAGCAAATAAACTGCTTTAATGAAAGGGCTGAAATCCCTAGGTTTGCGCATTAAATTTTCATCTGTAGTAGAGAATGGAAATTATTGATTCAGTAGTGGCATCATGCATTTTGAATCCTACTGTGTCTCAGAAGCCCACATTTCCGCTGGGTGTGAATGTGTTAGCAGCATTTTGATGCAAGGGGAGCCTAGGCTGGGTGGGAGGACAGAGAAAGGATATGGATAAGGGAAGGAAGCAGACCAGCTCGTCACAGAAAGAAAATAATCAATGTTCCTTGTCTCCAAGATCCATTTAGATAAAGCATCTGACAGTATGAAGGACCACGGGACCATTCTAAGATAGAAAAGCTGGGCCCAATCAGTCTTTGGAGGGAAACCACAGGGATCTTACGAAAGACTTTGAAAAAAATAAAAAGCAGACTGATGGCTGGTGATTTGATCCCAAGTGATGGGAAAAGGGTTTGGATTTTAAGAAAAGTACCTTTCTCAGTTCAAGGTCAGTGTGTCCGCCAAGGGAAAAATAGACATTTGACATTCTAATGCTGAACTGGTTAACACAAAAAAATCAATCAAGCCCATAAAACAGCTCTCAATGCGACAAGGGCTCATCAGAATCAAGTGACAGGAACACTTTTCTCGACTTAAAGTATGAAAATATGTGTGTTCTTCCTCTGAAAGAAATTAATCATCCTGACTCTCTGAGGACTATGCCATAATTAAACAACTTTTATTTCTCCCTTAGAGAATTCCTAGGAACTGACTGTAAACCTTGTCAGAGGCAGCCTAAATCAGGCTTATTTCTGGGTCTTTGTGTACTATAGACTGTAGGAGATCAGAGAAAGCAATAATTTTTTAGAAATAATCTAAACACAATTGCAAAAATAAAGCTGCTTAAAGAGAGAAATAATCACCTAAAGTGTCCCTGAAGAGAAAGGTTCTGTTGTTGTTTATATTTCCTTCCAGCCAAGATTATTTTATATGCCAGTGTTTTTTGTTAGCCTGGATATCAGAAAAGTAGTTAGTTATGCTGAACTCTGGTTTTGTGTTTTCAGATGCGGAGAGCTGGTGCCATCTATAGAGTTCCATTCTGGGAGAGGTTTCTTTTCTGTCCTACTTTGCGTCAGACCCGCTGTCGTGAGGATAAGAGCGCCCAGGAGACACTTCCCTGCGGTTTAATAGGCTATGAAGGATGGGGTTCATTAATCGGCTGGCAGCTGCCCCTAAACAGGATGCTGCCTGGAGGTGGGGGAAGAGAGACCACCACCGGATGCCCAAGGCAGGCAGCGTCCTGTCAAAGGAGCCCATATAAGATGTCTAAAGTGAGAGAATTGTGGTTCAGCCCCTAAATCCTACCTATTGGGAGAAGTAGCCTCTAGGCTACTGATTTCTTTTTTGATTTAAAGCAAAGTTGTTTTTTTTTTTTTTTTTTTTTTTGAGATGTTATCTGTTCACCTCATTATTTTTAGACTGTTGAATTACTATTTTTTGTTGCTCCTTAACTATATTTTCATCAGTTTAATTGTAGCTGCCCTACTGATGGTATTGTGTGTATTTACAGTTGACTTCTTGTTTCCAGTTCTCCAAGGGAAGGTTACTAATCACCCATCCTTTGCCCAGCTGCTCAGTCAACACATAAGATGTCCTGACTTAGTCCTGCTTCCTTTCCATCCACCTCATCAGCACATTCCAATTTAGGGCACACTATTCATACCTGGGACAGCTTTCCTGCCTCAGTTTCTTCAGCTTGCTTCTGACCATTTATGGAGAGTCAGGCTGGTAGTTCTTCTTTTTGGAGCCGTGAATCCCAGACCACACATATGCCTTCTGGATTAAAGATGTCACAGCCCCTGGTCCCTTCCCTCCGATATTCACCCACTATTTTGCAATGGCTCATATCCCTTACTTAGCAGAGTAAACAGTAAATGTTCTTTGAGTAAATAAAGAACACCACTTCTGGCTCCCACATACAGCCTGGACTTACTAGACCCACAGACTAAAATTTCACCAGGACCTCCTAAATCAGAAGCTGGTGCATCACCTCTTACCTTTATGGTTTTGGTCTGGAGTCTGAGTCCATTTAAAGTGTTGATGGCTTTCTCTGCATCCTTTGGGTCAATATAGTTAACAAATCCATACCCTAAACTCTGTCCTGTGGAAATATTAAAAAAAAAGAGAGACAGGGAGATAGAAAGAAAGAGAGAGGGAGAAAGAGAGGGAAGAAGGGAGGCAGGGAGAGAGAGAGAGAGAGAGAGAGAGAGAGAGAGAGAGAGAGAGAGAGAGAGAGAGAGAGCTCAATATCTTTATAGAAGCAACACTTTCCACTGTAGTGTAAATCCCGCTTTGGCCCATGACTCCTTTTCACCGGAGTTTGCCCTAGAATGAGAGGTTTCCAATTCCACCAATTCTCTTTTTGGGTGTGGGTTTTGAACTCACAGGTGCTCTCACCATCCAAACTAAAAATAGTAAATGCCCTTGAATATTCACACTTGATATATGTAAGTGGCAACATAATCAGGAAAAGGCAGTACTAGGGAATAGAAATACGGCGTGCACAGTTTGTTAAAAGGGATCTGCTTAGAGTCTTGGGACTATCCCTTATCAGTTGAGTCATTTTGGAGAGAAGTCATTTACCACACTTTCCTCCATATCTCTTCTCTGGAGATACCTCTGGGTGAGATACCTCTTCACTTACCTCTGGTGAATTTTGAGAGAGTTTAATGTACATTAAATGCCTACTAAGTACACTGTCTAGACCATAGTAGGTACTCAACAAAGAGTGACTATAGGCCTGAAAAAATAGGGACAAGCCCTGGACTCAGGAGCTATGTCTATTGCCTTGGTCATGCCAGCCACACCCACATTCAGAGATGTAGAAGGGTCTGAGCAGGAAGAACTGGAGCCATTTTTAGTGAAGGATGCAGGCATGGTGAGAATTTAGAGCAGTTGCTACAAATCATTCTTTGCCCTCATCATTCCTGAAGCCAAAGAACAATGAAAAAAATAAAAAAAAAAAAAAAAGGAAGAGCAAGAGTTTCTATCAGAAAGAACCGAGACACTCTTAACACAAAGGAGAATGCACAAATGCATTCCACAGGGAGGATTTAGCTACTTTAGGTAGAGATGATATCAACTTGTCTTCAAAGAGGTAGCAAGTGACAGGGCTCCCCCTCTAAGTGAAATAAAAATAATGTACTTGCGATCGTGCCACTGATTATAAATAGTCCATCAACTCTGCCATGTGTCATCAGCCAGAAATATCATTAGGAAACTTTACATTTTCTGACATACCCTTTAAGAAACACAGAGCTTGTGGTGGCTGTAGAACCAGCTTGAACTTCCCAGGCAATGTTATTGATTTGTGGGCGGCAGCAGAGCCGAAGGGGAGGAAATGACAGGACACGTCAGTGAAGGCTGATTACATAAAGCTTTCTTTAGCCTACTGGGGCCAGGGCTGGGTGATAATACAGCAAAAAGCCTGCCACATCCCAGTGACAGGAGCCCATTTCAGCAGCCAAAAAAAAAAAAATGTTTCCAACAGCTTCTGTTTTGCTGGTAAATGTCTGTGTTTGTGTTGGTTGTAGGAGGGAACCTGGGAAAACAAGTTGGGATCTGGATCAGAAAATGGGTATCTTTTTTATTGTTCCAGGACAGAAGGAGAGAACTCAGTGATTTTGCTCATCAAATGGAAATGAAAGTCCAAAGGCAACATCTTCCATTAAGACATTCCTTTGTTTCTGTAGAACAGAAAAGATAGAGACCAACTAGGCTCAGCAAACTTGTCATCAGCCAGTTAGTGACCTAGGAGGGAGGAGACTGTGAGGCATGGGGTACACTCCAGCAGTTGTGACCCTGCTCTTTTTATTTTATCCTGTAGGGGTGTGTGTGTGTGTGTGTGTGTGTGTGTGAGAGAGAGAGAGAGAGAGAGAGAGAGAGAGAGAGAGAGAGAGAGAGAGAGAGAGGGAGAGAGAGCGCTTTGGGTATTACAAGACCCTACCACATGTTCCCAGAAATTCTGTTTTGCAAATACAAAATACAAGAGACTAATTTCATTGGTTTAAAATATAATTTACCCTAAATTTGTCTCCACCTCATCAAGCCTAATTAAATTCACCCAATTAAACCCATTTTCATCATGTAAATTTCTTAGTCATATTTATCTTGCATATATAATATTCCTATAACCATTTTGAAAAATCTTGTCATGCACCAAGTTGAACTGCTTCTAAAGGATGTTTTAAGCAATTATATCTGTGACAAACCTGCCATAGTTCTAGGTAACTGGTTGAATGAGGTCATTTTCCAGCCTAATATAATTTATATATGTTTAAAGTAGAATATGAGAAAATACAAAAAATAATTACTGGTTAACTGCTAACAGTAACCTGACTGACCCTGAAAAATTCTTCATGGTGATGAAATATATGTGTGGTGTATGTCCCCATTATACTGTCTTTCTTTGTAAAATTACTCATATATTAATGGATATCAAGATAGGTAATAGCAAGTATAGTTTTTCTTCTCTAAATTTATCTGTTTTAGATCTTTGCTTTTGGAGGAAGGAAAACTCAGGATTAGGTCACAGGAGGTTCTGAAGGTCAAGTGAGTGAAAAGATTCCAGTCCAGCAAGGTATGTGACATCAACCCTCCAGCCTGTATCATTTCCCAATTGAAAATCACTCTGGCTCCTGGCTATAATTAGCATCACTGCATTATTACCTGTCCCAGGTTTAGGGACTTCATTTAGCATCAAGAATAAAAATTCTTCAGGGAAAACTAAAGCCAGACCAATGTAATTTCACAAAAGAAGATTCTCCTTGATATGAAATAAACTGCAAACCCTAATATTGTATTGAAGAAGAGGCAAGTAACAGAGGAACTTGCCTCCGAATAGAAAGATGGGCAGCAACTGGGCAGCACAATGAAGCTACCTGTGGTTAGCCTAGTTCATGAACAGGCTTTCCTCACATATGCCTCTCAGCATCACAGGAGTCCAGCTATATCTAATAAAAATGCTTCATGGAGCTAAGCATTCTCTTTTAAAAATGTCCTGGAGAAGATTAAGTTCCAGAAGAGAAATGACAAAAAACCCAAGCTACAATTTTTTTTTTTAAAAGGAACTGTTTTAATAGTTGGGAGTAAAATGAGAAAGAATTTTGGTGGTCATACACTAGTGGTGGGTTTTGGTTCAACAGTTCTGTATTTAAGTGCCTACAGACAAACATAGATGGAATACATTCATAACGAGTGCCAGTGCTTTTTCCATGGGGACTGAGAGACCTGCCATGATGTGAGGACTCAGGGAACAGTCTGAGGCCTGGAACATGTGTATGTATTTGCAAGCCATAGATAAGTCATTTTTTCTCCTTCTTTTCCAAATTGTGACATTTTTTTTTTCTCTTTATCAATGGCAACAAGATTTGAGTATATGGAAATAGCAACAATATTTTAAGAACAAAATATTAAACTTGATTCTTATTCTAAATTTATGTTTGCTTTGAATCAAAGTTGAACAACGACCCAGTTTATACTTACTAAATAATCTTCATTTGAGAAAAAGATAGTGTGAAAGGAAGACTGTCTCTAAAATTTTAGGGTACAGCTTCTAGTTCCTTGATGCCTACATCTGATTAGCTTCAAGCAGTCCTGTCCAGCTGGCGGGAGAAGCATCTCCGCATACCATGAAGCATTCTAGGTAGTTTGAGATAAAAACTTAGAATTCAAAATACAGTTTCCAAGAGAAAACTGTGTGCATAACAGCCAAGTCTTAAGCACTTCCATGTATTTTGGCTTAAACAGGTTCTTGTTTCAAAAAAGCTGTTCTCTTGAATCTGAACCTGAATATTTCTGTTTTGATAAAGCATGGGCATTTGCACACATGCAGAGAGAATATTTCCTCTTGCTATGAATCCTCATACTATGATAGGAAACATTTCTATTTGACTATAGTTTTTTTTTTTCTCTTTTCTTTTTTTTTTTTTTTTTTAAATCAAACCTCTCCATTTCAGAACCAAACATTTCTTTTCACAAGAATTAACCTATGGAAGATTGTATCCCTGAACACAGTAGGTCCTTGGCCAGTGTTGAAGCAGTACAAGACCATCACTGTGTGTACTTGTAGTAACCCTACATGTTTGCAGATTTGGAGGAAGAGGCAAAGAGGAGTAACGGGGTGTGTATGTGTGTGTGTGTGTGTGTGTGTGTGTGTGTGTGTGTGTGTGTAAGTTTGCATTCTTGAGGAAGGAGAGACTGACAACACCCACACCAGGCACTGGGAAGCTATCAACTCACTGGGTGAAGTGGGCTCTCTCCAGCCCAAATCCACAGTAATTCCGAGTATACAAAGTGCTCTTCCAACCATTCTACATTACACTTGATTTTCACACCAACTCTATCTGAAGAGAGAAAAGCGTCATTTTACAGAAATGAGGAAACTGAAGGTCAGAGAAAATTGTAATTTTTCCCAACATCACAAAACTGAATTGCAGTGTAGATCCAAGTAGGCTTTTGCTGTTTGTTTTAATGTGTGGTACTGAACGATTTAAGCTTCGTGGGTCACAGTTTTTGTCACAACAACCATGTCATTGTGTGTCAGCCAGAGACCCTATCTGAACAAAGAGTGGCTGTGGTCCAATATCACTTTATCTAGGAAAACAGACAGTGGCCAAACTTGGCTCTTAGACTATAGGTTGCCAATTTTTTTGGCTCTGAATCCTGTTTGCTATTCCCATAAAGTAAGATGCCATTAACAACTGAGGATTTTTTTGACTCATTTTAGAAAAGTTAAATTGTTTTAAGCGTTTTTACTGCATTCAAGCGCTAAAAAGTGTCCAATTATAGCTCATTAAAATGCCTTGTTTTCTTCTGATGTTTCCTGCTCTTCAGGGTCCTAGGATTATTCTGACCTCATGGCTGACCACAGCAGAGGAGAAGCTGTTGGAAGGAGCCTCAGCATTTTTGCACTGCCGACTTGCACACTTTGCTCTTCCCTGTGAGAACCAGCCTTCTCCAGAAACCTCATACTGTCTCATCCGCAGAGCCCTGAGGGGGCAGCCAGATGGGCAGTTGCTGTTGACAAAAATCTTCCGAGTTGAATAAGAGATTTTTATGAGCATCAGAATCCCTAGCTCAAGCTGAAATCCTGGTCTAAAAGCACATGATAAAGTCCCCAGTTGCCTCAAGATCACATGCTTGGCGATAATTCACACATCAGGTTAACAGAATTCAATTGGGAATCTCAGGATGCCCCAGTGCCAGTGCTGAGGTGTCTTTCCCAGAGCCTTTCTGAGCACATCGAAAAGAAAGGCGGAGAGAGTGTGCCTGCTGCGGTGTGTAAATCTGTGTGTGGCTTATAGTCACACTTGCTGTATAACCTTGGCTAAGTCATTTAAGCTTTCTCAGCCTGTTCCCCTGTCTGAAAAAAAGAGAGATAATCCTCTAATCCCCAAAATCAAAGGATCACTGTGAGGATTATATGAACACGGGGACTAATAGCTGTTCTAATTTATTCAGTGACACTTTGTGCCAGGTTCTGTGCTAAGTGGCTTAATCACGTTACTTCATTTAATCCCATGTGAAATAGGCATCATTGGGTCCATGGTACACATATGGAAAAATGAAGTGTAAGAAGTGGTAAAATGGTAAAATAACCTGTCCAAAGTCCAGGGTTGGGAGGCTGTAGGGCTGGTCCTGCATGAACCCTTTTAGTGACACTCCAGGTCATGCTTTCTTTCCACAGCAGCTGGCCCCAGCTCAAGTGCCTGAAAGGGCCTGGTACCTGACATCTCGAGGGGCGATTGCTCTCACTAGGGCTCTAACACAGCGGTACCATGAAGTCCTGAAACTGTGGCTGTCTTCCCTTCATTCAGCTTCTGGGGATTTAACAGTATTGGTCAGCCTGAAGCTCAGCTGCTTCTTCTTCTTCTTCTTCTTCTTCTTCTTCTTCTTCTTCTTCTTCTTCTTCTTCTTGTTCTTCTCCTTCTTTTAAATTGAAAACCCAGTGATTTTCCCAACAAGTCAAAGGATTTCTTTTCTTTTGGTAGCTGACAGAGTTGCCTTATGCTAAGCATTGTTGCTACTTCAAGCACAGTCCCCATAGCAGCCTCACTGTCATCATCAAGAGTCTGTGAGAAATGCAGGTCCTCAGGTCTCTGCCCCCAATCTCCTGAATCAGCAATTGCTTCTCAACATAATCCTTGAGGGGCTGCAATGCTCATCAAAGAATGAGACTCAAGTTGGATTAGATGCGAGTCTCAGTCTTAGTTGTGAATACTGTTATGTGACCCTGACTGTGTAATTAACCTCCCCATGCCTTGGTCTCTGGAAAAGCCACACATCTAATAAATGGGAACAAGGGAGGAAGCTTCTTTGAGAGAATTCCCAACTTTTCTTAATATCTTCTATTTCTTTTTATCCCCAAACTTTGTATTCTTATTTTGACTTGTTTTGGTATTCTGATTTTGAAGATAACACTAATATTCTTTTCTTCAAGGGTCTAGTAAGAGATTTACATGTGACAGTTCATGTGAAGGGTCTGGACTTTAACAGACACTTAGTAGGGATTGTGTCTTTCTTCTCACACACCCTGTTAAGTGTCACTTCTCACTGGTGTCTAGGTGACATTATCTCCTCCATGATGCTCTAACCTCCTCAAAGGTGGAGAATGATTCTGATGCTTGTCTTTTACATTGGAGCAAACAATATGCAATAAGCTGACAAATTCACATGGAACAGAAACTTTGCTACAAATGAGACACTATGGGTGAACCCTAAGATATTTCTGGCTTTAGGATGCTACTTATATGAAGAGACATACCAGCCTAAGAACCAACGATGGCCCAGAATAAACACAGCTATACACTAGACAACACTAATTCTGACTAAGCAAAGCAGGGAAGGGTTCGTGAAGGAAGAGGAGCTTTGCCTAAAGGGTAGCATTTGAGAAGATTTACCCACCAAAGGGATAGCATCCCAGCTTGAATGCCAAACCAAACTTACTTCAAAGGCATTTATTGGGCACCTACTTTGTGTCAGGTACAGTTCTGTTCCCTGGAAACATAGAAGAGAACAATAAATCTTTCTGCCATGATTGTATTTGTATTCTGATTGAGGGCAGAGAAGACAGCTGAGACATAGGGACAGAATGTAGAGTTTGTTAGATGATGGGGAGTTCTAGGGAGAAAAGAAGGTAGAGAAAAGGAACAACAGGCCTGGGATGTGGCTGCCAACTTTTATTGGGGTGCTCTAGTCAGGGAACATAAAGACAGACAAGAGAAAAGAGTTAGACAGTTCCCCAGGTCTATCTGAGGGAAGGACATTCTGAGCAGAGGGGAAACTCATGTTCCGAGGTTCAGAAGCAGGAATACCTTGTGTGCTGAAGATATATCAGGAGTAAAGGCCGCTCACCGCCTGCATGTCAAATGACGAAACAGGAGCAGACACTGTGGCTGGCAGAGACATCATAAAACCACGCTGGCCTTGCCCTCTGTCTGACACTCCCTTTCAAAGCCACATCTCCAAAACAAAACAAAGCAAACAAAAAACACAAACAAACAAAAATAAAAGCCACCTTTCCCTTGTGTGCATGTTTATATGTGTGTGGGTTCATGTGTTTGTGAACATGCTCATGAAATCCTTCATGCTGCTCCTTAGATGCCATGCATTATTTATTTATCTGTAGTTTAGACAGGGTTTGTTACTGTCCTGATACTCTTAGTAGGCTAGGCTGGCTTATTAGTAAGCCCTAGGGATCCAGTGGTCTCCACCTGCTCAGCACTGGGGTTCCAAGTGCATGCTACCTTTCCTGGCTATGGGTGTTTTGTTTTTTTAACATTGATTCTGGTAGTCAAATTCAGGGTCCTGTGCTTGCCTTTAAGCACTTTATTACTTGACTTATCTTCTGAGTCCTCCAGACTACCACTTACTGAGTATCTCTGTCCCTCATTAGACTGTAAGCAACTTGTGACCAAGTTAATGTCTCATTTATCTCTGTCTCTGGGACCTCAAAGAGTCCTGGCATTGTTGGTTAGCCGGGAAACATTTGTTGAGTGAATGTATGAATGTATGAGTGAATGTATGACTGAGTGTTTTCTATTGTCATGAGTAATGACTTCCTCTTAACGACTTTCAGTCTCCCACACACCAAGGAAGGAGAAGGGGAGGATGAGTAGCATAGCCTCCCCTGTGCCTGGTGGAAGTTGGTGAATGGTCAGGAATCAGCTCCCCCAGGACACCCTGTGGATATTTAGCCCACAGCAGAGAAGACTCGAGGGATATTCCAGTACCTCACATTTGAAAGGCAGTCATGGGTGCACTTGCTGTGGCCCCAGAAAGGGAACAGAGATTAGGCAGAAGAAGCAAGTTAGGGAGGGGGCTGTTTGCTTTAGCCTGATAATCATAAATTTTCAAAAAATTATTTTATAAGGCTATCAAATGCCTTGCAAAGTGTTAATAAACAGAACTGTGCATACAGGGAGTGTATCTACCCTTTACCATGTGTAGCTAGAATAGTCAGCAAGACTGGTCCATAAGATCCCCTCTATTAGAAGGAGTCAAAGGTTCTAAGTTATATTTATCTTAGTCCCAATGCCCACAACAATTTTAGTTTACTCTGATTTCTAAAGGAAAAAAATAGGGGACAGTATTAAACATCTACTACAGGGCCGACTGCTTAACTTGCAATTCTCTGAAGCAGGCGTTTCCAAACCAGGCTATGTGTCTAGAGAATAGCAGCTCCTTCTGACTCCAGAGCCAGTGAGCTCTGCTGGGTCTGGGTTCTTGAATACCTGCTGATTTTACACTAACCATCCATCCTGATGTACGTGAGAAACTTGAGTTTTATAGTGCTACCTCCAAGTTTTCATTCTTTCTATTAGTTCCAATCTCCCATATTGGTTGTGTATGTCAGACAGGATCAAACTGGATTATAGATCACCATTTTGGGAAAAGTCTGTCATACCCATAATCTTAAAATCTACAGATGCAGGAAATGAGAACCAAAGAAGCCAGAGCTTGTGCTTTTATAAGAATGTCAGGCCAGTGACTAATAGTGATAGTGGAATATGATTTGAGCTCTAATATTGAGTAGGAGAGAACATGTTTGGGAGGATGTGATACTTGGGATGAGACAGACGTAAAAAGATTGATTAGGAGCATCCAGATTATAGGCAGAGAAGGACATAGAAAGGAAGACCCTCCACTAAGTTTGTAGCCAGCACAACCCAAGGTCGCTGGTTGTTATCACTTTGTGCTATCTCTATTTTTTTGTAAGATGAATTCATCCTCAGAGGCAGATAGAGATCTCCATAGCCCTCTGCAGAGAATCAAGGGCCATTCAGGGATACAAAATCTTGAGTGCATCTGTTTTCTGTAAACACAGTTGAAAAATGTAAGATCCAACCATCCTTATTTGAATTCCCAAAGTATTTAACATCACCTTAAGGCAGCCTGTGGTTATTTCCAGAGGCTACAGTCTGGATTCATAAGTGGGTATCATTTCTATAATTATGTGGCATCAGGACAATAGGCAAAGTGTTGGCCCACAATAAGCATTTAATATATGCTTGTTGAACCAAATATATTCCTCTATGGACTGCAAGGCTCCTTAAAGGAGGATATGGGGCTGGTTAATACTGGTCAGTCCAATAAATGCCTGTTACATAGTAGATGATTAGTAAATTTCTGTTTAATATATTAGTAAGTGGATTCTGTAAGTGAACAAATAGTACCAAGAATTTGTCATTTGAGCACCACTCACCAACTAACTGTTCGCGGTTGTTTTAACTTCACCTACTCCTAAAAACAGCCCTACAATGCAAGCATTGTTACTACCACTTAAAATCCAGTCCCCGATCCTCAAATGGGTCCATCTAATGCCACCCTCCAATGGCTTTTCTTAGAGCTTCTCGCTTGGAGAGATTGTATCATACAGATGTGAAATGTGATGCTCCCACTGTTCATGAAAGGCATATGGGGACCCACAGAACATAGATACCCATTTCTAGCAGCTCCCCAGACAGAAATGCACATTATACAATAAGAAAAGCCAAGCAATTCATTTCTCAAAAGAGATCTTTTTTTTTTTTTTCATTCCCTTTGGTTTGTCCTATAAAATAACTTGCTCCAAGTGACAGCTTCTTCAAATATAAATTTCAATAATAAACTTCAACAAATGAAAAACTGAACCAATCTGAGTCCTATTTTTCTTCTGTTGTGTAAGAAAGAATAGAAATTCATAAGATAAAAAGCTAGTATCAAGTGCTTGGTTAAAAAAGGGACTGAAAGGGAGAAATATCCCGGGTAATGTACTGAGGACAATGGGCGCTCAGTGACAACTCTCTTACCTTCAGCATTTATTGTACTGAAAGGAAGGAGTGTTCAGACTGATGACCCGGGGCACTGAAAGATTCTTAATCAAAGCCACGTTAAATTAAATTATGCTCAGAATATTCTTACAAGACAGGAATGAATAGTCATACATTTAAAAATATTTTTAATAGGCTTGAAACAAAAAGAGGAGGATTTTGGCAAACTCCCAGGTAGCCATAATAATGATCCAGAATCCTTAGTTCTTGGCTGGTTTATTCTCACAGGAAACAGAGGTCTGGATGTCAAATAGACAAGCCTTTCCACCCAGAGTGGATGCAAACCAACAGGTGACTCCAGAAATGCTGAAGATGTTGAAGGCAATGGTTTTGCAACAACAGAAGAAGAGACAGAAAGATCTACCAGATTAATACTAATGGGGTGCACTGTAATCAGCCTTTGGACAAAAGAAACTTTGTGGGTTAAATGTTTGTGGGTGAAAAGAACTGCTGAATTCAATACTAAGACAAAGACTTTCAAAACTTTCACCAGACAGAATTCCTATAAAGGGCATATGGGTGCTTCAGATGTCATACTGACATTAAGATTAAATGAGACAGGTTATGTGAGAGGGCTTGGCATGAAGTAATGCTTCATAAATATTATCGAATATAAGTCTATTGGAACAGACAAAACAAAGTGTTCTCACTGAAGGAGATGAAATAAATGTCTCTGCAGAGATAAGTCAGCATGTCAACAATTAGCTGGGGTAGGACTATGGAAACCAATGAAAATGTGTTCCTTTTGAAATACGTAGTTGCGTTTCTCTGGCCTTGAATTTACCAGTAACAGCCTCATGAATGTGAAGACAAGCTCTCCTGTTCTCTACGGAAGAGTTCATTGTTAGGAAGGAACCAGATATAATCCCCATTTCATGATCTGATCCCTTGGTTTGACTCCAACAAGTCTTTTAAGAGACTGGAAGTCCTTATATTCTTAAAAGAAATGAAATGTATTTATATTACAAAACAACCTCCACCATAACAACATTTATCTTGCAAGGGTAAGGGACTGCGGTAAGAGAACAGCCAAGGACAGAAGCACTTACACAGAAATAGGTCTGTAAGGGTAGGGATGAGAGAGGAAACCTCGGGCTCTGTGAAATCAATGTCTGAGAATGGCCAAGCCAAGCAAAGAATGAACAATCCTATGACACTGAGTCTAATACTTTGTAGATGTGAAAATGAAGGAGCGCCTCGGAACATGCAAGAGTGGCAAGTTGCAAAACTCTCCTAATATCTCAGGTCTTCAGACAATGGAAAATGAAATGACTTCCTGACAATCGGGTGGCTGAATCATGCCCTACAAATGCTCAGCAGTACTCAGCAACTTCCCCAAATTCTCGGTATGTGAAGGGGCTGTGCTGGTGGTATCAAGAAGAATCCATCTGGTACCACTTTCTGTTCCTCCTAGGAGCAGGTGGAGACTCCACCAGCTCACCAAGACTTCTTGCTTATCCACCTATCACACTAGGACAATGTCACACATTCTACCATCCCTTCAAGTCCCATAATATGTGTTAGCACAGATGCAGAAAAGAGGGTTAAAAGATGCCTTTTTATTGGTTTACTTAAGTTTCCCACATTCATGTTTTGTAACAGAATCCTCCTTCAACAAACACAGTGCAGATTAAACAGTTTTGGGAAAGACTGTGTGATGGGATTCCTAAGTGAACATTATTCTCGGAAACAGAACTGGTCAGTGTCCCAGGATGTAATTACTGTGAGGTGGTTCTCAATACTGAGATACTGCTTCTGAGATATCAGTGATACATACTTCCAAGGTTTCTTTTCCCCTACTACTGTATGTGAGTCTGTTTCTCAGATATACTGTGCAATCTTGCTTTTAAGACCAGCTAGAGCATAGAGCTGCAGAGGCTAGAAGATCAGACATCTAAAGATAACATTTTCATGTTGGTATTACTTGATTCTAATACAATGAAACACACACACACACACACAGATATGGGGGGGGGGGTAGAAATCTATACTGACCTCTGACCATGAGAAGTAATTAGTGTAGAAGATAAAACTAGAGGCTTTGGAGTCAAACATACATGGTTCAACTCTGCCATGATTCTTAGAAGACATGTGACTTTAAATAAGTTATTTAACTTATTACTATATGTCAGGGGATTTTCTGTGTATTTTGCTCATACTAATACAATAATCCTATGAATGTTCCTGTTTTAGAAATGAGAAAACAGAGAAACAGAGGGGGAGAATACCTGTTGCTAGCTAGCTATTGAGTAGGAAGACTGGGTATATTGTGGGATGTCTAGCTCTTAATCACTAGGTCTCTGCCTAGCACAGTGCTATTCCAGGAAATCCGGGATACTCCTCTGTAAGACACAGACACACATGAACAAATACAAACACCCTACACCTCCCCTTCCTCCTGGCTTTAAGAATCTGCTGGTTTTGTTATTAGTTTATTACATGGTGCAGTTCAAGTGGGCAGCATGTGCCAGCTTGACAAACAAAAGGATCCTGTGTGGCTGCTCAAGGAAGAGAAGAACAAATCCAACGCTGAGAAATGTTAGTTCATTTTGAATGATGACTCACTGCCGCTATTTTCACAAACAGCTTGCTAATTAAACTTTCTGATGAACTCGGCTAACCAATTTTTCCAATGCATGGAGGAAAAATCATTCATTATAGACCGGAATCTAAAATCTAATATTATCAGCACAAGTAGGATCTGTGGCAATGTAATTTGATCAGCTCGAGCATTAATAACAGTTAGACACTGATGTCTGCGGGAGTTAATCAGCTTTTGCTGAAATGTACGTAGATAACTGAACAAAACATCTGGAAGGCTGACTAGAAAGCAAAGCTGGCTTATCACAGGGTGTTGACGCCTTTCTCTTATAAATCCCCTGCTTACAGCTTCCTATCTTCTGAGTGACCACAGCAATATCTTGAACTGGCATCATTTCAACAGCTCACCAACATATTAGCAACTCATTCAATCTCACAACACTCAGTTATGGGGGAAGTACTATTAACTCACTTCACGAAAGCACCTAAGGCACAGAATGTCTGGATACACAGAAAGTCCTGCAGCTGATACTATAAGACCCTGGTATATCCTTCTATTTTATTACACTGACCTAGTTATTTAAAAGGAGAAAAATATATCATGTGTGTTTATGTATGTGTGTAGATATTCATGTGGGGCTATGTGTTTGTTGTGCATATGTGTGCATGTGGTGGGGGTTTTGAGGATAACTTTGGCATCATTTTTCATGTACCATCTTTTTTTTTTCTTTTGAGACAGATTCTTTCACTAGCCTGAAACCTTGATCAGTAGGCTGAGCTGGTGGCTAGTGAGCCCCAGGGTTCTACCTGTCTCTGCCTCTTTAGCACCAGGATTTTAAGAACATGCTACCATGCCTGTTGTTCTTTTATTTTTTATATTTTATTTATTTATTTATTTATCTATTTATTTTATCATGGGTACTGTGTGTCTAACTCAGATCCTTGCAAGTACATACTAACTGAGCTATTTCTCCAGTCCTTAAAGTGGTGTAATTTTTAAGCTAATCTTAAAATTTATCCTGATGTTTTCAAATATTGAACTAAAGGCTCAAATATTGAACTCACAGTCTTCTAAAACCACAAAACCTGTCATTCATTGTTGCTGCAAAATGACTTCACATGTTTGAACCCACAATTACTACCAAAATAGAGTAGGGGAAGAGTTTTCTTCCTTACTGGATATTAATGAAGGGGGAGTCTGAGGGGGTGGTAAAGCAAACTGTGCAACGTCACTGCTCATCTATGAAATGTGTGTGTGTGCATAAGTGTGTGAATTTGTGTTTGTACATGTGTGAGAATGTGTGTGTGTATTGAGACAGAGAGAGAGAGAGAGAGAGAGAGAGAGAGAGAGAGAGAGAGAGAGAGAGAGAGAGAGAAACAGAAACAGAGACAGACAGAAGAAGTCAGGGCATTTGATTTCAGTTTGGTTTGATGTGCTGTTTGGTATTCTGAGCAGAAAGTGTTTGGCATGTCTGGGGAGTGTGGAGCTCTCTAGCGGCAGGCTCTTCCTCTTTGCACTCACGGTGCTGTCTCCTTGGCAAGACTGCACTGATCAGGAGGGGCGCTGGAAAGGGCAAAGGTAGAGAAGACTGTTCTTTTTTTCTGGTCAGCACTAAGACATGAGAATGACATTAGAGGTTCCTGTTTGTTGTCCAGACTGGGGTTCTGCTGAGACAGCCTCACCAAAAAGACAGAAGCCATGAGCTAAATGAGGTCCTGTGTGCTCAGCCTTGAGGACTATGTGGGGGGGGCAGGGAGAGAGTGCAGAGACTCAGGTCAGCAGCAGGCAGGAAAGGCTTGCTTTGGAGCTTTGCTCCTGGTACACTGTTTATATCTCATGTTGTACAAACAGGGACTCCATCAAGGCAGCTTCTCCATGTTACTGTCAGACTTCGTCATTCAAAAAAAAATTAATCCAAATTGGTCCCAGAAAGAGATAAGAGCAAAGGAAAACTCCATGTGTATGATTTCAGGATTCACAGCCCATCACAGCTATGACCACACACCCCTGGAAATCCAGAGAAACGGCTCTGAAGAAGTGGGTAGGAAGCACAGTATAAAGCTGGGCTCCTGGCTGACACTTGAAAAAAGGGTCAGGGGCTGGAGAGATGGCTCAAAGGTTAAGAGCACTGACTGTTCTGTTCTTCTGGAGGACCTGAGTTCAATTCTCAGCATCCACATGGTGGCTCACAACCATCTATGATGACATATGGTACCCTCTTCTGTATACTGTATACATAATAAATAAATCTTAAAAAAAAGAAGTTAGAGAAAGTAAGACAAAAATTGAGGGGGCGGAAGGGGAGGAGGAAGAGGAGATGGAAGTAACAGCAAGGAAGATAAGTCACATGACTGGTTGATTCAAGTATTATCTTTTTGGATTTCTCCTGCCTTATCAGTTAAGACAACTGCAAATGTTGGATGCTTCAGCAGGTCAAAGGAAGCACTAAAGAGAAAAGTCTCTAAAAACTAACATGAGAACATACCTGGGATCACTAAGTTGGTATTTCTCGTTTATACCACCAGTGAGAATTACTTAATCTGATACTAGATGAGTGTGATGAGAAATTCCTGAGGAGCCACAGAATCTAGAGTTGTTATCCTGCCTCGAGCATCCATTTTGTGTCCATTGGTCCCAGTATCTCACCAAGTATGAAACAGGAGCTGATTAGAAAATCAGACTTATGAATTAGCAAGAAATGAATGTGGAAAATGTCAGTGAACAAACGGATACCCGACCACAGAGGAAAGACAGACGTCATCCTGTGTGGGGAGGGTTATTTATGAGCATCAGAAGGTATTAACAGGCTTGAGTTGAGATCTCAGCTTCATTTGTTAGGTTCAAGGTGAACTCCTTCTTCCTGACCTACAGTCTCTTCACTAACAAGGAGGTGATGGGAAACTTACCCTGTGAAGGAGCCCTAACTATTTCACTCATGAATCCTTGATAAGGTTCATATTACTCAGCTTGGGCTGCTTATAACAAAATATTCTGATCCAGATAGATTAAAAAACACATAAACTATTTTTATCATCATTCTGGAGGTTGAAAGGCCAAGAACAGGTTTCAGTATGATTGGGTTCAGGCTAAGGCCCTCTTTCTGGCATGCAGAGGACTGCCGTATTTGATGTGTGGGTATAGAGAGAGCTCTGGTTTCTCTTTCCTTCTCATTAGGATACTGATATTATTGGAGCCTATCCACACGACCTCATTTACCCTCAATTATTTGGGCAAAGGTCCTTTTTTCAGTTACTTTGAGGATCAGGATTTCAACATATGACTCTGTTGAGTGAGGAGGCATAGACATTTTAGCAATATCTCTGAAGCATGGATCAATGGCCTCCTTACCATATATTGACTCTCTACATTCTATTTTTTTTTTTTTTGGCAAGTTTAAGGGCCATTCCCTGACACTTGCTCTGAGCACACAGTCCAGTTGTTACCCTTTACTTCTTTGGACATGTATAAGGTGATGTTGTCTTCACCTTCACTCAGCAGAAATAGAATGGTAAGATAACAGAAAGATTGTAGGTCTTACAGAAAGATAGACAGACAGATCTAAACAACCCTTCTCACCAGATAACTCTAGGCTTGGTTTCCTCATCTGCAAAATGGGGTAATATCTACTGATTATGGAAAATATAAAGCTTCAGTGAAATTATATATACAAAATATCTGACACTGTAGCTGACGCCTCCTCCTGTCAAGTCTTTACCTTGCATTGTCATGAATTCTCTTGTGTTGTCTTCCCAAGACTTGCATGTATGTATGCATGTAGTATATATGTTTATGTGTCTGTATGTATGTGCATGCACATGGAGGTCAGAGGGCACCATCAGGTGTCTTCCTCAATTGTCTTCCACTTTACTTTTGAGACAAGGTCTTATCATTGAATCCAGAGCTCACTAATTTGGCTAGAATGGATATCCAGCATATGTTAGGGATCTTCCTGCCTCTGTTACCATAGCATTGTGAGTATAGCATGCATCACCACACTAGGCTTTTTATATGTATGCTGGGCTTCACATCAGATCCTCAGGCTTGCGCAGTAAACATTATATTTATTTTCCTATCTAATTAGCTTTTTAAAAATAATTTTAATAGTCAGGGATAGGAAAAGGAAGATTGGCCTTTGCTAAACCAAACCAACTACCCTAGAAATTAGAAAAGGTGACCATACTTCAGAAGAAAGTCATCTGTTACTTCTGTATCTGTGGGCTGATGGGAGGCCTTGTAATGTCCTGCCTTGCCTCACTTATTGCCACTGTAGTAGCATGTCTTATATTTTTTGACTTCCTCATAGTTTAGAAAGAATTTAAGAGAGGGAAGAGAATAACATTTATTTGATCTGAGAGAGAAGACACTAAATAAATACTGTTGGCTGATTGAAAATGTTTTACAAATATGAAAAGCCTTACACAGATATATAGTCTCTATCTGAATTTTATCTTTTTTCCAAACTAGAAATATCTACCCTATCAAAGCTCAATTTCAGCACTGCAGGAAAAACGAAATGGCAACTTAAAAGATTTTTAGTTCTCATGAGACATAAAGACAAGCACAGAGTTCATCAGTCAGAAGCAAAAGGGAGCTGCAGAACGGGGCGGGGCAGACTGAAGAAGAAATCACCACTACAACACCACTCAGAAGATGAGGAAAGGAATTTCCCTTATGCATTTCAGAAGGCACTTTCCTCCTGCCCTGGATCTGATAAATTACATTTTTAGATAATGTGTGGAAATTTTGGGTTGATATTATCTTCCTGCTTGTTTCATAGTTGCAATCAACCAAGCCATTCTACGGAGAAGTGGGGTGTGTGGGGGAGGCATTCATGTGAGTGTGTGTGCCAGTGTGTGAATATGTGTGTGTGTGTGTGTGTGTGTGTGTGTGTATGTGTGTGTGTGTGTGTGTGTGTATTTTAGGAGAAAGAGAAGAGACTGGGTGAACAGGGAATTGGTCTTATGAACCAAACAGTCAGCTAAAGCACAGAAATAGAAACTCCTTAAAATACCCAGGCCTGATTCACATCCTAGGTAAAAGCCACTGAGACATCTCTCCTGGGAGGAGAGGACATTTCCCCATCTAAGTTTGAAATGAGGGCAGAACTGTTAGATTTGGAAGGGGAGGTGAGGGGAAGATAACCAAGAGGCAAAACTGCTATTTTGAGAAAAAAAAAAACAAACAACAGCATTAACAAAACAAACAAAATCAAAAGACTGTGGAAAGATACCTGATGTGCCAGTAAAACCCTACACCTAACAGCTCCACTTAACTGCCAAATCCTAAGGAGAAACAATGGAAGACCTGATTGCCCTTGGTGAGGTGTAAAAGGCACGATGATTACATGGCTTGCTGTCTGTACTTAATGTACTGACAGTCTTTTTCTACATGAGGTAGACTCCTCTTCTAGTTTGCAGTTCCTGTAGACTTCCAAATTTTCTCCACACCTAAACTTTTCCCATTAATTTCCTTCAGCAGTAGTCAATTCCTTTTCCAAGTGAACATGGCAAACTCCTTTATTCTTCTCTGTGGCACACATGTAAGGTGTCTGCAGAGAGTTGACACACATAAACAGTGAATGCAAATCAGCCTGATTTCCTTCTGAGTGCAAGAGACCTGGCACCCTGTGTTTTTCCAAATCTGAGCCAAACAGGCTGCCAAGTGCTATTTTCTGTATGTTTCCTCTCAAGGACAACTACCCTTCTCACGTGCACATAAGAAAACTTCACTTGGATAACCAATATCTTGGGATTTTCTTAGATATACCTAATTGTGGCTGGGTTTAGTTACAATTAGTGGCTGGTCAGCTTCCATCGCAATACAGTGCTTACAAAATGAAAGGTGAGTGCAATGAAAGGCGTTTCAAGACAGGAGGCAACCAGAAATTAAAATATGTAACAACTTAATTGAAAAAGTGGCCATGAAGTTGAATGGTGGAGGCGGATTATAGGAGTTGGAGAGAAGAAAGGAGGGGTGATGCGATTGTATTATAATCTCAAAAAAGCTTGTAAACTTAAAAACTGCACGAGGTTCGAGTTCAGGTGAGCAGTGACGTGTTGAATTCAAAATTTTCCTTTTTAAATGCATATATTTTAATGCATATGTTTATGTGCTATTTTTCAAAACAGAAGATTCTGAGCTCTAACCATGTTCTCCCTGTATTGAAACTTATCATTGCCTTTAGAAGAAGCTGAGAGATGTAAAGTGCACGTTGGACAGACTCATGATTAGTGAGACAGGGCTGGATCCAAGTCTTGGCTCCTGCACTTGGAGGGTGACTCAACTTTTACAAGTTGCTCATTTACCCCAACTTCAAATTTCTTCTGTAAAGGAGGCTGAGAATTACACAAAGCTCTGTCTTCTAACTGCAGCGCTGAGCATATTGAAGGTACCTATTGGATGGTGGCAGCCCTGCCTCTCCCTAGGAGATGCCAATGGACTATTACAACACCACCCCTGGAAAATACATTAAGGTGCATACAGCACACACACACACAAAATCAACAGCTATTCTTTGTCTTTGCTAGATTCCATAACAGATTATTCTAATGAACTTAGCATATGGCTGATTTCATTTTCTAAAAGTAAATTGCAAGTGTTTTCAGATTTTTTTTTTTTTCTAAGCCTTTTATTGTTTACGTGGTCATCTTGGAGGTTTGACCAAATTCTCATAGTGTTCCTACAAATTCAGTTCCCTGAAAGCAGAGGTGACATGGAACAAGTCTGGAGCCTCACTCTCCTCTCCCTTCTGTCAACTAGACCAGACAGTAGGCTGGGCTGTGACCTGGACGCTCTAATACAGAAAGACTCACTACTGCTCTTTCCCATCCCATCCTACTGTCACCTGCTGAGAGACATGGGGACAGAGACATGGTACCACTGTCACAGTATCCAAACTGGGTCAGTTCCCTTTGTAAATTAGAGATGTAAATTCGGGGACAGAGACATGGCCAAAGAATTCACCCCAGAGTGTCTCAAAGGGTTTTGTGAGTTTTTATCCACTTGTTCTGCCTTTGCCAATGAATTCACTCAAAGACGTGTTGTGAAGGAAACCATGAAGTGATGGTTCACTTTGGCATTGGGAGAAGTCACACGTGTTCCTGATATGCTTAAGTTCACCCGGCAATACTGCTTCATAGTGGACCACTGCTTCCAAAGAGACACCTTCACCTTCAAGCTCAACTTTCTTTGGCCAAAGCACAGAGGAAGAAAATCTGTGTTGGCTCTTCACTCAAATGCCAGCTCTATCTCTTTGCTTTCCTTTCCTGTGTCTAGATACTAGCTCTGTCTTTGTAACTTTCTGAAATAGCCCCAGCTAACACATCTACTTTACTCAAGCACCAGAGTATTTAGGGTCTGTCCATATACCAGTCCAGTCCAGACAGATCGAGTTTCATAGTGAGCTGTGTTCCATTTGGACAGCTCTATTTCTCAAAATCTCCTGTAGAGCTCTGACTTGCCTGAGATGGGCAGAAAACTGTTCTTATAAGCCATTCCTATGTAGATACATGGAGAGGGACTTCAGCTTGGTTTTTCTCACACTAACTTCTTCCTTTCTAGGTTCTGTTGTTTTGGTGCCAGGGCTTTACATATGCTGAGCAGGCATACTACCAGGGAGCTATCTCTGGAGCTTCCTCTAGGGACTTTCCTGTGTCAGTCTCTCCTCATCTTAACTCCCTTTGGTGGGGCAGTAACAAGACAGACATTTATAATGATAACATTGGGCACGATAGCTGGGTTGGCTTTAGATCTGAATCACCTAATTCTGTCCTGGCCAAGCTTTATGTGTCTTTCCCTAAAAATGCCAATCATATAGAAATTTGGGTCCAGTAAAGTAGAACAAAAGCCAAAAGCAACAAAAACAAACAAACAAAAACCTGGGAACCTAAATGAATTCTCCGAAGTCCATGAGAAATACTTGTTTGTTTGTTTGTTTGTTTTTTTAACCAAGGCTTATTGTTCTTTGCCTGAACCCTGAGGGTCATGTGAAATTTCCCTTTCTCTCCAGCAGCAGGTGGAGGGAGAAATATATAACCCAGAAACAATTGAGGTTATAGCTTTTCTTTCCTGGGTACCTAAAATAAGTGTCTTTTCCCAATGGAAAATGAAGATTCAAATGTTTCTGAGAAGACATTACTTAGTAAGTCAACAAAGATGTTCAAAAACACTGCAAGGGAATCGTAAATCTGGTACTTTCAGTAGTAAGTTTGCCTGAACTATGAAAAAAAAATGCAGCCTGAATTATGTCCCTAGTGGATGACAAATACTGTTATCTCTGTTTCCCTTTATACACAGGAGTCTTGTTTAAGGGCATGGTGCATTAGGTAGGCTCTCCAGAGGGTATCCAACAGCCTCTCCCTAGAAGAATTACGTGTTGCATTGGCTTACAGTCTTCACTTTGCACATGCTCTAGAATAAAATCAAGCTTTAGATGATTCCTGAGCTCATAGGGGATAGTTGTGTTGCCTGCAAAAGTTGCTTGGCCTTGCTTCAGTTTCCTTATTAAGAAAATGGAAGATGTGCTCTGTGGTGATGACATAAGGTATATCCCGCGCTTAGCCAGTCCTACCCCATGTCACTTAAATCTAGGACCAAACCTCTTCTGTGTATTCTCACAAAGAAGCCAGTAACAACCCACAGCTGAAAGTCTTCTAGCTAGTTGTTAATGCAATGAACAGAGTCGTTTTCTCTCAAGGGATCTGAACTTCTCAGACTCCATCCCTCATCATTCTTTCCTAGGGAGTGGCTTGAGGCTGGGAAATCTTAATCTTACAGTCGTATCTTTTTGTCAACTCCCACCTCCTAATCCTCCCACTGGATATTTAGAACTTCTTGTAAACTTCACAGGATTGAGATGCATTGAGATCTGTAGGAGGTGTTGGAGGAAAAGGGGGACTGCGATGTTAAAAATCAGGGCAACAAAAATACTTATGATGTCATTTACCCTGACTTCTGGACTAGCTGCAGCCTTTGCACTTACTGGTGTGATACTTCGCTCCTGCTGACCTGTGCTGTGACTGAACCTCCCTCCACACAAGGCTCTAAGGTTCTTTTACTCACAGTGAGTCTTATCCTTCCCTCCCTCCCACAGCCCCTTTTCTCCCTCCTTCCCTGACTTTTAACGTAGCCAATTAAACCTGAACAACGGGTGGATGGAGGAAATATGCTCTTCTATGGGATGGTACAGCAGGGACCAGTTTCACTGTTAATTTAAAATGCTAGAATTAATTAGGTAGTGTAAATGAAGAATTTAATAAGCACTCTTTACAACCATAAGTTCTACTTTTATTAAACACTGCTACCAAATGAGGGTAAATATCTCTGGGTCTCTCTATATTTCCTGTCTCATTCCCACAAGTTCTCTACAAATATTTTTTGGGGGGGAGCCTGAAATAAAAAAATGCATAATTATAAATTTATGCCTGGATTGTATTTCTGCCTTCAACCCATAAGCTTCATCCTTAAGCTCAGATGCTACTGTATGTCTCTGCTTGTGGTGGAGAGGTTGCTAAACAAACCAGAGTTGACGATTTTGGTTTTGTATACCAAATTAAAGGCTGTCTTCGAAGCTGTCACTCGTATTCAAATCCTCTCGGTGAACTACCAAATTTGCATCCTTTCAGTAAAGGAATCTGCTTGTTTAAACATGTGTCTTCAGAAAACAAGGAACAACACCATGAATCAGTACTTAAAAAAAAAAAAAAAACAAAAAACTCACTACCGGCTCTGAGGGAACTCTCCTGAAAAGGTGAATAATAATACCCATTCACTAATATAGCCGGCAGAATCCCTATTTAGAATGTAAGGCAAAACCAAAAATACATTTTCTATATAGGAGTGGGAGGAAGAATCATATGGTTAACTGGTTTTAATTTGGTTTGAATTATCATCCCATTATGTAAAGATTATTCAAGGAATCTAAACATGGGCTTTATGAAAATACAGGCATTTAAAGAATAGAAGATCCATTACACTTGGCTAAGATCTGTAAAGCCTGGCCCCATTAGGAGGGCTGGATATAGGAGTTCTATCTGGACCAGGCTCCTTTAAGTATACTAGCTACATCTTCATAAATAGCACCCACCACTATCCAACAGTCATCTGGCTTGGTGTGATACAGCTAATCCCAAATTTCATCTTTACAATACATTCTTAAGATAACTATCATTTTCCAATTTTACAGCTAGATAGCTCATGTTGGGGGGATTGTGTAACTTACACTGTAACAAATAGCACTTATTTTTAGCTTTGTACTTAATTTGTAAAGGGCGCACATTTACATAAGAATTAGAAAAATAAAAGGATGTATTTGTTTGTATAAACATGTATATGTTGTAGCATCTGATTTAAAATGGGGCTAATGTCTTATCCTGATTAAATCCCAGATCTTCACTTTCACTTATGTGAGCCAGTTGCTTGTCACTGAAAACGGAAACAGCAGTCAACATTCACGACTGACGAGTACTCAAGGTTAATGTGCACAAGTGCGGCACTCTGGTAGCAGCTTCACGGGTAGCCTCATTATGCAGCTCATTAATTTTTTAAGGAAAATATTCTCACTTCGAATAAGGTTATAGGGAATTTTCTCCCCAAACAGGCATAGTATAATTGTCTGACAAACATTAAAATCCTGAAAATTGAGGTTGTATGGGGATAGGGCCATTGCTCTATTTTAAAGAACAAGGTCAAGAAAACAAATAATTAATTAAAAACCATCTTCAAAATGAACACACACATGAGGTAAACTATTTCCCATTTATATCTTCACTAAGCAAACACCCTCCTTCTGTGAAGTATTTACATTCTAGAATTATCTGCTATCTTTGGGATTTGTTCTTCTCAGAGACAAAGAGCAATTATGTCATCCTTCTACTTGGTCCCCTTTTAAAATGTGTATCATGGCATATGGATGAAAACTGGGCACATACAAACCAAATGCTGGAGAATAGAAGAAAGGAATAAAAGCAGTGTAGAGTACAGGAGGAAAGACAGGCAGAGTGCAGGACCAAGTGCAAAGGAGGAGCTGGGGCCACAGCTGAGTTGGTAGAGCATTATCCAGAAGGCATAATGCCCCTATTTCTAGAACCCATAAACCAGGCATGGCTCATAATCCCTGCAATCAGAATGTAGAGGCATCCTCAGCTATCCAGCCAGTTCTATACCAGCCTGAAAAACATGAGACCATGTCTTAAAAAAAAGAACAAAGAAAGAAGTGGCAAGTGATCAAGAGTAAATTAGTATAAAACCAAAGGGCCATTTAATATAAAGGGGAAAAAAACCCTTCAAAATCTTCCATCTGTAGTCCAGTCAGTACGAAAGGTGGTTTCTGTGGTGTATATATGTGTACGTGATGTGAATATGTAGCATGTATACATGTAATCCTTGCATGCAGGATATGTGATATAGGCATTTAGATGCACTGTTACACACACACACACACACACACACACACACACACACACACACACACACACACACACATTGTGGGCTGTAAATCCCTAGCCTGAATGCTGAAGAGCATACCTGTAATTTTGTCTCTCACAAGTTTGCAGGATTCTATTTCACCAATGCTCCCAAAGAGACTCCTGAATTCCTCTTGGGTCATATTCTGGGGTAAATAGTTGACGATGAGGTTGGTTTTGCTGTCATCTGTGGCTGCGCCTGTCTGCATGGGAGAAGGACAGTTTCTGTTGTTGCTGGAGGGTCCATTGCTAGTATTGGATGTCGGTCCATTTGACACCTGAGGCTCCATGGTGCTAATTATCTAAATAAGAAAATAAATATTCTCAAATCTCAGAAGACACATAGTCTGTTTCTAGATTTTATTTTATTTGCTGAAAAAAAGGGAACAAGATGGGCAAGATGGAACAAAAGGCCTGGGCTGTGAACACAGCTGACTTAGAAGCATGTTTCTTAACAAGGATGTTAAGCTCCCCTTGCTATTTTTAGGGCCAGCCCCTAGATTTTGAACACAGACTAGAATGCAGTGGGAACTCTTCCATTATTTTGTTAATGAAAAGCTAATTCCTGTTTTCATTACACAATCACTCTCAGAAATGTATACTTAAGCCACACCAAATTATAATTAAAATGTAAAGTAATAATCATGATTAAAATTATAGTTCTATTAAAGCTGAAAAAGCTAAATATAGAGGACTAAACTCACAAGATCAAATACAGTACCTGTTTATTAACTATCTCATAAAATAAAAAATGACATTAAATTAAGTGGGGTTGTTTCATAAGGGAAGGTCTTAGATTTGCACGGATGCTTAAACATTGATCAAACTTCTGATTCATGAGTGTAATCTAGGAAGATGCAAAGTCATTTAGTTAAAAAAAAAATCCAGCTATTCAGTTACAGCCCACCTCCCCACCCTCTCCCACCCCCAGAACTCTGATAAAATAAAAGCACAAATAAGGATTTTTTTCTAGGTTTTCATCTTTGGATCTAGCACAGCCTATAAAATGCTCTTACATATTATACCTAAAGAAGTCTTTCTCTTAAATATAACTATTTGTTTAAATATTTAATTAAAGATACTTGAACTGTCTCAGCAAGCATGCAAAAAATTTTTTTGAAAAAGATTGAGTCCATCTCCTTAGGAAGTTATAGTAGGTGACAAATATTTAATTATTTCTTCTTACTGGTAGAGGAGAGTCAGGAATAGTGCAAAGGAGATGATGCAGCAGTGAGACCAAGCTCAGGAAGGCAGGACTTAAAAATGCCCTGCACAGGATGATAAAACTGGAAAATCATCAGATCACAGAGCCAGGAAGTAACTGATATTCCAGGGAGCAAATCTAGTTCACTTTCCCATGTTTGAGATGATATCAAAACAGCCAGTGACTGTCTGTAGGCAAGTGGGGCAGCCTGGTTCTGCTCTCAGGTTTTCTGGCCCTAAATAGAGACCTCCATCATCCCTTTACAGTTTATCATAGTATTGTTCCCCAGTTGACTGTGTTGGTTGTGTATCTGTCAACTTGACACAGACCAGAATCACCTGGAGGAGGAAATGCCAATTAAGAAAATGCCCCCATTAAGCTTGCTTGTAGATAAATCTGTGGGGGCATTTCATTGATTACTGATTGACGCTGGGGCCACTGTGCCACCTCTAGGCAGATTGTCCTGGGGTATATAGTATATAAGAAAGCAAACTTGGGGAACCAGGATGGGCAAGTCAGTAAGCAGTGTCCCACCATAGGTTCTGCTTCAGTTCCCACCTCCAGATTTTTTGACTTAAGTCCCTGCCTTGGTTTCTCTCACAGGACTGTGAGCCAGGATGTGTAAGCCAAATAAACTCTTTCCTCCTCAAGATGTCTTTGGTCATAGTCTTATCACAGCAATAGAAATCTAACTAAGCTATTGTCCATCATGAAATAAACAATATTCCATTTGAAATTGTTGTCAATACTGGGGATCATGTCCTGCCACTCACCAGCTCTGTGGTGTCTGACAAAGGAGGTACAATGTCACCTGTCTTGAAAAATGATAGGAAGGGAGATGACATTTATACAGCAGCTGAACATTGGTGAAAATAAGTCCCTGCTACTTACCAATGTCATTCTGGCTGTCACCTGATGGGATTGTTCTTATTGACTTCTTACAAGAGGGCAAGGATGTATACTCTAATATGCTCTATATCTCAGTATTTAGGAAAACCAGGGACAGACAACATTTGATAACCAGTCCCTTTGGTGATATTACTATTTGAGTGCCTATAGAACTGTTTTTGGCAAATTTTTTATTGACTATAACAAATATGACACAAAATGTATAAATCTTAAGGCTAAAACTCAAGAGTGTTTATTAAGTGAACAGAGCTGGATAATCTCCTCTAGGTCATAACATGAAACATGATTAGAATGATAGAAATCCTCTTGTCCTGCCCCAGGTTCCTTAAATAGAAATAACTACTATTATAACTTCCAATCCATAGATTCTATATATCCTTTTTAAAACTTCATATACATCCTAGTACCACATATACTCTATTGTGGCTTGTCATATACTGGAAGTGTTTTCTGTGTTATTACACATAGCCCACATAGACATAGACATTCTTTTTCACTGCTATAGAGAATTCCATCATATATAACTAAGACGTTTGATTTACTTGATGCTTCTACTTCTGTTCTAGCAGAACTATTGTCATGAGCATTGGGCACATGTCTTTTGGTATATCTACACACATTTCTAGAATTCCAGTTTTGGGGTCATAAGGGATATATCCTTAATGGATACTGTCATTAGGTTTTCAAAAGTGCCTACACAAACTTGAAAATCTCACCAGCAGAGAATAAACACTTTTTTTTTCCATATTCTTTTCAATATTTGTTGACTTTTTATAAAGTTTGTTTTCATTCATCTTATCAGCTGAATCAGAGTGGTGTAGTATAAAGGATTTTTTTTTCTTTTTTTTTTCAATGTTGTTCTGAGAGAGTATTGCTATGAGCATCTCTGCTAGGAGAATTTTGTATACTTTTTTTGTTATCTAGACACATCTGTCTGCCCTCAACTTAGGATTCTTTGGCCTTAGTGTCCCAAATGCAGAGATTAAAAGTATGAGTCATGTGATGCCTGACTAGAATTTTTTTTAAATTATATTTTATTTAGTGTGTATATGTGTGTATTCATGCATGCATGTATGTGCATACCATGACATACATATGGAGATCAGAGGGTAACTTGCAGCAGCTGGCTGTCTCCTTTCATTACGTGGGTTCCAGGGATTAAATCCAGGTCTTCAGGCTGGGGAGCAAGTGCTTCTACCTGGTGAGTCATCTTACCCACACAGAAATGTGTTTTTGAGGCAAGCTGCTTTAAAATTCTAGTTCTAGCACTTGTTAGCCATGTGAGCTCAGGTGGGGTACTTCAGGGCTTTGAGCCTCACATCCTTTTCTGTTGAGCTAGAATGAAGGCCAGCATGCACTGCTACCTTTAGAATTGAGTTCTTATCTATGGGGTGCCTGGAACACAAAGTGCCTAGAGGCATCATAACTTTTATGTTTCTCCACCTCGAACACAGGTGAGTGCTACTTTATTTCCTCTTTTGTGGTAACATATGGGAGACGAAACCAAAAGAAAAATGTGGAATCTTGAGAAAAGCCAAGGAAAAGCAGACTGAGTAGGATGGAGAGTGTCTAAGGTTCTTTACCATCATGTAAGTAACTTAGGGTCCACTTCTCACATCACCAGAACTTCCTTCTTGGCCTCAGGTCAACTGTAGGGTCCCAGAAAGCTGGTCCAGACCGCAAAGAGAAAGCAAAAGGCTTCTGAGAAGAATTTTAACAGAAGCTGCTCTCAAAACTGATATAAAGTATATCAAGAAAGCTTCTTCAGTTGCATTATCCTTGAGGTTAGGGTCCAGAAGAAGAATCAGGGCTGCTGGGGAGCATGCTACTAGAGACAAAGTCAACAGAGTTCCTGGCTAGGAGGCAGTTTCTCCTGAGTGCTACCCTTGGACTGTGTGGGCCTGTGCAGTGCCTCCATTTCCTCCTTATGTTGCTGTCCCAATACAGGAAACATTGCCAACTCAGTAATGAACTTGACAATCAGAATCTACTAGAAGGCCTTTTTGACAGAACTTCAAAGTTAAGCAGCCTCTGAATTTTGTTTTAACAATACCCCTCATTTCAACTACCCTCCCCAAATAAGCTATTCAATGTGTAGTTCCCCTTTCTTGCTAATGACCTATCTCACATTATTCTTCTTATAGCTCCAAAAAAAAGACATCAAGACAGCCTGAGCCACAGCAGCTTTCCTGGTGCTAATATGGAATATGTGGAATGTATGTCACATTGAAGCACACTAAAAGACACCTAGCAGGTTCATCTTTCATTTTCTGAATGCTCACCTCACAGACAGATGTGATGAAAACACTTGTCCATGTAAGCCTCTTACAGATGAAACTGATCCAGAGAGCCTCAGAAAGTGTCAAGTCTACACAGTAATTCAGTTTCTCCTTCAGCTTCTAGACCTTCTTACATCCTATGTGGGCTTTCTAATTTATGCCAGTTCCCAGAGTTGAGCCCTACCTATATATTAGACAACCCCAACTGAACCCTAACTTTTGAAAAAGTGCCAAGAAATACAGTGTTCACCACTGAGCTACTTCCACAGACTGTAGCTATAAAATTAGGTCATGTTATTCTTGTGGGGTAGAGATAGCTCTCTCTTTTCACTGCAGACATGCTGAACAGTTATTCTTTGTGTATCCAGAAGAACTGATGAAAATGCACACACACACACACACACACACACACACACACACACCACAACATTTTCAGTAAGAATATAGTCTAAAAACTGAGAAACCTCTAGAAATGTGTTGTGTAGGTTATGATAAGAGACCCCTCACTGGTGTTATGTTAACAATTTATCCCAGGATGCACCACAAGATTAAAAAAAATCAGAAATTTAAAATGTCAGCATTGATTCTGGCTTCTGAATGAATGAAGATTTTTAAAGCCTTACCTGGAAATAGGAGAAATTGCTAAGAGATAAAGATGTTGAAAGCAGGAATCTGAAGCTGCAGCATTTTAAGGTTACTAAAGGGAGGACACCTGTGTTCTCTACTTTGGGAAATGAACCAGAGGTAAAGAAAACACATTTGGTGGGAAGCCTATCCTCAAACAAGCACAGAAGCTGGTTAGGCAAAATCAGAACACCTGCTTCCTCAGGCAAACATCTCTGACATTCTAGCAGTACTCTCTTTTCATTGTGAATAAATATATCATTTACTTGATATGCTCATGTACTTTAATGAAACATTCTGTGTGGGTCTTACAGCCAACTTTATAGCTAACCACACTCCAGACCCCTAACTTGCCCTTTTTCCCTCTTCTGAATGGTAATTAAGAATAAAATATACTGTTAGCATCCAGGATAGAGCTTTGAGGAGGTTCAGTTGACTTCAAATTCTAGTGCTTGTACAAAGCACCACATTAAATCTTTTATGTTCCCGTGATATATTTTAAGAAACATTACACAGGCAGAAATTTTCAGGGATAAACTATTAGAGCAGCTCACAATAACATAGGCACTCAAATCCTGCCACTGAAAATGCTGATGGATTGAAAGACTAATTACTTACACTCCACACCTTAACATCACCCCTCCCATCACTCTTCTGCAAAAATATATATAACAAAAGCAAGAGGGAAGGTCCCAGACATGCAGCTGCCAGATCATTGCTAGGTTGTTTATCTCTGCAGGGAAGGTAAGGAGCAGCAACGTGCCTCCGAGCCTCTTTTTCTAGGTACTCATGGGCTTGGGGGTGGGGGAAGGCAAATATCTTTTCTGCCCTTCATGATACCCTGACTGCTGCCTCACAGAGTATTTATATCCACCTAGAGCTCTACTTTCAAATGTAACAAATCATATGCACATAAAAAGGCTTATTTCTATTATGGGTAGATCTGAATATGTTGGATGGACAGAGATGAAGAGCTGAAATGCTAGGCTTTGAGGTAGGACCTAGGAACATTCACAATAAGACAAGGAGCCATGGTCAGAGGACATTAGTGACCATAAGTCCAGTGTCATAATTTCAGTGATGAGGAGACTGAGAACCAGATGAGGAAAATGGCTGTCTCAAGGTTACTATTTAAAGTGAGAGATGGGATTGGATCACCAGATCATTGCAATTGTTTACTCTTTTGTCAATGCTGAAATAGCCATTCGAGGGAAGATTTGCTTCTCTTTCTGTGGTGCTGAGAGGGGCATATTATAGCAGTGCACATGAAGAGAGGAACAGAAACATACCTAACTTCAGGCATCTCTGGGTGTGGCAATCTATGGCTCACAGAATATAGTGACCTGAACTGTACAGTCCACAGAATAGAGATCACATCCCTTCCTTACAATAGTATCTACATCTTACAGGCAGAACAAAGCTTGATAATAGGAAGGTTGTTAAGAAAAGATGTTGAATGAATATATGCAAGTCCTCATGGATCCAATAGCTCCCTGAATCCCTCACACAACCCTGCAAAACACACCCACCTGGGTTAAATACCATCTTCATTTTGCACATCTAAAGAGGATAGGGTAGGCTGCCACTTAGTAAGCATTTATTATATACCAGGTATACCTTTGGATATTTCAAATGCAAATTTAAAAAAATTGTCTTGTGGTAAAATAGGCATAGCATGAAATCTATCATCTTAGTTATTTTAAGTATATGATTTGTTTGTATCAAGTAGATTCATGTTGCACCATCACCACAATCCACCTTCAGAATGCCTTTTCCTTGCAAATCTGAAACTGCATTATACAGTAGCTCCACTTTCCCCATCGCCTAGGTTCTGAAAACCACTATTCTTAGAAACGGCAATTCTACTTTTCTAACTGTGTCTGAAATTCTTTCAAGCAGAGGATTGATCCCTTGGCTGGTATGGATATAGCAGAGAACCTGTTGAATGCCAGCCACAGCCTTTCCTCTGCAGAAAGCCAGTTTATTGTGGCTAGACTGAAAGCTCCCGAACTGAACCTTTCTATTTAACTCTCTGACAATCTCCCAGCCACACTGTGTAGCAAAAACATGTTTCTCTCTCTCTCTCTCTCTCTCTCTCTCTCTCTCTCTCTCTCTCTCTCTCTCTCAAAATTTTTATCACATGTATTGTGTGGGTGTGGGGGGTGTTCAGTGACAAGATGCTTTTGCTTGCTGATCTTTCTTACCAGCTCAAGGCTTCTCTTAACTTCCTGATGGCTAAGCTTAGACATCAATTCTACTTCCTTCATTTACTACCCCACTCCTCATACTGGAGAAAGTCAGAATAGTTAAGGATAATGGGATCACAGAGCACCAATGGCCCTCAGTGGGTCCCCTTCACACCCTTGCTCCAGCTCTATTTAATGAGGGAGAAAGTAGAGCCTGGTAGTCCCTGACATCCTTAGGTCTTATTGGCATCAAAATGGTACCTGCTCTCACAGAACTGTCATACTGTTCCTGGACTGGTAATCCCTCTGCAGGTATTATTAATGGCAGATGACAATATTGTTAGAGTGGACAAGAAGAAAGACAAAAACCAATACCTAAGAAACAGAGTTGGCAGTTAGAGTAGCAGTGCAACCCCAGGGAAGAAGATCTCCTTTCCAAATCATGCTTTTCATATATTTTCTTGCTTTTATAATTAATTCACTCATTGACCAAACCATTTTTGTGGCTGAAGGACTTGAACATCAGAGGAGAAAGCATATTCTTATCCGTAGAAGATCCCAAAGTGTATTAAGCAAGTCATTCTAAAATTTTAAGAGTGTACTTAAGAACTACATGTACATCTAGTCCCTTTAGTATTTTCTCCATGAGTTCATGAATTCTTTCTACATTGCCAGTCCTCCATAAGACTTCAAATTATTCACTTTTGGGGAAAATCAAGCTGCAGTTACAAGACTGATCTTCCTATTCTCTGTTAGGGACGTCACTGTGTAGAGCCTTGGAGCTACCACAGAGGTAATGCACAGTTTCCTCCCCCATTAATCCTGACAGCTATCCCACATTGTGTCCTTGCTCCAATATTATCCATAAAAATTACAGCCTGTCCATAAATTACTGTTGTATTTCTGTATTTCAAGCAACTTTACACTTTCAAGATTTGCTTCATGAGGCAAATAAAAGGTTACAAATCTACATTATATATAGGGATTTGTCCTGATGTAGAAGGCACTGCTGGCATTTATCTTTGGCTCAGTGCAGGCCCTTGTACACCCATCAGAAAGTGCTTAGTAGTCCCTGGCTTCTGGTTTGCCAGTGGAGGTGTGGTCTCGCTGCTCAATTTATGCAAAAGAATCAAGAGGAAAGAACTGCAGAAGGTCACAAGAATATAACGTTCCTTTCATGCCTCTTTAAATGTCAGCAGTCTCAAGGACCACAGAGATGCTTACAAAATGTACCAACTGCAGCCGTGTCTCAGGTGTACACATCCAAGGCATATGCATTGGTCCTGCTAAATATTATCACAAATATTTAAAGGCACTCTTTCACCATGGAATAAGGACTTTTTGAAAAAGTATATATAAAATCTAACCCTTATATAATAGAGCAAGCGTTCCCAAGAGCATGAAGAATAATGTTTACCAAGGGCGGTCACTGAATCAAACCATTAAAGAAATAGATTTAAATTATTCATGAGAACAAAAATAAAAGTCCTAATTCTTTTTGTAGGCATTTCCTTTCTAACCCTTCTAAAACTCTGACATATAGTGTGTTAGATTGTCTCGGGACAGCCTCTCGTATTGCATTTCACCTGCCTTTCAAATGTCTAAAAAACAAATCCCCAAAGTTAGAAAGCTTCACATCAGGTTCTGTGCTCCTGAAGACAGACATCATTTTAGAAATAAATCCTTATTTCTCTTCTTACTCCTTTAAAGATACTAAACATGCCCACATAACACCCCCAATTTCTTGTCTCTTCTCTGCTGTTTTCAATCGTCTTTAATTTGCTCCAGACCCTTCAAGTTAATCCATTTTCTTTCTTTTTTCAGATGCAAACCTTCTCCATGATGACTCAGGTGGAGGGAGCAGATGCTATTAATGGAGCCCAAGAGGAAGGGCTGAGATGGATGCTCTGATCCTTTCAGGTACCAACCACAAACTTGGGAACAGTGCTCTCCAACTAAATCCCAGCTGACACAAAGACCATGCTAGTCCAGGGGTCCTGGCTGAAGACTGTACTCTTGTGCTCTCACACTATTTATACCAAGTGTGTGTAGAGTCTCCTGGAAGGTACCTAGAAAACGCTAGGAAAAAATTTAATTCCAACCAGGGAAAACACTCTGACAGCTTAATGATACCTTTGAGCAGATGCACAAATAACCCGTAAGACCTATTTACTCTAGGAAGTTAGGGGGCAATAAATTGTCAGCATATCCTTGTAACGAGTGTTTCCTGAACAGTACCACAGGCCAAAGCTTGTTCTAGGCATTGGAGAAAAACAACCAAACAAAAAAAACCTAATGTGATCTTTGCCTATCCATTGTTCAAGCAGGAAAGACCAGAGGTAGGCAAATAATTACTTATAATCAGCTCTACACATCCCTTTAAGTAATCCCTCGCAGAGATTCTCTGCTAACTCCTCTCCTGACCCAAAGCACCAGCATCAACTATAGGCAGCCAGTTAGTTCTACAGTGTTCTCATACACAGTTGCTGGCCCTGGTCCTGGAGAAAATGCAGTGTCCTAAGCAAAACGCCGTTTGTAGAGGAGGTAGGCTCAAGGTGCCCTTCCTTTGAAAGGGCATCTTCTATGCTGGAGATGAGCAGCACACAAGGTAAATGTGCTCTCACCACAGATAAGAAAGGAAAAAAAAACAAAAAACAAAAAAACCAGCCAACAACCAACCAACTAACCAACCAATCAACCAAACACACAAACAAAAAACCAACCCAAACTGAGCCATTGCTGGAAGGAACATGAATCATAACTACTTAAAGTAGAAGGCTGGTATTGATAGGCACAACCACCACACTCTAATTTCTCTCAGGCATTATTTTTAAATTCACAAAAATTCAAGATTTAATTTTCTTCCCCAGTATACCACACTGTTTTTTTTTCTTTTCTCCTAAATAAACTCAGATTTCCTTTACATCTTATAGACTTCTCTAGAGCTTACTCTGGGCCTAAAATTATTTCTTGGTGTGTCCATTTTGGTGGTGCCAATACACTTGTGGGCATTTGATTTTGAGACTTTGATGGTGAGCTTTTCAGAGATGAAGGACAGTATGATTTTCAAGTTCACCAAGACATAAAGACGCTTCTTTGACCTCCTCCCTCAATCCAGTCTTTCTTTACAAAATGCCTAGGAAATAAAGGCAATCTCAAACAGGAAAACTAGAAAGAATGTTTTCTTTAAGCCTCTAATAGGTTTTCTTTGTCAAAGGTATATTTTAAAAAGACCAATACTTTCATTTAATATAAATATAATTTGATGGACAAGCTAAAGCTTTCTGCAAAAAAATAGATCATACGCACATATGGATATATATATATACACATATGTATATATGTGTATACACACACACACACACACACACACATATCCACTGGAAATAAATTTCCTTCCTTCTCTTTTCATCGCAATCACTAAGCCTTTCAGAACCCTGATATTTAGTGTGGATGAAATCATCCAAATGCATAATGATGAGCTATGGGTACCTGTTGGGATGAGGAGCAATTGTGATAATAAATATGTTATTCTTGTCTTTCATACAAAGAGTAGCTAATGAATCATTTGAAAAACTGCCCACAGACTGATTTAATTGAATTTATCTTCTGATCAAATTCATAAGCAATAGCCAATGGCAAAACTCATGTAAACATAGCATTGTATATTTACAAAACACCTAGCTAGTGGCTCAGAGTGTGAGCAAAATCACTGAGACTTAGCTGTAAAAAGCAAGCATATTTCTGAATTTAAGTTTCATATTTATAATTAGATTAAAATTCTTGTAAATCAATATAGAAATATATTTCAATTGAGAAATGAATACTGCTGACCTAACAGAGACCATGGATGTCAGAGTGAGGAGGAATAGAGGGCACTGGAGGGAGTCTCTAGAAAAATCTGAGTGAAGAATCTTCTCTTTTCCAAGGGGAACTCTGTAACACTCAAAGCCCTTCCAGTTGTGCTATTCCAGTGACAGAGGTTACTTAGAGCTGGCACTGGAGCTACTCAGTGAAAGGAAAGGGTTCTCAGCCTCTCCATGTATGTGTGCATGGTCACAGAAAACTCTACCCAGAGTCAAGTCACACAGGTTGTTTGTCTGTATGCTCGTTAGTGAAAAGAGATATTTTAATGGAACTTTATTTATAACCCCCATGCAGAATCTCACAATGTAGTGCAGGCTGGTTTCAAATTAGTGATCTCTTCTGCCTTCTCAGTGCTGAGATTATACACATGGTACCACATGGTACATGCTACCATGCCCACCTGCCTCTTTTCCTTTCCTTCCTTTACCCTCCCCTCCCCTCTTCCCCCTTCTTTTTGAGGAAGAACATTAGAGTTTTTGGCTTGACAGAACTGGATTGGACACCATTCCCCAATACATTTTCTGGGAAGCTTGAACAGGGGTAGTGAAAGCAGATCCAATCCAATCAGCACGGGGGTGTGGGGGTGGGGGGATTGCAGCCCTGTGATAGAGGAAGTGTGGTTTTGAATTATTTGTGTGTAACATGTTCACCCAGTAAAGAGAAGCTCCAGGTTGCCACAGCCAAGCCTTGAGTGCAATAAAATGGTCTTCCTAACATCACCAGAGAAATCAAAGTTGCCACCACCTTTTCCTATGTTATGTTTCTATTTGGGGAGGTCTAAAGTGTATACCATGAGGTGTACAAAATAAAATAACAAACCAAGATCCTCAGGTAGTTGCTGGCTAAATAACTTATTGTATAGTTTTAGGAACAGCATTCTGAAATTGTTAAGATTTTGTTTATAGAGTTTTTTTGTAACATGAGAAAATATATATGATCTGTGTAGAAATGAAAGAGAAAAAAGACTATCTCAATTATATAAACATTCATGAAACAGGAGAGAAATAAAAACAAGAACTGAGCGCTAGGATGACAGATGTGATTGTACTTGTCTGTCTTTATTTCCCCACAATGGCCTTGCTTTTATAAGGATCTAGCACTTTTGTATCTGAAAGGAAGTTATTTTTTTAACAAAGAAAACAATCCAAGTCCTTCAAACCAGTTGGGAGCCATAGATGTAAGAGCTCCTCCTCCTCCTTCTCCTGAGGCCATCGGGTGGGAACTCTTGTGGGCCATAGCCTGTTCCTACCTCAGAGGCCATGCATGGTTCCTCCAGTCTCTCCTTACCCAAATCAGCATGAGTTAGCAAGGGTAACAGCCACACATCTGCCTCACCGCCTGACAGTAACCTTCTTGAGGACAGCAAGGAGAGAAGTTGATTTACAAGAAAACTGATCCCTGGAGCAGGGAGCGGGAAGCTCTGATCTGTTCTAAAAGCTTCGGCTGACAAACTCTGATATTATGAACGTTCTGCACTTGGACAGAAGCTCCCACTTTTCTTAATTACATGGTTTGGGCAGGAGCCTGCTTTCAGGATCTGCCCAATCAGACAACAGCCATTTATTTTCCCAACTGCAGCTGCCAAAATTTCCCTGATCTCTGTTCTGTGATCCATCTTCAAGGACATCTTATGAATGTATGAAACTGTCAAGCTGCATTCTGCACCAGGTTTTTAAAGCTCCATGTCTCCATATGGAGATCCTCTCAATACATCATTTATGGAAAAATCACAGACAGAACCAACGTGGGGAGGGAAAAAGTCATTAGGTATCAAAATTTTCCCCTTTACTTTGAGGTAAATTCTTTATTTCAACCAATTGCTAATATTCTCAGTCCTTAGTGTGATGGGATTTCTTTGATTTGAAAATGCCAACCAGAGTCATTTTGGGGATTTTAAGAAAATATATTATTGGAAAAATGAGTGCTAAATCTGCAGCTCTTTGAGTATAAAGAGCATCGTGCCTCACTGAGAACTTCTGTGTACACCTGTAATCCCAGCACCCAGGAGAGGGAAGCAGAAGGATTGATAGGAACTGGAGGCTACACAGTAAGAATTTGTCTCAAAACCTAAGTAGAACAATTAGATAAGACATAAACCTTACCTTGGAATTTACCTTCAGGATTTTTGTGCTCTTTGCCTAATTTCCTGTTTGTTCTATTTATAAATATCTACCAATGTATCTTATGATTTGCCTCGTAAAAAGCAACTGGAGATAGTAGAGCATAAACTTAATATTCTCTCTTTAGAAATTTTTTTCTCTTTTTAAAACATGCTTTTGAAACAGCACTTGTTGGAATTTTAAAAATTCACAAATAGTAAGACTTTTAAGAACACACAAATCTCCAGGCATTATCATTCCTAAAATCTTTTTAGGAATAATTTACTGCCTCTAGAGAAAGCTGGACAAGCATGAAACACATGTGTGAAGTAGGTACAGAAAAGAGTCAAGTTCTTTGAATATAGTACCTCATCCTTCAAAATCACAGCTACAAAGTCGATTTTCTTGATAAATTCTCCCAACTCTGGACATAGTCTTTTTATCCCAGAAAAAGAACAAATCAAAACAAATCAACAACAACAAAAATAATGGTTAACAAAACATGTGGGATCTCCTGTCAGATCTTATAGGTGCACTGGAAAGTGAGTTATAAGCTATAAGCAACGGAATGCTTATGTTACAGCACTCTTTAAATAGCCCTTTCCCACAACTGAAGTTAGCTCTTCAAAGCAGAGCAAACAAAAACAGTCCAAGAAACAGAAACCAAGATAAATGCTGTCACATGTACAAGTTTATTCCAGAGGCCAAAGACAGTTCTATTAAAAGCCAGGGATATAAAGGGATAAAAAAGAGTTTTTACTTACAAGGAAATAAATAATAAGTAAATGATTAGTATACAAAGTTATAGATGATGTAGTGGAAAAATTATATAAAGCCTCACAAAGTCCTTGCTCAGAATAAGAATAATTTTTAATAAATGAAGATCCTGTTGTGATTAATAAGTGGTGAGCAGGTGATGGGTATCTTCATGCACATGGCTTCACTGCAATCTCACATGAAGTTGCAAAGTGACATTTTCTCCATTTACAGATACAGAAGTAGGTTTATATCACACATAATGGAAAAATGAAGCTCCAGTAATGCCCACCGGCATTGTGGTTCACTGCAGTGTCCACTGTCAGTGAGACTTGAACCCAAGGCTGAAATATTATGCTCCCTTGCATATATCTCTGTGGAAAGTTCCCAACAGCATAAAAAATAACTTAATAATGTTTCAAAAACCAAATATTCTATGATTATGACAATAAGGTCTGTGTATCTTCTGTCTCATCTATTAGTTGGGAAATATTGCCTAATAAATAAATAAATAAATAAATCGATCTTACAGGAAGGATATTAATCAGAATTCTTCATGATATAAAGTTAAGAACATAGGAATTGATCTGACCTAAGTCTGAAAACCAGTGCCAGCCTTGACCTTGCTTTTTAGCCCTTTAAGATTCTCTGAAATGTAATTTAAATTCACTCATATAAAAGATGCAAACAAGTCAATCTGACCAATTAAGATAAAAAATATCAGGTGGTCCAGAGCTTGGCACAAAGAAAGCCCTCAATAGTCATTTATTCTCCTTGTCCAAATAACGACATACCAAAAATGTGCCCCTACTAATCACACTGCAGGTGACAAAGGTCACTAATCTGAAGGCTGGTAAGATTTGTCTATGGTATTTAATACTGGAAACAGGAAAAAGCAGTTTAGACCTCACTGTCTATCACCTAAGCTGGTAGCTCTCTCCTCTGTCTTCACAAACATTCACTCTGTTCTCATGCTGACACTAGGCAGGAAGATATATAGCAGAGGTGGGAGGTTGGAAGAGTTTCACAAAATGAATAATGAAAGTACATTTGATATTTACCAACATAATTTCTGGCTTTTTTTTTTTTTTTTTTTTGCCCTTTCAAGAAAGTCTCTACTTTCGTGAATAAATTTAGGTATTTTAAATACAAATAAACCCAGTCATTTCTGTTTCTGGTTTCCCTAGGGACAGGTTCAGATATTCATGGGATGTCTCAGAACACTACCACAGTGAAAACAGAAAGTCTCTATAGTTTCTGCTCAGGATGGATGACAGGGTGTCATTCTTGTCCTACCCTATATGTACATTGCTCTTTCCCCTGTAAGCCCTGAGGGAACAGCCACTCAGAGCAGAGAAAAGTAGATCTTCTGGAGGGCAGTGAGAAAAGTGTGGTAGGGTTATCAGAGAACATAGCAGGTGGTAGTCCCCAAGAAGAAATGGGTTTGACTCCCATAAAATCCCTGCTTACAAAATAATTCATGAAATGACACTGATGCTCATTACTCCATTGAATCTCCCTGGAGAGCTTTAGAGCTGGGTGCAGCCTCTCTTCCTGAGGGTAAGTGAAAAGTAAGTCCCTGTTCAGATGATGCAGAGCTAGGGTCTGATGTCCCACCATTGACTTCATCATCTTTCTTTATCCATTACATGTTCCACATACCCTGGAAAGCATACTCCAGGTAACAGTCTTCTGAAGACCTTAGTAGCTGGCTATGATATAGTGATATATACAATATATCATCACACTATGAGAAACTGTGGCTCATTGTGTTTGCTCCATACTTCTGCTTTGTTCAAGCCCTTGGCCTGAGAAGATCTAACCTCTTTGCCATCATACCTGACATACCATTCCCCATGCTTTCTTCATAGCTCACACTTTTATTCCTCATACACACTCTGTTCTGACATTTACCACATTCCCATCTTTCTTTACAACTGGACTGTGAGCTCCTTGATGGTAGATGATGTGTTTGACTTATTTGCAACTGCAGAGATAAAGGTCTAGTGTGTATTCTAGGCTCTGTCGGCAGTATACCTGGATGGATGGATGACTTGTTAGGTCCTCATCTGCTTCCCACAGCCAAAACTGCCAGCCTTGTTCCTCACCACTCTTCTCTGCTGTAAACCACTCTCTTATCTGTCCTCTTTAGAGTCAATTTAAAAATAGGGCCACTTCATCCTTTTAAATCTACTTCCCTTATGATTATTATGTTATGCAACTGCTTTCAAATGGACCCAAAGGACTGCATTTATAAGTCCATGGGCCTTCCATCCTCTGGGTAAGGCCATATAACAGCTTTGTTTCTTCATGTCTATATTACTTCCACCTCTGATGTCCTCTGTCTCAGTCCCAAACTCACAGTTCAGTTTAGGAAATTCACTTTTATTATAGGTCTGAATTTGACTGCAGTCTTTAGTACCTTCTAAAAGCAAAGAGCCCCATGGAAGAGTTTCATTCATAAAAGGTATTGTTTTGTAGGTTTTTTTTTTTTTTTTTTTTTTGCCAAAGTATTGATAGCCCAGGTTGGCCTGGAACTCTTCATCCTTCTGTCCTTATCTCACAAAAGGCTAGGTTTGCAATCATGTCTCAACATACCTGTCATAAGAGTTTCTGTAAGCCATGCAACTCAAAGAAAAAGCCAATGGGGCACATCTATTAAATCTGAGCATGCCTAGATGTCATTTATTTTAAGTAAATAAATAAATAAATAAATAAATATACTATCATTCTACATCTGTTCAGTTAAAACCTATTTACATATTTATAAATTATTTATCGCATAGCACAATATTTAACATGGACATTCAAGTGTTACTACTCAGGGTCAAATTCTTACTGCTATATGTCCTTGGACAAGTCAATGAACGACTCTATCTCAGTGATTTCAAGAGTAGTATGGAACATATTGATAGGAATGCTGATGTAGTTCTTAGGAATATGACAAAGATGAAATAAATGATTATTGTTGGATAACTGATATCCACACCACTTGATCACTGGCTGTCCCCAAGAGTTCATTCTAGAGGTTAATAGACAGTTTCAAAATGCCATTAAACAAGTGTCACTATCTGAATATCATTTGAGATGTGTTCCTTCCATGCCTCTACACAAGTGTCCACCAAATGTCAATCTAACCAACTACGTCATTTTGAAAAACTTTCTGGGGCCTGCTCTGACCCACATGGCCTCAGATGTCTCATGTCACTTGAGCCCTGGTGCTCAACACTCCATTGGTCCAAAATATTCAGAGAGTCACCTTGGTTTCTTTTAAACTGCGCATCCTTCAGTTTAACTAGTTCTCTTTGTAAGTAAGGTGTGAATATTGGACAACTTCTTGTCCTCTGTATATAATACAGAATCCAGACATCATCCAGTGAATGGACAGTGATCAGGGGCATGTTCAGGAGGGGTCCCAGATGGATATAGGAGAAGACATCGCCCCTCACAGTACCAGCCACCTAGGCATGCTGAGGAACACATAGTTCTATACTTTAAAGTCTTTTTCTCAAGTCTTTTCTTTATTCTTTCTGTTATGTTTATTTGGGATGAACAGAGGTATCAAAATCAAAATAAATGTGAACCAGTGGCCAAAAGGGTAAAATAAATTCCAAGAGAATCACAATATTAATAGGCCAGTAGCCACAAGAGGAAGAAAAAATTTAGGATGCCATCTAGGGAAGAATATGCTGCAAATACTTGGGTAATTATTCTTTTCTTTCTTTTGTTTGATGCTTGACATTTTAAGTCTATATGTTGCTAAATGAAAACATAGAGCTGGGTTTCTGTAGAAACCATAGACTGTACTGTCCCCCCCTGTTCAAAAACTCAACGCAATTTCATGGAATAACATACACAATGGCAAGGAGATTTAAAAGTCAGCAAGGCTTATGTCTATATTTTAAAATGAAAGTTCTCTAGTTGTTCATACCGGAGCATCCAATAGATTTATCTACAATTCTATTAACAAGGAGTCGTCCATGATACTTCTGACCTATGAAAGTAAATCATACAGTCCCTTCTACCTAAACTCTCTCTCATTCAAAAGGAAATACTTAGTTTACTATAAGAAAGAACTAAACTCCAAACTCTTACAACATTTTTGAGTCCTAAGCCCTTTTATCACATCCTTTTCTTCACACAGCCTCAGGTTTCTAAGAGCTTGTGGCCCTGGGAAGACGGAGGCAACATGGCTTTGTAGTAGAGACTGAAGGTTTCAATCTCTATTACACTGATTTGAAGCAAATCTCATCTTATTTTCCTCTGGTATCCACAATCTTTCCTGAGATGATACAGTCCTGGTTTTGAGATGATCTACTCTGTTCTTTGAAAGCCGTGGGCTGGGATGTAGCTCTCATATTTCAGTTTAAATATCCCCCTGTGAGTCCTGAAGTAATGACCAATACCTAAAATATACACCCATGGGTTACTAAACTAGTTTTGAAAATCCTCCTTTATTAACTGCTTACTATACACCAGACTCTGGATCATGGTTTATACAAATGCTAATTTAATTAGTCATTGAAACAAACCTCCGGTGTAAGAATCATGTCTCGTTTTACAGACATAAGGAAGTCAAGGCTGAGACAGGTTAGTGACTTTGACAAGATCACAATACACCAAGTAGATGAGAAATAAGAGCCTTCTTTCTAGGACTTCAAAGGGTGTGTTCTTTCTCAGTAAACCACTCTTAAGCAATGTCAGGGACTGCCACACCCTCTAGGCACATCTGTTATGGGGAAACATGTGGAGGTATCAAAGGCTTCCTTGTCAAGATATTCTGGCTGAGGCTGCCCTTAGCTGAATGACTCACCAAAACCCTGTGATTTTCTTGGGACATCTATTCCACTCCACTGTCAAATACATAACAATAAAAAGAGCCTCTTCTTCATTGGCTGGGACTCCTGGTCTATTTATGAGTTCTCTATGTCATGTTTCCCCTAAGACCCAGACATCTTAACCTAGTTTTTTGACTTCCTTTCATAGTCTAGAGATGGCATCTTGCTACCTTTGTCTATCCCAACCAGAAACTGGACATATGAAGCTCCATCTTTCAGAACAGGGCATTGATAACACTAGCTTGCTAGGTAGAAACAAGACATTGGCTGAACTATGGTAGCCTCACTGTGTGTCAACAACATATTCAGTACACCATTATCTCCTATTATAAAAGTATTATTTCATTATGTGAAATTGTAAAATATTGCAATGCAATAACATATTCTAACATAGATTTATTTTCTTATTCTGTGTTTGCCTTTCCCTCTAAAATAAAAGTTCCATAAGGACAGAGACTGATCTTAGTCATTGTTGTTATCTCCAGCACCAAGAACAGTATCTGGTTTGTAGCAGGCCCTAAGCAAATATTTGAAGAACCAGATACAAATTAACCTTATGATAATAATTATTACAGTGACCATTGCCATTTTGTATTCTAAGCACTGTCTCAAGTTCTCAACATACACTGGTGTACCAAATCCTCTTTAAAAAGTCTAGTTTATAGATAAATGATTCAGTCACAGATACAGAAGTAACTTGTCTAAGGCTAAAGTTAATGAAGTCAGGGTTTGAACTCATGCATTCTAGATCAAAAGTCCCCACTGATAACCAGAAAGCTAAATTCCTGTATTACTTCCTAACTTTAAAAAATGAGTAATACAAAATGGAAAACAGCATGTGGGTTTTGGAATTAGACACAGATGAGATTTTTGAATTCTAAGTTTGATGTTTCCTAGCCTTGTGACTTTATACAACTCAGTTAAGCTACACAGTACTCTTTCTTCTAAGTGGGAATAAAAATACCTGCTTCCCAGAGTTGTTATGAAATTGAAGAGGTAACCTAAGTAGAGTTCTTTTTTCAAATCCTGACATACACACTACAAAGGGTCAGCTATTATTGTGATTTATCATTGTTAGCTGTGTGGTGCAGATAACAGGAGACATGAAGGAGTCTAGAAGAGAGAATTACTGAGGAATTATAGGTGAGTCACAGCAATCAGGAAAAGTTTCTTGTAAATAGACACTCTCAGAAGTTACAGAACTGTGATTCGTGAGCAATAGCAGTGTCACAACTAATCTTCAGGATAAGGGGCTTTGAGTCTGAATAGGTAAGTCAAAAACTGACTTCACAGTGTGGAAGAACAAGGATGCAAGGTCACTGGCAGCATTAGCAGAGGCACCTTTTGCTCACAGTGAGTGATGGAAGCCTTACCAGATGAGATGGAAACCTTTAAAACAAGGCAGGAGAGGAGAAGGATGCTGAAGACCTCTAGATCCTACATAGCTAAGGTACTTTCACAGTGGAATATAAACATCACAGGATGTGCTTTCACAGTGGAATATAAACAGAGAGAGAGAGAGAGAGAGAGAGAGAGAGAGAGAGAGAGAGAGAGAGAGAGAGAGAGAGAGCTGTCTGATGTGAACTGACTCACTGCCAGGCCAGAGTCTTGTATGCCTTGAGAAGAAGGCAGAAGGACTTGCTCTTGAGCCACACAACAGGAGGTAACTATCACAGAGATTGTCCCAGTTGTGTGAATATAGCAAACAATGGTTTCTCTGTGATATATAAACAAAATAGCACTCAGAAAAGAAAAAAAATATTATTAATTATTATTTTGCTTCAAACTTACAGCAGAATCTTCTTTGGGGCTCTGCTTTTGCCCCGAATACATAAGAGGCATTTTCAGCACTGGTAAAGCACTACTTCACTGTGCTGGTCCCCTTTTGTGCTCCAAAGCCATTTTAAATTCAGTTCTGCTCAGCAAATGTTACTCTCCCTTCCCCAGCACAGTAGCCTGAACAACTTGGTAAATATTTGCTGAATTGGGCTGAATTTATCCAGTAACTATGGTAGAAGGAACCCTGTGCCAACAGACAAGGCTAAGCCCCAAAGGCAAAGGGGACAAAAGCAATGCATATTGCAACACTGTTGCCTCAATAAGCTTGAAATGCAAATAAAATGCAAATGATCCATGTACATGAAGGTAATATACATACCCCAAGGAAAACCACAGGGTGCTGCATTCTCTTAGCAGAGTCAAAATCCCACCTTTTTAGTGCCATTACCAGACACACAGCTCCTTGCAGACAGAGGATTCTGTGTCCTTTAGTACCAATTCTTCAGAGATCACCAAATAGTAAGTTTTCCTAAGTATGTGCCAAATGGATTTATTTAACCTCCACAGCCTGAGAGATACACATGAATTTGCAAATATGTAAACTGAGGCTCAGAAGTAATATGACTTGTGGCTATGAGGTTATTGAGTAACACAGTAAAACTAGCAGTATAGCTGTTTAAAATAATAAATTACTGTTTTTATTTTAAACTCTAAGAAAGCCCACCCCGATTCATTGTTCTCTAAATGTCTCCCCAAAGGATTTTTTTTCACACTATGAGAAAAACCTCCTCTCTGGCTGGATAAAATTTGATTCTTAAAATTTGAACTCTCAAGCTCTTATTATTTTCTACTGTCAAGTTTAGGAATTCAAAACCCCTAGCTTTTATAACAGAGGAAGACACTCACACTGCAGATGAGAACATCTATACAGTGAGGCACAGTCACAAAAATTTGTCATGATTCTTTGGTGTAAAGGTTCACTAATACTCTCTTCCCAATTCCTAGGCCAGAATTAACCCAACTATAGTTCAATCCAATACATCGTTATTGGATGTCTATTATGTTTCAGGCACTTTGTTCTCAGAACTTCCAAAATAGAATACTTGGTATAAAACACTCTATACCTATACTATCTCATGTTATAAATTAGAAGCCCAATGGCAGATAATAAATCCTCAAGAGCAGAGACACAGAGTTATCTTTGTAGAGCCCACACAGTAGGCATTTCAATACATTTTCATGGAATTGAACAACAGTTTACTGGCTTGCCAATATCTGTTTCCTGTCTGTGAAGTGTATAAAATTATAGCTCAGTGTATCTTATTAAGACATAAAGTCACATTAATTCTACTTTATATAGTAAGAAATTAAAACTCAGAAAAGTTAGATAATTTGGGCTAAACAGAATCCTCTAAGTTAGTAGCAGATCCAAGACTCACAAGTCTTCTATTGTTAGGTTATTTAAGGGGAAAAAAAGAGCACATCAAAGTTACATTATGACAACTTAAGTCAACTTTATGAACATTTATTGAGTGCCTACCACATCCCAGGCATTGAAAGAAGGGAGCATTTGGCATGATCTTTGCTCTCCAAGTTGAAAAGACAACTAACAGAGACCTAACTCAAAAAAGCGAATTCACTTGGTGTACAACTTGAAAGCACTTAAGTGGCTTTATTTATTTATTTATTTATTTATTTATTTATTTATTTATATGTAGTAAGGAATAAGTTTGTTCTCACCACCACCATCCTCTCTTTGGTCATCTCTGCCAAAAAATGACTGTTACCTTTTGGTGCAAATAGCAGCATACACTCCTTTAAATGGCTCACTTCTTTACAACATAAAGTAGATTCTTATTCCTGTTTCTTCCTGGCCCTATAACCCCAGGGTCAGAGAGCATCTTTAGGGAATCTGGACTTCTGAAATATGGTAGCTAAATAAAAACATCTTGACCCTGCAAAAATGATCAGGAAACAGCAGATTTTAACCTAAATCACCAACACCACACACACACACACACACACACACACACACACACACACACACACACACACACCCCACAATGCTTTCTAACTGGGAGCTTCTGCCTCTCTGCTTTTCCTTTACATATCTTTAGTTAATTCATTCAAGTACCTCTTACTCAAGCCAGCCCTCTAAGTTCCTGCCTCCATGCTGTTATACAAACTATTCTGTTCAAGTGGAATGTTTCTCCTCCAATTTGTCTGTCTATCTGGGTTTTCTGGAATTCAGCCTCATATTCTTTTCCTCCAAAAACTAATGTCTTCTTTTCATGTACAGTGGAACTCCTCTTTCTAGCCATGGTCTACAATACCAGCCTCTCACCACTGACTCATCATATTAGCATGCATATTAGGTGATGAAACATTCTAAGAGGATCTACAACATGGATTTACATGCAGTAGATAGGCAACATATGTTGACTGATTCCACAATTAAAATTTCTGTCTAGAAAAGGAATTACCTTTCTTTGTTTCCCCCAAGAAATGTAATTTTGGGGGAAGCAGACATGTTCCCAGACACTTAGGAGTAATGACTTCTGATGTTGTTTGATTTACAAACTGAGGCAGCATCTAAGTTTTTTTTCTGACAGTATTTGCCTTTATTACATTTAAAGAAACAAAACTGACAGCATGGGACAAAAACAGTACAATGTCAAGTGGCTATGAGTGATGATCTCTAATGGGCAGAAGCATGGTCTAAGCAGAACTGCACAGGAAGAAGCCCAAGTTCTAGAACGCTAATTTCCTTCCCTGTCCGTGGGATGCTGGTGAAACTTGGTAGCTGGGAAAGCACTGGGATAATACCAACATCAAGCCTGTGTCTCCAGAATTCATTAAGAGTTCCTTCTGCTGAATCTGGTTGTACACTCTTGTAATCTGAGCCTTAGGGGAGCCTGAGGCAGCAGGACTGTGGACTTGGGGTCAACCTGGGTTAGTTACATAGAGGTCATACCCCATCTTAAAACAAAAGAACAGCAACAATAAAAACGGACAAAGGTCTTTACTATTGCACTTCTGAGTTCAAACATCTTTCTACTTATAGGAAGCCTTAAGCCAGAAATAAAATAAAATAGAAGAATTAATTTATTATATACCTTGATGAATTTTCAAATTTCAAACATCAAAATATCTATCTAGCATGGACCTACAAATATCTTCCTACTCTCTGTTCTGCCCAGCTGCTCACTCAAGCCATTTTCTGGGCTAAAATACAGAGAAATGTCTTTTATGTCACCCTTTCTAAAATCAAGCTCTCTATACTCTAAAATGCTGGAGTTTGCACCCATAGCTTTACACAAGCAAGGCAAGGATTCTATCACTGAATTACAATCCCAGCCTCTACTTTTTACAGCTGTATTTATGCCCATTCAACCATACCATAAAAATCTACCAAATTTGCCCAGAGTGCCTGCAGACCACACTCAAGGCATGGAGACACACACCTGCTAAACTCATAGGTAATTCTTGGCAAGGACTTGAAATGAATTCATATAAAAAGAGAAAAGTTTTACTGTCTTTCACAGAGTCATATCTCTTTAAAAAGAAAAGCACAGAGCTTATAAGACTGGGGAGGGGGTCAGATTAATTTATAAGCCCTTGTCTTGTTTTAAAGATTAAATTGAAAAAACTACTTCCTGTCTATCCTGAAGTGAAATTAAAAATCTATGACATTAAAACAATGTTTTAAGGATTGAATTTTTAGTTTAAGTCTTGAACTACTTCAGCAACCACTTGGATTTTTCTTCCATCCTCATTAGCAAAAGCGACAATTTAGGAAAATGTGTGGATTTATTTATTGTTCCTATTTAGTTACCCCTTCAGAACTAAGGGATGAAGGTACAAATATGAGATTACGCCCAACCTCTACCTGTCCTGGCATTCTCCACTACTCTTAGGATGTGGAATCCTAACCACTTGTCAGTGCTTCTCTTTCTTTTTCTGTCTCTTCCAATAGGAGGGTAATAAATAGAGGGCCAGCATTCTTTTCACGTCTCACACACCTCTTCTGTCAATCAGATTGCTTCTGGAGCTGTTTGTACTGCCAAAGCCATCCATCATTCTGCCTCACTAAACAGGAGGAGGAAAGCTGAAGGCGAAGTTAGAAAAATCGCAGCAACTCATTTTGCTTCAGATTCTCCTTTGAGAAACAGACCTGGAAAACTCAGCCTTTTGGGAGCACAGGGTAGATGGAGGAAAAAGGCAGATGTGGAGATGGTGAAAAATAGTTCCAAAGTAAGTTTTGTTTCTGGGAAAAAGTGAAATGAAGCTCATTTTTATTTTTTTCTAGTTGTCTCCTAAAGATTCTAAGAGGCTGTTTTATGAAATTACAAATGGTACACCACTAGCTAAAATTAATAACATAGTCAGATTTTATTCTCTTTTGATGACTAAGTCCCAAGTGAATTCTAATTCCAGAGTATGTGTTCTTAAAAATTTGGAGGACACAGAAAACGTAGTAAAGCCATACAGTTCGAGGAAAGGACGGAGGGACTGTCTATGCGAGAAACTTATGACATGTTAACTCCCTGTGCTGTGAGTAGATGGCACCTGTGAGGGTGTCATGCAATGTGGTTTCCCAGGACACTGCACATGGGCTATCTCTTCCCTGGAGGAGGTCTTTTGCCAAGAGACAGAAGGATGGACAGACTAATGGAAAGACATCCTTTAAGTCTCTTCACTGTTCAGGCCCTATATATGACAGGTTCTGTTCAATGTTGTTGAGGACCCATTTGTTCTTCACAGAAGCTCTATAAATCAGACATTATCTTACCATTTTAAAGATGAGAAAATTAAACTCAAAAAGTGGAAATATCTTCTCCAAAGTCACCCAGTTGGAAAAGTCAGGACTCTATTTCACATACAAGCAACTCTGAATTTTTTTTTAAATTTATTTTTGTGTGTGTGGTGTGTTTTGGCTGCATGTATTTATTATGTGTGCACAGTGCCCTCAGAGGCCAGGGGAGTTAGGTCCTCTAGAACTGGAGTTAGGATGACTGTGAGTTGCCATTTAGGTGTTGAGAACTGAACCCAGGTCCTCTACTAGAGAGGCAGCTACTCTAACCACTAAACCATCTTTATAGCTCTCTGAAAACTTTTGTGTTTCATTCAAATGTACAACAGTGGCTGGAGTAGTGGGGTCAAGGATAAGGCACTTGGGAAGTGAGCATGAGGACCAGAGATGGATCTTAAGAATCCATATAAAAAATATGCAGGCACAGAAGCCATCTGTAATCCCAGCACACAGGAGATAGAGACTGGGTATCCTGGGGTTAAGTCAGGTAGCTAAACTAGCCAAAATTGGCAAGTTCTAAGTTCAGCAAGAGAGACTACCTTAGTAAATATAGTAGAAATAGATCATGGAAGGTACCTGGTAACAATCAATATCAGTTTCCGGCCTCCACACAGATGTGAACATACATCTACCCAACACATAAGCAAACACACACAAACACACTCTCATACATGCACACACATGCACATGCAGGCACACACACACACACACACACACACACACACACACACAAATAAAGGAAGGAGGGCAGGAAGAAATTAAGAAAATAAAGTAAGAATATTTCCAGAGGTGTGTACTATGAAGGACCCCCTCATCTAGGGGTACTTAGGGCTCTATGACCTCTGAGCTGACTTTACCAACAAAAGCATGCTTACTGTGGTACTTATAGAAATGAAACTAATTTTCCTCTGTATGGACAGGCTAATATTTATGCTTTTAGCCTCAAATGCACACTGGCCCTCAGGGTCCTAATCACAATAACCAGGTTGATGTTAAGAGTGGAACCTCTTCCATTATAGAGGCAATTAAAATATAATCAAACTAGAAAGTTATCCTCCCCCAAAGCCACCTAAAACAGAGAGAGCAACTCCAAAATAAAAGCAATTTACATATTTTATCCCAAATTAAAAAGTAAAAGCTAAGGATTGCCTTTTAATATCCAGAATAATAAATGTACATTTATGTAAAGCTTCCTTTGGGGAACAGTTACTATGAGTACAACTCTCTTACTATTATTCATAAATATCATTTTTGTTTTGGTGTTACAGTAAGAACCTAGACTTGGGAGAATTGGATCAGTGCATCAACAGAAATAATTAATGCTGCTGAAGACATGTGCCATATCAAATTTTAGATGTGTGGTTGGATACATTACAAAAAGGAGTATAAGAAAGAATAAATCAAACCTGGTCCAAATCACAAATTTGCAGGAATGCAGTCAGTTTACTCGATTTTAAGTGAGCAGTTTCCTAATGAAAGTTACACTAGCAAAGATTACAGGTTCTCAGTCTTTCCACTTTTAAACAGCCCCTAGAGCCTGGATTTATTGTTAGAGCTGCATTCACTACAGCGTCATCTTCAAAAGGGCACTCTAAATAAATAAATAAGTAAATAGCTCAATTTGTCTCTTATATTTCACATGCAAATAAAAAACTTTTAAAAGGTTTAAATTCATAGCTTAGGAAAACATAAACTGCTTGAGAAATCACTATTGGCATAAGCCAGGGCATACAAGGGTCATAGCAGTTGTGACACACACACACACACACACACACACACACACACACACACACACACACACAGAGAGAGAGAGAGAGAGAGAGAGAGAGAGAGAGAGAGAGAGAGAGAGAGAGAGAGAGAGAGAGAGAGAGAGAGAGAGATAGGTAGACAGGTAGAGATAGAGACACAAAGTCCACACTATCTAGATATGTATTAAAAGATAACACCATGTCTTCTACTCCATTAATAATGTTCTAGTTTGTACAAAGGTTTGCCAAGAGGGTCACTGTCTTCCCAGATGCAGTTATAGAGAAAAGGGTACTAGATGAGACATTTTTACCAGGTATAGTGACACACAATTGTCGTCCAGGGTACTCTAAAGGCTCAGAGGGGAGGATCACTTGAGTTCAGTATTTTAAGACCAGCCTGGACAACACAGTGAAGACTAGTCTCAAGAAAGAATAAAAAAGAAATTCTATTAAAAGGGAGGTATTTGTATTTCTATAAAATTAACAGGTTCCAGAAAAGGTTCAGAGGCATCTGGCTGAAAGACAAGTTCCTTCTAACTGTCTAAACTGCTTCTTCCTGAGCATAAACATCTGGATACATGCAACGTTACAGACAAACATGTCTAGAAGATCTTTAGTTTCTGTCCTTTGGAGTCACATAGAGACAAAGGAAACCACTGCTGTTCAACGGAACGCTCAGATGGAACTCTGCTCACACTTCCACACCAGCATCATTGCAAACAGGAGCCGCACAACCTCTTACCTCAACCTTATCTTCAGTCATAGAAACTTAGACCCTAATTATGTTTTTTTGATCATCACTGAAAGAAGTGGCAACATTGAATTTCAAAGAAATACATGTAGAAAGTCCTCAGCAAAAGTGTCTTCATGGAATAAGAAATGTCTGTAGGCTCTAATATAGGCCCATGGCAACACAAGTCTCAGGGCTGCTTCTTAAAAGAGGAGGGGGGCAGTAAAGGACTCACATATTTGCAGATGCAAGGCAGGATCCCAGGCCCCACAGAGCAGACAGAGTCCTCCAAGATGTGGTGTTTTCTGAAATTTGTCATCTTGGCTGAAATTCATTCTCTACCCACTTCTATTCTGAAGAGAAACTACATTTCCAATAGAAAAAAAAATGTTTATTTTCTGTAGTTTGAAATTTTAAACTCATTAAACATTGTTTTTCAAGTGAAGCAGCCATGAGAAGTCATTCTCAGGGGATACCTACACTGTATACTTTATTTATTTATTTATTTATTTTTCACTAACAAAACCCCGAGTTTTGTATTTAATTTCCAGGGTTAAAAACAAGGATTTTCAATAATAGCATCAGCAGTAAAGATACAAGCACAATTGCAGTAAACTGTATTTCTTCAATATTTTTACCATTGTTTTAAAACTGAAATTTATTAAAAGATTATTTGATGGCTTTCAGCATTTCTTGAGTCTTGAAGAGACAATCTTTACTGGTTGGATAATCTCTGGTGTTAGCTATAAGGATCTGGGTAAGATTAGTCCAAAGTAAAAATGGTGGAAGTAGAATCTCAGGGTAGTGGTGGGGAAGGAGAGACCGAGGAAGGGTGGGGGGGGGCACGAGCCTGATTAGAGCACCCAAAGCATACTTTATTTCTTAATGAACGTATAACCACCATAAGCACGGTGGACATCCAAATCTGGCTGGCTGATTCAGTTCTTGGTTTCTTCCTTTTGTAACAATTTTCTTTTCAGAGTGACTGGTTCCTAACACTGATGCTCCAAAGCTATTATGGACATGCTGCCTGAATTCTTAATGAAGTAAACAAACAACGGCTCATCTCTGTACCCCCAGCCAGCACCCAAAACTGGATACAATTAAAGGTGTGAACAAGCAAACAAGGATGTAATAAACCTGCAAAATCAAGGTTCTGAGAAATTATGGGGCATCCTGCACTGTAACAGTTCAGGTTTATCATGCATTTATTTTCTATACCAGAAATGTGTAGGTCACATGTTGATGTCCTATGTGCTATGGTTCCATGTTTCCTTCCAGCCACCTCCAAGTGCTCACTTCTTGTTCTTCAGTCTTTTTCCTTTTCACTGCTAATTTAAGACAATCACTATATATGAAACCTCCGGCTACCCACTTGCCCTCAGGCCATCACGCCATTTTAACCCTTGGAAGCCACTGATCTACAAGAATCCTCTAGCCTTAAAATATACAGAGGCTTTAAAACCAAAAGATGACCCTAAAATACTTGCACTCTCAGAACTTAAAAAAAAAAAAAAACAAAGTATAGGATACCAAAGTGACCATTTACCTCCTCCTCATTATTAACATCACCAGTGGTAATATTATATTAAAATGTCCCCAAATAGCAAAGAAATTTAAATTTAAACTCTATCTCTTGGCCCCTTGATCGGGAGGGAACTTTTTAGTTCCTAAACAGTTCAGATTATGCACATTTACAGTTCCTCAAGTGGTTAATAAAGAAAGCGTCTCGCTTCTAATGGAAGTCTGCAGAACCGCAACATCTTTTTTGATAAATATTTGAAAATTTTTCTTTTTCTATTAAGCAAACTCTTGGAATTAATAAAGAAAATGAAATACTATGGAAAAGTAGCCTAATTCAGCTTCCTTTCCACCGAGAGATGCACATACACTTACAGGTGTATATTTACACACATTTGGGCAACACCAAGTAAGGAAACGCTAAGACATATGCAAGAATTCACAAAAATACACTGATACCACCATCCTCAGATCCCTTAAATACATGAAAGAATGGACAGTCAGTAATGAAACACTGACTTTACTTCCTTCCAAAGGAGAATTGACCAATTCTGGACACAGACCATTAACTGAAAGTCAGGAAGACAGAAGCCAGAGACTGTTCATGTCCCTTTGTACCCCACAAACTCCCAATGACATTAGAAAAACCACTGCATTGCAGCATTTGCCAGCACATACTTGTATGACTAGAATTCACTGGCTATCTCACTGGGGAAAAAAGTATATATATTAAATGTCCAGGTATGTAAACTAAGTGTCTGGTAGCCACAGGTCACTGGACTGATGAAGAAATTTGTCAAGACCAAAGTATTTCTGTTCATGTATTATGACCTCTGTCAAGACAGCTCGCCATTCCTTACTTGTGGCAATACAGACAATTTGTTTCTTCTTCTGTTTTTTTGTTTTTAATTAAAATAGGGTATTAAAGAACCAAGGGCTAAATGAAGCAGAATGTCTCTTTATACATGGGATAGTGTTTTGCCTAGGAAGATAATTCAACCACAAAAAGGAGATAAGTGGAGAGAGAAGAGACTAAAGAACAGCAAAGGATTTGCCCTGAGGAAACCTTTTCATTGTTCTTAGTAACTCTAACTTGAGAAAAAGACCTTCGTTCATCCACAAATCCTTTTAGAGACAATGAATACACACACACACACACACACACACACACACACACAGGGCAGGGGAGGAGAGTACCATTCATGCAATGACTTTTAGATTTGAGATTTTCAAACCCATTATTCCTAATAGACACTCCAAATTTAAAATCTCTGGTCTATCATCTCAAAAACTCTTAGCGAGACTGAATTTGGAACTCAAATACATACCCACTATCATTTTATTTTTCTTTCTTTAAATAATTCTGCTAGTGTTACCTCAAAACAACCCTGTCTTGCTTTCATAACAAAATCTCATATTAAAAGACATGTCTATAGGAAAATAAAAAAAAAGTTTTAAGGCTTTGTGTAAACCATTAAACATAAGCAAGCTCGTCTTCATCTCTGCAAGAAGATGACTTGAAAACTTGGTGGTTAGTGAGGGAGGGAACTAAGACCCAAATAAATGCTTACATTTTTATTTAAAATGACATATTAAAATAAGAGTATCAATAATTCTCCAAGTCATTTTTTCCTACACTCTCACCTCTGTTCATTTGACTCCTGCAAAAATTAGCAACTGATTTAATCACTACATTACTATGAAATGCAGAGACAATCTGATCAGTAAAATTGTGATGTAGTCAATGTTTTTGCAACAATTTTTCCATCCATATTTTCACTTCTAAATAAATGCATACCCAGTTTTGTGCTTCTGCCGAGGCACACATCCACATGTAGGTAGTAGGTGCTAATATTTTTAAGACAAAGAAGCAAGAAAGGTCAGCAACAGAGCTAGAGCTGTGTCTTCTTTTTTTTTTTTTTTCATAACCCAAGCCAAGGTGATAGTTTTTATGGAAACAATTTTCTCTAACTAAAACCTGCCAGAAAATTCTCAGAAAAAATAAAACTTTATTAGTGATAATAAAAAAAAACTATTCTATTTTTATGGATGATATATATATATTTTGCACTCCAGGTAGGAAAGCAAGGTCCAAGTGTGGGACAAAAATATGTTTATTTTTTACCTTAAGAGTAAAAACAAAATGATACCTCCCCCAACCAGAAAACAAAACAAAAATCAACATTCTTACAGGAAAAAAAAATGGTGAGGGCTGGTGGTGGAGATTTGCAATGGAGAGAAAATAGATTAAGAGGATTTTCAGTAAAGGCAATTATATTATTTATTTTTGCACTACATTTTATTTGTTTAATCTTTCATTTGGGGCTTCAGATTAGCTACTGGATTATGTATCTCCATTGTCATGAGGAAGAAACCACAGTGGTGACTGTTTCAGGGGTTGGGTTTTTTTATCCCTACTCCTATTCACTCAACTACTATCTATCTCTGTTAGCAGTCCTTTTGGGTACCCACCATCACTGGGAAAAAGACACTACTTAGTTAGAAAAGCACTCAGACAGAGACAAGTGAGAGACACTTGTCATCTTGCATGCAAGGGTCTCACCAGGTATTCAGAGACCTTTTATTTTTCCACTCAGTTGATACCAAGACCAGATCTAAGACCAAATGCATTTACAAGTGGAAAGCACAGGTAGATTCTGTAGCTAGAGGACTGGACAGCGGAGAAGGCAAAGAGCTCTTCAGTGACTGCGTTCTAAAGACATTTTTACAACGAACTCCTTGACACTACAGAATCAGCATCTAATGGAGTAAAAATGCCATTATCAACTAACACAAAAATCATTGCTTAGCATAAATTGAATCTACTTATATTTTTTCCTATAAATGTTTGCTGAAAATTTCAGAGAAATCATTTGCAGAACCTATCAGCTGTGGGAATTCACTATTATGCTTCCGTCAACTTCATTCAATATAATTTACATTTTTTTTCAAATGATCTCACAAGATTCCTTGCAATTTTTTGCATGTGCAATTTCACAGCAGGGAAAGGAGGATGGATGGAGGAAGGGAGGGAGGGAGAGAGAAAGACCCTGTGCTCTCTTTCCCTTCCCCCTTCTTTTTTCTTTTAAACAAATAAACAAAAAGAAAAAGAGGAGAAAAAGAACAGATGCTTAAAAATAGATTTCGAAAAATCACTGTAAACCAGAGTTCGAAATGCAATTAACACCTATTTATGAAGAATAATTAAAGTTGGGCTGGTCACAAAGAACGGCAAAGATAATCAAGGTCCTGTCCCCCTCCTCCTTTTTTACACTGTTTGCAGTGTGTTCTCATGATAGCCACCTGCTCCCTGCTCGGCTTCTCCTCTGTTCGTTTCCCCGGCAACCTTTCATTGGGTTTTCCTCCCAGCTATCGCTTTCAGTTGGGCTGCTCGGTCTAATCTTATTTGTTTTACACCCATCAAAACAAGCAGCCAGACAAAGGCAATCCTCTAAGAATGGGAAAAAAGACCACAGCTTTGTTATAACATCTATGCAGAGTGAAAAGTCCTCCTTAGGCTTTTCTAGTTAAAAAATAATAGTAATAATAAATTATAGTTTTCCCTACTACCCAGCCCCAAAGCCCCTGAAAGCTATTGCTGGTGGAAATTCAGAGTCAAAGTGGGCACTCGTGGCATCTATTCGTGCCATTTTGTGCGGTATCTTTAGAGTCAACACCAGGAGAGACAGGAGCAGCGCTCAAGGAGTTTCCCTGTTTCTTTTTCCAGAAAAAGATGATGCTAAAAATAGATTTACTACTTCGGCAGAAAGGTTTTCCACTTCCCCATCCACATCTCAAAGTCCTGTTTCACAATTGCATCTACTGGTACTGAATCTCACCTCCTCCACCCCTCACTCCCAGCCTTCCCCATCACTCCTAGCACGAGACTGAAAAAGAAATGTGCCTTTAACTTTAACAGTCGTGTAATTCGGCTGAAGGCTCACAGAGGCGGTGGACACGCCAGCCAACAGTGACGGTGACATTGTGATTGTCAAAAAAAGACACCAACCTTGCTTGCCTAAAATGTATTTGATGGAAGAGGCAGTATGTGCCTTGTGTGCATGCAATGGCATTATACTTGGAGGCAGATTGTGTATTTCAGAAACAGAAATACTAGCACACATACACACAGGATCAGAACAGTGATTTACGATGCAGTCCACCATCCTTACACACACACACACACACACACACACACACACACACACACACACACACACGGCTGGAACCTCCAAGCTGCCTTCCTCTTTTCACTTACCATCTTCAAGCCATTCCACTCCATCTGTGATCAGAAGAAGATGGACCCTCACACAGTGTGTCAAAAGCAGAAAGGAGCGTTATGTAAAAGCTGACATTCCCTTCTTACAGAGCTGCTGCCCAGAGAAGGAAGCAACAACTCTACACGCCAGGCACCGCTACACATACAAGCCGCCTCCTCTTTTTATGAGGTCATGACAGGAAACTCTTTGAAATACAAGATGCAGCGTTTACTGAAGCCCAAATAAATCACTCTCTTTGCCGTTTTGACTGCGCAGTCCCCCGAAACACAACTGCCCATCTCAACGTTCAGCATCTAGGAGCTGCCTCTGGAGGTTTACATTTCCAGCACAGAAATGGAGAGATTCCTAACCCTGCTGCATACACCCTAAGCCCCACAAAATCCAGGCATGTAGACAAACCTCTTCTCTCTTACAAAAAGAACCCCTCCTTCCACCCCCTCACGATGGTCTCAAGTAACAGAATCTCTTTCAACAAACCAGCAATTATTTCAGCCCATCCCCACCCTCTGCTTTTATGTGGAAGGGAAAACTGACAACGACCTGTTAAAAATGACAATCTCTCTCCCCACTGCTTTTCAATAAAAGGACCTACCCGCTCGCTACACAAAAGATAGAGTAAATGTAGGAACCAGACAGCAGCAGAGAACTAAACTCTCCTACATGCATAAGACTGGCCAAGGTGTAGAGGCTTGCCTTCCCTCCAGCAACACGAACAACAGATTATATAGCTAGTCATACCTACCATAACCATTCTTATTGGCAAATATTGGGTCTCGCAGCGCTTCGACTCTTCTCTTAAAAATTGCAAAGGTTTCAGAATATATTTAAAAATGACTACTATTGTTATATATATATAATGTATATATATATATATATATGTACTAAAAGTCCACAAAACACAGTGTGGATGATTGTAAAGTAAATCAATTATTGAGAGGGGGTGGGGTGGGAAAGGAAGAAAAAAAAAAAAGAAAGAAAAGGCGCAGTGAGCTGAAACCCCTGATTCTAGGATGTAGATAAGAACAACTGAACAGAGCCTTGCTGAAATTGGCTCGAAGCTTCCCCTTTTTACATCCATTTATGGGACCATCTGTCAGCTGAAGCCAGAATCTGATTGGCTGGGGAAACGAAGGGAGGCGTTGCAACATCAGGTGCTATTTAAATTAGCTACTGCCAGATTGACGATGTTAATGATTTGGTGACCTCTACAACAACAGAGACCAGATTTCTGAACTGCTTCTTGTGTCTGGTAATTAGAGCCCGGCTGAAGCAACAACAACCCTCCTTGTATTTTTTACCTTTTACCTCCTTCCAGCTCAAAAAGTACTGTCACAACTGCAGGTCATCAGAGGACTGACTGCAAACCTTCATAGTGGGAGTGTCCTTCCTTTCTGGGTCCTGGTGGGCAATACAGGAGCCCAACCCTCTGATAGAGGGCTTTTTCAGTGGAGAATATTTTCAACCACCTTATCTTTCTTGACAGTTGCTTTCTAGCGAAATGCATATTTAATGATCTGCCTCTAGGCTTAAAGATACAACAAAAGCACTTTAATGTGCTAATACTTCTACATTTTAACTTTCTTATTTCTCGATATTGCTGGCTTTCTGTAGGTAGTGCTTCATTTTGCAGCTAACATGACCAACATTTCAAAAGCACGAGACTTTGGGACTAAGCTTGCTCAGTAAATTAGATTCACATAAGTTTGCCTCAGAAAACTATTTAACATTAATAATGATGATGATAATAATAATAATAATGAAGTTGGAGGGAGGAGGCAGCTGCAGGCTCTACCTTTCTGCTTTTTGTATGAGCTTTCCAAAACAGAATGATGAATGATTTATTTAAATGAATTTATTTTTCAACTTGGATAGGGGCATGCTCTGAATTAAAAAAAAAAAATCAACTAAAACATACTCCCTTTTGCTTCCCCTACTGCAGTGAGGGTAAAACATGGCTCTGAAATTAAATGGCTTCATTTTATTACCTGTGCAGACCACTCATCTTGCTCAACTGAACAGAGACTGTCTCTCTTCCCTTCTTTCCCCCACCCCCATCTCCTAAAAGATGTACAGAGACATTTAGCAAGTGTGTGGTGATGTATATAGTCTGCCTGCTTAAGCGATACGTTTCCCAGACCCCATCTCACCATGCTTGCAGGAATACATGCAGGTTTTGTTTGGGCCTGGGTTTTTAAATGGCTTACCTGAGACCTTTATGCCTTTCATCTGTGAAGAAGGGCAATAACACTATATGTTTAAATCACAGTTTAATCAATTTGTTTATCAATAAATGTGCAGTGGTAATAAATAGTCAACATATGTTTTAATCTTTGCCTGAAGTTGATAGTGATCCAGTCCAGGGAGAGTGGAACTACAGGCCAAAATATCCTATATTTCTGGACTTTGTAGTTCAAGAGTAAACAAATTTGTGAAAAATTACTAGAAAAAAAACCCCTACATTTTTAAAGGTCAAAACAATTCTCTTTAAAACATTGCTCCATGAACACATGCAACAAACATACATATACACACACAGATACAGATATACTACTAAACAATGTGTTGGATACATTATCCAGATTCTTTTGCTTAAAAATAAATAAATCTAGCTATTAGAAATAAAGATACACGATGAAGAGGAGCAGGAATGTGAGACTCCGCTGGGCCCTTCAGGTAGAATGATAGTGAGCAAAGTAAACTTTAAAATGCTTTTCTTAGCACCTGCATGATGAATCCCATGAGTCACCCAGTGCTGTAGTACTTCCTGCACTGTACTCGAAGGATGAATTCCCAGTTTCCATGCTCCAAACAGCCTGATGTACAGATATAGGAGAGGTCTACGTGGCAGCCAAAAAAACTCTGAGTGTGATCTTACCAATATCAAAATATTGGGAAGAGTATACTGACACAATTCTAGCATCACACAATAAAAACAGCTCTCTTGGAACAAAACATTCACTTGATATTTCTACGCAGGTTATAAAAGGTGAAAATTTTAGCACCTCTTTTTTTTTCTCATCCATACTAACTTCAGTATACTCACTGAACCATAAACTAACATTAGGGATCTCCAAAAACATTCCAGCTACCTTTCCAAGATAGTAAATGTACATTATACCATAAACAATTGCCTGATCTTGCTAGGCAAAAAAAAAAAAAAAAAAAAAATCCATGCACTTTGTATATTGATCACTTCTGCAAAAACCTCCACTCTGAAGTCTTTCAAAGGAATCCTCAACAAATGCACAAATGTCCTCAGAGGCCTTTTCTCAAAAGACAAAGGCAGAATTCTATTGTTGGGAAAAGTCAACCTTATTATCGCATTTCCAATAGTACCATTCATCTTTCTGTATGAGGGGCTGACCGCTACATCAGTGGTGTGGCATTTGTAAAGCAACAGATTTTCAATATATTATCTTAAGAATCAGGCAGGCGAGTCTCCCAGTCATGCATAAATTTTTTTTTCTTTTTCTGCTACAATCCACCACCACCGAAACTTGTCTCACTCAAGCCGCTAAAGCAACCTAAAACGGTAGGTATCCCAGCGTTATGGGGCTAGCTGCACCACTGTGTCCTTCTTACCATAAATGAGCAGTTTCTTGACTCATTAATAACAATTTCCCTTAAAAGAAGTAATCTCATATCAGTCAGCCCCTCGCCACCATGCACACATCCCAAAGGCTGCAGATATCTCAGCTTCAGTCGCCGGCAGCCAGCTTTCCCACACAGAGTCCAGATGGACTGTACCAGAAGCCAATTCAGCGTTAATAACTACCTACTCCGCGCAGTGGAGAAGCCTTACGTGGCACAATGGGCTAGGAAACAGAAAAAAAAAAAAAAAAAAAAAAAAAAAAAAAAAAAAAAAAAAAAAAAAAAAAAAAAAAAAGACAACCAAATTCTCTAAAAGCACGGGAAGCAAGGAACAGAAAAAGAAGCATGAATTATATTTTCTAGACTTCTACGAAAGGGGGTGGGGGAGTAAAAAAAAAAGAAAAGAAAAAGAAGAAAAAAGAACCCTTCATAAACATAGGGGGAAAATGAAGGGGGGGGGATAAAAACAGATGCTGCCCAGAAAAAAGTGACAAAATATTACCTCATTATTTAACAAAGTAGCATTAAGCGTCCTGCTGATTTCAAACATCTTGCCACAGATTTTGTTTTAAGAGAAACAGATAGAATCCTTTGCAAAGCACTCCGTGTGCAAAGGGTTCTTCAATTTTCTTGCGCACCACGGAACAGTCAATATATTATTTCCCCAGAGTTCGCACATTAAAACCTCTAGTGAGTGAGCTGAATTTCCCCCTTATCTCTCATACTGTAGCCTCCTGTTATATGTACTGCTCTCTTTGCAAGAGCAGCCTGCCCCAAACATGGCTGGTGTTTAAACTACTCTTTAAAGTAACAGTTCACTATATAACCACCAGGTGGGTAGAGTGCAAAGACTGAAATAAAGCATCTTCAAAGGTGTGTGTGTGAGTGTGTATGTGTGTGTGTGTGTGTGTGTGTGTGTGTGTGTGTGTGTATGTGTGTGGTGTGGTATGGTGTGGTGTGTGCTTTCTCCCTGGAATTGCTTTTAGGTATAGGATGTGACATGAGAAATATCACCATACTAACAGGCAAGATTGTTTCTACTGTATTAGGTCCAAGTAAATACAAATTTTCCCCTTGACTTAAAGCAAGAGGACAAAAACAGAAAAGACCAAACTAACACTCCAATTCTAATAAGAACTGTGAAGAATGAACACAAGCAAGACTTGATTCATTCTGCAAATGACAAAGGAAGGAAATACAATTAATCCCAAGAATGGGAGAATTAAAAAAACTACATGAAAATATTTTCTTTTTACAATCAGAGGAATATTTACAGAGGATGAACACTGGACTCAGATGCATGTATGCTATGCACATAAAACACACACATGTTGGAGATAAGGGCTACAGATATAACTTTCCTTCTGAGTTTATTTGACTTAGTCTCTACTGACATAAATGACCAAAAATATATATCAAATTTACTGATATAAATGTCTTTACCTTAAAAGTAAAGACACAGAAAACACAAAAGGCAAAACCAAAACTTAAGTATGTCTTTTAAAAAATGTGATCATATGACCAATTTTAAACAACCACAGGCTCAAACCAGATATGTGTCCCTATCCAGAGCGGTTCTTTTCCCCTTAAGATCTACATTAAAAAGGAATATTTTTGCCGGACATTATTTTGGACTGAATGCACCTAACTTTGCATCTCCTTTGTACTACTCTATTCCAATTAATTTAATTTTCTGCCAAGAATAAAGAGAATGACGCCCCAAGTTGAAATCTCTAAGTGAGGGGGTAGTAGAAGAATATAGAGCTTTATCATTACATGGCCGCATCTTAAGAAGAATTTTACTAGCAACAAAGCATGCTCATGCTATTTCACTCTCCCTTGTATCTAATGCAGAAACCAAAACACCATACCACACATGCACACGCACGAACACACACATGTGCACACATACCTGGCACTTTTGTTTTTCTTGACTGGATGATATTAAAGCCCTGAACTTCCACGTTTTTGGAGACACAGATGTCAATTCTAGCATTTTTCCAGTCCGACCAGCCAGCATTTAGCTACACAAGATAGTGACTGTCTTCTTTATCTTTTAGTCAGGTCTGCATCATTCAATAGCATTTAACCTCCTAGCATATATTAAGTTTCAAGTGACAATTTTTAAAACTGAGGAGTGAGAAGGAGGAGTTGCTCTCATCAGATTCTGGTTGTATAAAATAAGCTAATTTGTACACTCACCATATGTCTTAAACACTAATTAAAAAATGTCACTTTCTTCAAACATTAAAATGTAATCAGCCTAGTAAATAAAATATTCTCAAGTTTTCTTGCCTTGGTGATAATTTAAAGAGTGTTTATCTCAAGGTAACCTTTCTAACTTGATTACCAAAAAAAGACTTTAGATTTGAAAAAGGAAAAAGGGAATGCTAGGGGTCAGGGCTCCGGGGCACAGAAAAGAGAAAACCACTACTGTATGCAGCTGCACAAAGGAAAATAAGATGAGGCAGGTTTTTAAGGACCCATAGTCTTGTTACCCTAAGGCAAATCCAGCCAATCAATACCACCCATTGACGGTATACCATCTGCCATGCTACCAAGAGATGTGGCTAAACAGACCTGTTCCATATGACTGTGGCTGGCTCATTTTCAGTCGATTAGGGCAGTCCAGAGCATTCACGTGCAACACACAAAACTCCAAGTCAGTCTGTTTCTCTCTCCAAACTAGCCCTCTTGAGCACAGCTGTGGATCTTTTCCTCCTGTTTTGGCTGTCTGGAATACCTCTTCCTGCTCTTCAATTGAATTAGCAAAATGGAGAGGGAATGTAGAATGCACACACACACACACACACACACACACACACAATTGCTGGTTCTTCACTGTCATGCAGAAATCCGGAAATCCACGTGCTCTGCTCTAATATGATTATGGTGCACCATTTAAATAGCATCATCAGTGACTGTGGCCTGATGTTTTCCTCTGGTTCAGTTTCTTTTCACCTTTTTCCCCTTTCAAAAGCAAACTCTAAACTGTTGATTTTTTTTTTTTTTTTTTTTTTTTTTTTTTTTTTTTTTACAGAAAACAATCAGTCTGACCAGACAATGGGATACCCTGTTTAAAATCTTTGATAAAAATCTAATGCTTAATTTTCCTTTGTTGAATCATGATGTTGGTTTTTGTCTTTTCTTTTTTCTCCTGTAGAAACACTAAATCAGTTTTATTGGAAAGTGGACACATATTGCGGAGGCAAGAAAGATGCACCAGGCTGACATAGAGACTGCAAAAAGATTTGAAATTCACTGTGGAATGTTTTCTCAGAGATATCTGACCTGATTGTTTGATGCCTTTCTCCTTCCCAAGTAGCACATCTCCTGTATCTGTGGGAGAGTGCCACTGTGTGGAGAGACCTGAAGCACAGAGGTCTGGACTACCTGAGTTGTTGAGAGTTCACCTGTGCAGGTAGACTGACCAGATTCAAACACCATCTCCTACTTTCCCAAGCTCATGCTTGAGTGGCTTCTGAATGTAGGCTTCTTTCCAGAGTCAACGTATATTTGCCTTTTCAAATTTGCTTTGGACTATACTCTTAAAGAAATAGTTAGCCTCTCTGGAAAATATGGATAAGAAGATTGCTATATTTATAGAAAGTTTTCTTAAAAGATATAACTTTGGCGTAGCAACAGTGTGGAGTTTTCTCTGATGTAGTCTTCCTTACAGCACATAGCAACCCTGCAGCATCAATGTGAAAACACATGGAGATACTGGAAGATTCCTGTATTAAGGAATTTGAGACTGTCTTTTAAAATATTAGTTTAAAAAAGCTCTACTAAAAAGGAAATAAAAACAAAGAAACAAACCCTTATGTAAATTTAATTAAAAAAATTAAGCACACCAAGTGATGAAATCTGGAGTAGCTAATGATGTAATGTTTAATTCACTTAATACAGTTCTGAAAATAATTCAACATATTAAAAAATTTCTAACATTCATTTATAATTTTGTAATTTCCAATAATGAAATAGATGTATTATAAAAGGCAAGGAAGTTTCCAGTGTAGAAAAAAAGATAAGATGGAGGAAAGTGATAAAAGGAGAGATAGGGGAGGGGAAACAGATATCAGGGCTCATGAAATGAGAATAATGACATATGCAGTCTTGTACTGGAAGTTCACCACACATGACACAATATACCAGGCACCTGACATGCACGTCACAGAATATCACAGCACACAAAAATGTGTCTTCTGTATTTAAAAGTAAGATCTTTGCTCCAGCACATTATAGAACAATATGCTTAGTAAAAAAAATTGTTAAATTAATGCAAAAAAATGTGCAAGAAGAGAAAGCCAAGGAGGGTAAAGGCAGGCTTCATGTTTCTCAACTGATTTGTTTGTCCTGTGGTGTTAGCTAGGTACGGCCTCCAGATGTCTCATTTTACAATCTTTTTGCTTTGTCTTGATTAGGGCTGTAAATGGGGAATGAGGGAGATACAAAGGATTAAAGTTGGAAGGCAAAGATTCCTAAAGCACAAATGGCTGAGCTTCTAGGCCCATGTCTTTTTCCTCTTCTGTGCCTAGAAGATCTCAATGATCATTGGTTGAATACACTTGTATGTTCTCTTTTCTGGGCAGCACACATGTATAGAGAATGAGTGAAGATAAAATAGTCATATGCTTACTGTTCCCAAACTTACTTAGATTTCCTTCAATCCAAGTAGGGCTCTCTAACAGACCTGGGGTGGGGCATAAAAAGATACCCTAAGCTTCATAAGTTTTAGCTTTCTTATTTGTAAAATGGGCACAATAAAGTTTTAGCCATTGGTTAAAACAAGCATAGGCTTAGTGGAGACAGTATTCTTCTACACCACAGTCTTTTATTACTAATATAAAGAATGTGAAGAATGAATATATTAGTAATAGCTTTAAGAGAAGTTAATTTTGTTGAAGACTAGATAATAAAAAAGGATCTTCAAACAATCGGAGAATACTAACACAATAATCAACAAAGGTTTGAATGGACTCTCCTAGTTCTAATGAAAAATACTTGCTGTAGATAAACATTTGCTTAGCCCCGTGGGTAAAGTTTAGTACTAATTAGTAAAATAATTACCAATTTCAGTCCCCACTTTAAGGAACTTGCAGTCTATCTGGTAAAGAACTATCATTTGCATGTGAGAATCCTTTCAGTATAAGGGAGAATGTGAAAAGATAATGTTCCCCTAGGGACGTTTTTTAAGAATGATAGAAATTGGCCAGTACAAAAGTTGTGAAAGAGAGTTGGGAAATGATATCAACAGCCAGGTCATTCTAGATATACCCTTCCAAGGAATCCTGTACCCATTCTAATATCTCCCATTTCTGTTATAAACAAAGGGATATTATGTGACGATGAATGTGAAGACCTTTATGCCAGGTCATTCTAGATATACCCTTCCAAGGAATCCTGTATCCATTCTAATATCTCCCATTTCTGTTATAAACAAAGGAATATTATGTGATGATGAATGTGAAGACCTTTATTTAGCAAGCACTGTTGTGAAGGAACACTATTAAAAATCACTGAGCATCTACAATGTGTACAACATTGCATAAAGTTCTTTGCCTATAAATGCCAATCTCACAGCTCTGAGAATTCAAATGCAGAAAACATTATCAGGGCATTTAAGTGGTTTTCTTACAATAATATGACCATTAAGAAACAAATTTAGGTTTCATATTTATTATGTGCTTCCAACTCAGCCTACATGATTTTACTGTAATATAGACATAATATTTTATATTTAAAAGTGTGGGTCTAAATAAATTTAAGTATTATTATTTGTATTATTATACAGTTAAAAACTTTCATTAAGAGTAATGTCTTTGACATATTCCAACTTTCATAACAGTAACAAACAGTTTAAATAAAAAATACCCATGCCTAAATTTGGCCTGCAATTTCAATATTCTACCACTAAGTAATGATAGACCTTGAACTATGAAAAATTAAGAGGTCATAGTTGCCCACTGTTATGCTGTATGTATGCTTTCTGATCACTGGAAGTAGATGAGGAAGTACCTGATCTTTGAATGTTTATTAAAACCCAAAGGCATTTACCATTCAAAATATTTTATAAATGTATTTATAAAAATTCAGCTGTGAACATAACCCCAAGCTTCTATAATATTTCAACAATTCTATTATAGACTGTATTCAATGAATTATAGTTCATTGTTATTTTTATGCTATACTGTGAGAGTTCATGGTAGAAATTGTATATTATTTCCTTATAACCCCAGCACATAGTAAATCAGTACTTGGGATATAGTGGGCACTCTATAAAAGAACATAAATTATTGATTTAAATATTTTAGATAAACTTTTGAACAAAACGCTTAAGACACAATTATTTGGTACTTTATCCACTAGTGCATAGTTTTCTTTATTGAATCATTCTTACTGTTGAGTTATTAAAACAAACAAACAAAGGAACAAAACAAGAAACCTTTGCTGAGGCTGGTTACCAGCAGATGTATTAGATCAGCAACCCATGGCTGCTTGCCTTTCAATAGGCATGCACTTCTCTTGTGCCTTAGCCAAAGATAGTCTAATTTCACAGAACCCTGCCTGGTTAAGTGGCCTAGTTTACCTGTACAATATTCGTACATTCACAGAGGTTGTTTCCTTTCTTCAATAGAGGGAAGGAAAAGTGAAAAGCAAGAGAGATGATAGACAACAATGGAAGAGGAGCCTGTCCACTTGACTCTTCTTACTTTTCCTCTCTCTCTGACTCTGAAGCCCTGGGGGTGGGGGTGTCACTATTTCTAAGCCAAAGAGTCAAGTTGTACATTAGTGCTGAGTAGCTCATTTGCCTTAGCAACCCCTTAGCAACAGCAGCCTCAAGTTCAAAATACCTCCTTGAAAATGATCACATCTTTAATGAAGATGAATATTTTTATTATGTCTTTTGAGCAGAAGTTTTTAACCCCTCCCCCAAGCATTGTTTACTACAGATTTATACATGTAAGCCTTTCTTATTGAGAGATCATAGGTAACCAAAATAATACTGGCCTCTTACAAATACTCGGTCCCTGGAAAAGCCCTGGTCCTATTTGAAAAATTTTTTAAAAGTTCATGATTGAAAAAACCCAAACAATCAAATCACTATTAACCTTGGGCTCCTACAGAAATTGTGGTTATATATAATTCTTTAAAAAATCATTGATATAGACATCTCTGTTTAGCTATCCACCATTATGCCTTTTCTGAGAAAAGCAAATACCTAAAGCCACTATGTTTAAAACCTACATTAGGATTTTACAATATTAGATGGAACCTAAGTTCTGTGCACAATAAAGATAAAACATAAAAACATATCAACTTAGCTCCACATTAGAACTTATTTGTTTCATTACTTGATACATACATTGCCTGCTTCATTATATATAAAATGGAGAGTAGGGAGATCAAATATCCACCACATTTGATTGTTTGTACTTTGCCAGTGAAGTGACAATACTTTCAAAAAGTACCCCTAGCCATCAAAAATTCTGTGAATATAAATGTATGCCACAAGTGTTCATAGTACTAAAATTTCTAACCCGTTGAAGGCTTTTGAAACTCTTAAGGTTTCTTTATTTAAATAAAGTACAAACTCTGGTTTGAAATTTGTCACTGTCTGCTAGCACATGGGTACTTCAAGGCAGAAATAAAATACATGTGAGCTTAGCACACAGCCTTAGCAGGCTGCTTCACTTTCAAAAGTACACTATTAAATTAGACCATGCAAATTCAGTGTGCCAATTTCAAGACACAGGGAGCTAAAAGATAGATTCTTCTCCTACATCTTTCACGCAGCATCAGTAGACAGCCCAGTTGAGCTGTCTACCCAACACAAACTTTATGCATTTCCATGTGCAGAAGAACATGTTGAGAGTAATGGCCTTAATCTACAGTAACTGTTCAATGAATCTTTATAAAAGTAAGATCCATTTTAATTTACACTAGGGAATATACAGGGAGGGCCCAGGAAACCTAAGGAATAGACTATCTCTGCCATTAATGATTCTGTGTATTTAGAAAATCACTTCTCACTGGATCACAATCTTCTTGAACAGATAGAGAAATGAAACCAAATGAAGTCTCCATCTGAGCTAAGACATAGTGTCTGTAGATATAAAATTTTTAATTAAACAAAAGTTTTGGTAAAGCTATCCCCACAATTTGTGTGTGTGTGTATGTCTGTGTGTGTGTTGGTGAGTGTACCCCGTGCACACCCACATGTGTGTATGTATGTTCAGTCATGCACACTGGGAACAGAGAACAGGCTCAGATGTTGAGCCTTGACTCCATCTTGTTTAAGATAGAGTTTTTTTCTTTGTTGTCTTTTCCTGCTGTGCACTGTGAGCTCTGAGGGATCCTCCTGTCTCCACCTCCCACTTTACCATAGATTCTCTGAGATTTCAGGCATGTGCCACCACACCCAGCTTTATGTAGGTCCTGAGGATTTGAATGTAGATTTTTCACACTTGCACATCAAGCATTTCTATTCACTGAGCCAGCTTCCAAGACTCTAACTCAAATTTTCAACTTACTTTACTGTGCAAGAATGTAGCATGAAGAGGAAATAAGAGCTTCAGATGGAGATTTAAAATCTCCCTCAAATGAAGAGCCAGGTTACTATCATGCCATTCTGATATCCATTCTGGTGACTGGAAATATTTTAATAAAATGTAGAACTGGAGTTGTTTGCCTAAACTAAACTAGTTCCCACCGAAACTAGCCTTCTGGCCAATCAGCTTTTTATTAAAACAGCAGGAGGGACAAATGTTTACAATGTAACAGAACATGATCCCAATACATATCTATTCTTTTAAATCAGAACCAAGACCTTGACCAAAATCTGTAGTAGATACTTTATCAACTTCAGAGACATTTTATTTAAAATTGGAACAATAATAATTGTAGTGAGAATGCAAAAAGATCAACATGTAAGGTATATATTAGAGGGTATGACACACTGATAAGTACTCAAACATGTTAAATAATCTTTAAAGCTTTCTTTTCTTTTGTTTAATGTATATGAATATGTGCACCCATGTGTGGATGCCTGCAGAGGCCTGAAGAGGCTGTCAGGTTCCTTGTGGTTGAACTTACAGGAGGTTATGGGCTGCCTGACATGGGTGCTAGGAACTGAACTTGGCTCCTCTGAAAGAGCAGCATGTAATCTTAACTGCTGAGCCATTTCTGCAGTAGTAGCCCATTGAGTAGTTTTGTATCAGGTTGAAACATGTGAAGTTATTTTTTTATAGGTCAAATATTGTCAATTTTGTACAGTTTGCCTAGATTCTGTTTACTCTCTTGTCTCAAAATCCCCTTAAGTGCTTTACTTCTCAGACCAAATCTGACATTCAAGGCTCTTTCCAATGTGGCTTCTCCTTTAAGTCTTGTGGTCCTACTGGGACTTGCTTCCCATATTCACAGTTCTAGACGTGACAATATATTTTCCCCACAACCCTCGGCTCTTCTACATCATGACTTTGTTTCTGTTCATTATTCTATTTGGAAAGCCTCCTCATCCTGGAAATGCTATTTCTCCTTCAAAATTTTCACCTCACTAAGCAAAGCTAACTTTTCCATGCCTGGAGCTTTGATCTTCCAGGAGTGTGGTCTTCCTGCCTCCACAGACTTCTTCTGAGAGTAGTAGGGCAGCTATCTGCATGTCTGTTTTTCCCACCTCCCACCTGCATTCAAGGTAGTCAAGGGCAAGGGCTATTTTTCCTTGTCTTTGCTTCCCACTAGCTAGGCTGTCATAGTTAGTGCTTGGTAAATATTTGCTAAAGTACTATGAATATATTCACACAACAGGCTAAGATAAGACCTCTCTTATAAATAGTTGAAAATAGATGCATTCTAAAGATAGCTTGAACTCACCCTTCCAAAGTAATCTATTTCCTGTGTTATAAAATACAACTTAGATAAAATTAGGGAGATGTCTCTTCCTTTCTAGAAATACTTGTGACAGGAACAAGAGATTCTAAAGTAGGAGCTTCTCTCCCAGGCAAATCTATTGAGCTGAAAGCCATGAGATTTTAACAGACACAATGTTTCATTGATAAAGATAGGCTTGGTCTGAATGCAACTTTATCTAGTAAAGATAACATAGTGAATCTGGACACAGATAAATGTTTCCATTGCTGTAGAAGTGTTTAGCCACAGCCAACTTCAGTAGTCTTGAATGGCACAGAAGAACATAGAATGCTGTTGACAGTATAGTGAGAGACTTCTTTGTTGACTCATATTCCCATAACCTATGCAATCTAAACAGGCCAAAAAGGATTTTGAAAAAACTCTAGGTGATACAAGTACTTAATGGTGTCTTCTAAATATTTAATATGGAACAATTACATAGTTGTACATATGTATACACACAAACACATATCTGCCATGTATTTTACATATGTGCGTGTAAATAATTTAGGCAAAAAGAAGAATATATAGCTCCACTGCAGAAGTATTAACCCATTTATAAATTTAGAAGTTTACTTTTCTTTTCAACAGGATTTCTCAGTGTAGCTTGTCTGTCCTAGAATTCATTCTGTAGACTAGTCTGTCCTTGAACTCACAGAGATCCACCTACCTCTGCCTCCCAAGTGCTGAGATTAAAGGTGTGCACCTCCACTGATTGGCTAGTTTATTTTCAATTTAATTTTACAACAGTACCCCCAAAGAAAATTTTATGAAAATTCCCAATATAAAAATAAATAAATAAATAATATATGGCTGTTCTGTCAGGGAAAAAGTAAGGTTCTGTTTCTTAATGTTGATCAGCAGCCTCAGAGTTCCTGGGATACCCTGAATAACTTAGTGATAAGTATGAAAACCAATCTGGTGCATTCTAAATAATACTGCACTGATCAACTAGTGAACTGGAAACACAGAAGTAGCATGGTTTGACTGAAATTTTAGGAAGGTTACTGTGGCTAGTAGATGAGGGTTCATCAAAAATAGAGATAAGAGTATGCAGGTGAAAACAATCCAGGACAGGATCAAGATAATGAATTTATTTTCCAAGTTATCTTTGGTCACTCATGCAACCTGGATTATCAATCTGAATGTCTCCATGGTTCACGGTATCTTGTGTTCCTTTAAGTGAAAAATAATTAGATTACTTGTCAAACTTTAAGACAGTTTTAGATAGATAGATAATATGCAGATAGATGATAAATAGAATAAGTACTGTGATCCTGTGTGCTTGTCCAAGGTTACCTAATTATGGGAGAAAGGGTCACAGAACCCAAGACTTCTTGACATTTTCAGTGAGTGGTCTTTGAAAATATTCCCAGCAGATCTCTAGTCAATCATGGAATTTGCAGGACAACATTTGCTGACACACTCATAGTCTTATTTTTCATATTTGTCTCTCCTATTAAGCTTGAGTTCTTGGAAGATGAGGCTCATATATAATTCATAACAAGCAATGATTAAATAAATTAACAACTACAAATTTCCCTGGACAAAGCTTCTAAACAGCTGCTTTACTTGTGTTTATTATGTAGAAAGCTATAGGTAACCCTATTTCATTTGTGGAGAGCTTTCACATTCTGTTACCTATTGAGGATTTGCTTTGACAGGTGTTATTCTTAGCCTTTTCTATTCATTCATTCATTCAATATCAAATAATTTTGTAACACAAGTACTGCTATTGTTATCAATTTACTCACACAAAACCTAAGGAAAATTGTGGGTAAGAAACATCTATTTTTGACTAATTATAACCATTGAGCATTTAGTGTTTACTGTATTATTCTTGCAAGCAGCTGTGAAAGAGATAGGATAAGTAAGGCCATTGCTTTGAAATATAGACCAGGGAGAGGTCATGCTCATCCTTAGGGTCCTTGGAGCACCTAGAATAGAATTCACATTCATTAAATACTTACTAAATAAATGTTGAGTTAGTACTCCTAATACCTAGTAGCACAGTTTTCTGCATCAACTACTCCCCTTCACTGTTGCTTGAGAAAGGAGATTTTATAGTGTACTCTAGAAACATAGAAAAGCTCAAGGCTTCTTTTTAACATCCAAGTCTTCCATGCTTGACATTGTTCTGGCTTACCTAATTAAATGGAAGTCCATATTCTTTCCCAGTCATCAAGCCATACTCTCTTGAGATCATAGCTTGATCTCCAAATATTTTTAAATATCCAAGCAGTTTCTTGGTACTTACAGTGTCTTGTTATTGGCCTGGGGTTGGGAAATGCAACAAGGATACAATGTGACCATTTAGAACTAGATTTGGAGCCCAGGATTAGTCATGAAGCAAAGATAGAACAAGATAAGAAAATATATAGTTAAGAACTAGATGGTGTGGATCAGACCCAAACAATTCCCTAAATACAGAGAATTGTACTAGGTCACTATGAGGCTAAGAATAAGAAAACAGGCAAATCTTTCAAAACATTCTTGACTATGTAAGGAAGAAATGACTATTCCTGCACTGTGTATCATATTCTTCCACTTCTCCACTTACATAGTCATTATATCTTGCCCATACACTTATTTGTATTTACTGTTCGTTTTCATATGCCCTACAAGGCTATGAACTTATAGAAAGGCAAATTCTGAGTCATCTCTGTATCTGTTGTTGGTGCAAAGTTTGTGGATAGACATATAGATGAATGGGTCAATTGTTGGATAAAGTCTATTAAAATGAGCCAGACCCCCTCCCCCAATAAAAGCTGATACAATCTTATGGGCATTAATAACATTAGTACAGAGGTCTGGGTGTTAATCTTGAATTTGTGTCAGTTAATCTTGGTGGACTTCAAGTAGCCTTATTGATTAAACAGGGACATAGCCTTAAACATCCAACTCATATGACAATAGCTGTGAACTTTAAAATGTGATGACAGAAGTGAGAATGTCTTAAAAAATATTTCACTATAACATGCTCTCAAGGGAGAAAAGAAAGCAGAGGCCATTGTAAATGTTATCTAGAAACATTTTTAATGGAAACCAATATTTTTTTTTTCCATTCCAAACTGAGTCAGGGCTGTGATCTTTCTAGGTCTGTTACAGAACAATGGGAGACACACTACTGTGTTGGGAGTCTCTGGGATGAATTTCTTTTTCTCTTGCTGGGTAGGAGAAAGGGGATTTATCTTCTTTATGGGACATGGGTTTCAGCTCTCAAGGTCTAAACATTTTTGATGGCCTTGAACTAATTTCGGCCACCATAGACAGAATGGGAGTGGAAAAATCCCCATCACATCTGCCTTGTCAGGGGGTGGAAGAAAGAACTTTCTAAATAGCCTCATTATTGGTCCCAGCTGAATTCTGCTCCTGTTCCATGATGCCAGCAAAAGCATTTTAGTAAGATGCTGCCAGCATCAGAAGCAGATCCACTTATGGTTTCCTGTAAGCATATCTGCAATGGCAGAAGGTGGCCGGCAGCCAGGTGTGAGCGTGCGTGCTAAAAATCTTCAATACGTCAAGCTAGAAGAACAATTTAAAAAATAAAATTCAACATTCTATTTCTACTCCAGGAACTTGGTTTAAGGCACCGGAAATTCGGCTCTGAGACTCTGCTACTTCATTGAGTCAGAGAATCTCAGAGACTGAAAAAGCTATTGCATTCCTATACCCTGAGACCCTCCTTCCCCTACATCCTACTCTAGAAAGACTTTTAAACAAGGGGCCACAGTATTCTTCTCACTTCCTTTTTCTTTGATAGTGAGTGCAATCACCCTTTTCCAATAATTTGCCCGATTTGGAGCTAGCTCTTACCGTGGAGTAGGTACTGCCAGCATTCATCAAATCCTGCTTGGTTTTCTGCTGGGCAATCCAGCTAGATTATGGTGGAGCTGAGAGACTGACTGAGCATTCCCCAGTGGAGTGGAAAGTGAGATACATCAGTCTTAAACCTGGCCTCTAACCTTCTGTATGACATGCCACCTTTTCTTTCTCTCTGCCTTCTAAGTAGATATATACTATATGAAGAACACCAAGGAATTCTGGGAGATTCCCTGGTAAAGGTCTTGGGTCCTGAATGGCTGTATGGAGAATGGTCCCCTGAGGACCCACATTGAGAGATGACTTTGACGGTGTCACACCTCTGAGGTTCGTTACAGCTATTAGCCCACTTTGACCCATATCAATTGTTAATTCAATTAAATAACAGCAACAATGGACTAGATGTTTCAGGAATTTCTGTGTCACTCTGTCCTGAAGAAGCCATAGTGGCTCAAGTCTATATAGAGCATTTCAGAATTTCTCTCTTCTGATTCCTGTGAAGTCCTTCTGGGTCCTGTAAAGTAAATGTACTGGTGTTAGTAGTAGGGAGAGTGGGATGGGAAGGAAGGAGTGCTGGGGAAAGCCACAGGTTTTAAAGATTAGGCCTCTCATTCATGAGGAGTCACTTAACCCTTATGACAATTTGGACAGAGACATGCAGATGCTCTCATTATTAAAAGGAAGAGATAAGACACTAGACTGATGTATGTAACCCTGGTTGAGCCTATTTATCTTGTGCCATTCAGCACTCTTTTGACATCATATCCTTCCAACTGTCCTGTGGGCAGTGCTTACAATTGTCACCTAATGCCCAAACATCAACTAAGGACTGATGTACTTCACATGGAAGACTCCAAATGCAAGACCCTTAAACATATAAACCCCTCGAATATTGAAATTCCCTATCAGGCTAGTTTTCTGCAGGTGGTTTCAGCGTTCAGCTGCATTCTCCTTGTACCTGCTCCCTTTCCTATAAGTCACTCCTTCTAGCCATTCTAACAAATGAAAAGATAAGAAAGGTTTTAAAAAGTGAACACTTGAAATTAAATACTGAATATTGAAATTAAAACAAAGTTTAAACTGTATATCAAAAGATTAAGGGGGTGGGAGGAGAATGGTGTTAAAGAAATCAGGTAATATAAAGGGAAGGGAGGAATTGCAAAGAGATTGATTGGGAGAGGTTCAAGTGAGGAGAGAGATGGGTAGGTAGGACAGCGGATGAGGTAGGAAGGAATAAGTAACACCAAGGATGTTTATGTTTTCTGTTTTTTATATAAAAGAGTCTAATTATTATTATCCTACCTTCTTGGGAGAATATGCTCCTCTCAGAAGCCATAAGTTGCCAAATAATAAGCCTAGTTCCAGGGCTTCAGGAATTCTTTTCAGGTCATTGGTCAGAGGTATCCTGGACCCCCCATCCCCTTCCAAAAAATACAGACCATTGCTGTTGCTTTTGGTTGTCAACCAGAAATAGTTAATAATAAGACCCTATTGTTCAAAACATCACACACTTTGACCATAGGACATAGAGAAATGGAGTTGGTACTGACTAGGAAGCTTGCTCCTGGTTGATTAACTTTCATAATGCTGTAACTGGGTAGTCTTACCCAGTTGTGAACCACGTAAAATAGAATAATAAAAAATGGCAAGATATGTTCATGGTTCAATAGTGGCATGAATGTTATGGGGGATTACAATCCATTTTCTGATAAAATTTAATGTTCACTTTATAGGATGAACATACATACTTGGTACTGTAAATCTGGCAAGAACTCATAAGTTCCAGGAATGAACAAAACTGCCTCTTAAATTCATATCTCTGTATCCATAGTTCATCTTGTAGACCTTATCAGAAAAGTTTCTTTGTACAGTGGGTGACAGTTGTGAGGTAGCTCACAATTAGTATAGAGAGTAGGTAACTAGAGTGCTTAACCAGAAATGGGACATTTATACCACTTTTCTCTCTTCACCATCAGGGACCATTGAAGAAGAGGTGACAAAAAAACTGTAGGAGCCAGAGGTTGGGAGGACCATAGAGAAGCAGTCAGTGTCTTCTAGACACAACAGTACCACTGCATTTAAAAACTCATGGTTGCCTGCTGAAGACCTCTCTACAGGGTCAAGCCAGTAACCCCTGAGTGGGGTTCTGTGGACAGTTTATGGCTTCTTGGAGAGGGTGAGTCAGTTTTCTCTAGATCACACATCTCAAGTGTGATCCTTGGTAGTTTTACCAGGCTGCAGTGGATGACATCATACTACATGGACCATACATACTGGACTCAGTGGATGGGTTATTAAAAAAAAAAAAAAAAAAGAGGTCACACAGAAGTTGATGAATCTGGGAAGAGTTAGGAGGAATTATAGTGGGGTGACTATGCTCAAAATATGCCATATATATGCATGAAATTCTCAAAGAATTAATAAAATATTATATAGAAATCACTGAAACTATGGAGATTATCTTGGAATCATAAACAAAACTTTCGTAAGCTAACAATGCTTTATCTCTTCTACCAGGCTATAGTTTTTAAGACTAGCTTAGATGCCTTCCTTCCAAACTCTCTTCCACTTCTTTCCCAACCTGACAGAATTTACACATGATCACAATTAATGCACATGCCTTTAACCTCTGATCCAAGGGTGGAGATTAGCACTGTGCCAGATATAATTTGAGGAGTTCGTTCATTTTCAGGGTGCCTCATCTTTCTGAAGATGCTCAATTCCTTTGTCACAGAGATTCCAATATTTGCTTAAAGTCAGCATCATTGGCTGTAAAGTGGAACTATGGCTGCAATCTGCCTGCTTCACAGAGAAACTTCTAAAAACAAGTAGAAGTTACAAGAATAATCTGAAGCATTCTGGCCACTTGCCAAGGTTTAATGGAGTCTTCTGCTGTTTGGCATGTAGAGAGCATGGTCTGTGGAAGAACGTGAGGGGTGCTGGCTGGCTATGTGGGTGGGCGCTCTTTCTTCTTCTCTGGTTTCTAGTACCCTAAGTGCTTGAAGGTGCTGGTCTGTCCTTGAAGGTGGAGGGCATTTGGTGGTTACTGCTGTGGAAGCAGCATAACCATTCTACAAAGACCCACAGGTCAGCAGTTGGTTTTTTTCTTTTTAAAAGAACTTTATGAGGCTTGAGGCTGCACATTTTTAGATCTTTTACTTGGTTCAAGGTTGCATTGTTAAATACATGTTTCCAATTTTGACTCTATTAGTGCAAGGACACCAACACCGCAGCGGGGGAGATGAGAGGCTTGGAGCTTTTTGTAGGTTTGCCTGGAAGAGCTGGTTTCCAGATACAAAGCAGGAGTCAGAAGACCTCTGAAAGGATGACTCAGATGTTTTACACACGTTATAAGTGTGTGTGTGTATAATTAAGTGATTTCTGGAATTCAGGAATGGGTTCCCAGTTCAGCAAACACTCTTGCCACAGTGACATCATGATGCTAATCTACCCTTCATTCCCGACACAATAAGTGATAGATCAGCTTCCATCCACGAGGTCTGTTTATGAGTCAGGGTTCCAGACAACAGGCTATTTCTTACAATTAAAACAAGTGTTCTTAAGCATTCACAACAAGTGCATAAAGCAGTAAGTGAATATTGTAGTAAAATTTCTTTTCCTTTATTTGGTTTTTTGTTATAGGATCTGGTTATGTAGCTGAAGCTGTTCCTGAATTCCTGATCCTCTTAACTTGAACTTCCAAGTAATACAGCCGCAAGTACACACCACCACACCTGGCCAGAACAATTTTTCTAGTAGGCAGATGGGTCTTGAAATTTGCATGTCTAATGGGTCTAGGGATCATTTTTTTTCTTGTTGATTTGAGACAAGGCTGAGGGTGGCCTGTCCAGTAACAAAACTTTAACAAGATAATAAACCTTTTATATTAGCTAGCTTAGGTTGCCATGATAAAATGTCATAGACTGGGTAGTTTAAACATGAGAAATTTATTTTCTTGCAATTGTGAAAGTTGGAAGTGTGAGACTAGAATTAAGCATGGCCACATCCTATTTAGAAGCTTCTTACAAATATCTGTCCACTTTCTGTATACTCATGTGATAGGAAGATCCTACTCTACTTATATGGTTATAGATCTTAGTAGAAAGAATTCATATCCATAAGATTCTATTTAAATTAAATTACCTTCTGAAGAATAGATAGAGAACAGAGACAAACCATTAATAGAGTTGTAATAACAGTTGGAGGTCCAACACACGAGTTTTGAGTGCACAATTGCATCTATATCAACTGTTTATATAGAAAGTTCAGTATCTATTTCATGTGGCTACATTTTAAGTCGTATCAGTAAGGTAGAATTCTAAAGATAAAACATTAAGAAGGAATCAGTGGGTTATTCTAGTCAAGATTTAAAAGCTATACTAAGGGTGTGATCTGTTGTTCATAGTCAAGCTGTAAAATAGAAGGTGCTGGAGACTGTGGGAAGAGAGGGTGGAAAGCATCAGAGTGGAGAGCTTGAGTGGGAAGAAGTGCTTTTGATTTATTGCTAGTTTGTTACCCTGGCTGAGGCCCCTCTCCCTTTCTGTATATGCTGTTCCATTATATTAAGCCAGTTTAAATGAGAAAACACCATCATTTCAAACAAATGATGGTTTAGAATTTCACTTCTGGTAGTCTACTTGGGAGATCCAAATCAGTATAATGACAAGGAAAAAAAAAAAATCACCTGTTCTAAAATGGTCTTCCTAGAGAAAGTGATATATGATAAAATAAATATTTTTAAACTCTGGGCTTTTTCTTTTTCAAATTTGTATCCCAGAAGGTAACTGATTGACCCTGTAAGTCCATCCTCTTTCTTGGTGCTGGGATTCTCTCTTGGAAAAATAAAGGGGAACAATGGGATCTCTCTCTTTGCTGAGAAACAGCAGAGGCCAAAGAGTGACTTGAAAGCCCAGAATGAAGGACTGTCCTTGGGTCGGCAGAGCCCCTGAGACAATGCATTCACACTACAGCAGTTCCTTTCCTTTTCAGCATATTACACACAACCCTCCTTTTCTGAGAAGCAAACAGCAAAGGAACACTGGCCACAATCCAATTATCTGGGCTGGGGATGCATCACTCCCAGGACAGTAGGAAGCAGGGGTCAGAGAAAACACATCTTCTATAGATTGCATGCTTCAGAGTTTAAAACATTAATTCCACTGCAAAGTCACCAAAATTTCCCAAGAATTCCCAAGATTTTTTAAGCCATGAAAAGCATCCTTATTTTATTAGTATGCTAAAGGGGGCCTTTGAATATTCTTCCAGGAGAGAGCAGGAAAGGTGTGCATGAGAAAACAAAACAAAACAAACAAAGGAACAAAAAAGCAAGAAAAAGGAAAGAGGAAAAAAGAAGGAAATACTTGTACACTTTGTTTTGAAACTTGTTTTTCAAAGCCAAATTGGAAAAATCTTCATGTCAATTTTGGATAAGATGCTAGAGAGTTACATATTTACAGTTCGTCACTTTGATGTTTCTTTATGCAATTAGTGAGCCCCTTTCCAAACAAGCCCTACTTACCAAACCATAAAATCATTTTGAAAAACTTAATTAACCATTTATTAAATCTTAACCTTTTAGAAACTTAAGTGTAAATTAAGAGGAAGAAATATTGATAAAATAGACCACATGTAAACTGAAGTCTTTAGTGTAATAGGTATATTACAAAAGACAGCAACAGGCGTGGACTAAGACAAAATGCATGAATAATTATCACAAAGACTTCTAGCTACTTACAAATATACATAGAAACATCTCCCCTCCAACCAGTTAAGTAACATGAAGTACAGTTATATTCAACAGCTTTCTACTGAGTTTTGGCCTCAGAGGGTAAAGGTTTTACCAAACTATGCATTAGATGTTATCTACCTTAGCGTATCTTTTAATTTGATATGTAAATAAAATAATAATAGGTAAAAATAATATTTTACCTATTAGGAAATTTTAAAAAAGATTTACTTTATTTTATGTGTATAGTTAAAGGCTTTTACCATGCCATACATTCAATGTTATTTACCCTAGAGGTATTTTTTTAAAATTTGATATGTAAATAAAACAGTATTTTACCTACTAGGTGATTTTTAAAAAAGATTTATTTTATTTTATGTGTATAGGTGCTTGGCTCACATGTATGTCTGTGCACCATTTGCCTGTTTGGTGCCTACAGAGGTCCAAAGAGAGTATTGAAACTAGAATAATTGAATGGTTGTGAGCCCCCATGCGGGTCTGGGAATTGAACCTGGGCTCTCTCAGAGAATAACAAGTGCTCTTAACTGCCAAGTTATCTTCTTAGGCCCAGAAGATAGTATTGAAATGGCATTTGAACATGCATGTATCAGTTATGACAAAGTAAACTTCTTATTTTGTTCTGAAATGGTCTTTCCCCACTCGGAGACTGATACAGAGAAAAGGTGCCAGGGACACTCTTGCTACTTTTGAGGTTCAGCAAAATGAATTCCCCACAAGGCCTAGCCCAGATTATGACAGCTAGAGATGGAATCAGTCTATGCCTCTATTTACCAATGTTCCATATGAACTTAGAGGTTTTTTCCACACCTAGTAAAAGACATGGTGTTACTGGAACTCTAGTTAGATGTCAATTTTATGTCATCATTTCCTTTATCAAATGGAACATAGTTTCATGCACTGTGCTTCATACGTTTCAAACATACATTGTGCAAACACATGTATCAGAGATTATCTATAAGTGTTCAAACATCATTTGAGCTATTTATTGAAATAGCAAAGACTTTTTACATCTGATCGTACTGTCAAGGATGGAGTAAGTTTGGCACCCTTCCACCTACTAGATGTCATCTACTCCTCAGGAGGCTGGGACCAAATCTGGAATGTTCAGAGGAAATCTAATCTTCTAAGGTGAAATCTAAATACTGACAAACAAAAACAAAATAAAAAATCGAATCATTTGAGAATTAAGTTGAAGTAGAGGAAGCACGTAGCATAAAGGTTCACCCAGTACAAGAACGTTCTTGGCTTGCTCACAGAAGGCTAGTGTGGCTGGTCCCACTGCAAGTTAGAAGGTGTAGGCTGAAGGGAGAGAGTAAGGTAGAACCAGGTCAGACAAAAGTATGCTTAGCCAATATGTTAAGTAAGATGAGGAAGTGAAAACTGTGTTCACAGAATGATTTCAGCCATGAAAATGATATGTACTAAAAGAGACTGAGAAGAAACATACTACAGTGTTAACAATGGTTATACAAGAAATTTCAGGCTTTGGATCTAGAAACAATCAGAATGGTCTATCTATGCCTTATGCATTCAATCTTCTTACACCTTAGTTACAAAAACTCTATAAAATTAGATTTGAGAGCAGTGACACATGCACTAAGCGTGCTATGCTTCTAGAGTATTTTTTATTACCAAGACTATTAGTCTTGGATGAGACCCATATGTAATAAATCATATTTATACTATTTTTCATTTTTCCAATTTTTAACAATTAACATGTGTTTCTTTCATAATTGGGGAAATGTATACTTTACTTTTTTAAAAAAAGAAAACGAATGACTTTATATTGAATGCCTTTCCATTACAGCAAATGCACTTCCATTAGCACACAAGATATTTGAGATAGCCTCGAACACAGAGGCTACTTTTAGAAACTTCTAAAAAAAAAAAAATCCTCACTAATCATTTTTCTTTCTATTTCATTCAGTACTCATTTCATATTTCCCAGAATCCTGGAAGGTGTTAATGCTTAGCTGAAGTTTCTAATTTTGCTAACTTACCTTCTTAAACATGGAGTTTTCTCCTAAAATGTAATGTTTATTGGCAACAAAACCAACTAGGGGAGCAGCCCTGGAGCCTATGCATTATGTTGAGCTTGTTAAAGGTAGTGGGGAGAGTTGAAGCCAGATGGACTTGGGTTTGGGTTTGTAGATAACTTAAGTGGTACATAACCTCTTTAAGCTCCAGTTTCCTGATCTATGATTTGTAGTACTTTAGAGCTCCTGGTGCCTGGTATCTGTCCTAGGAGTGACTGTTAGTACTGTGTCCTGGGAGACTTATTTTATGGCTAATGCTTTCCTTCTTCCCTTCTTAAAAATACCCAGAGGCTGAGGAGATGGTTCAGCTTGTAATGTGCTTGATGTGCAAACACAAGGATCCAGGTTGGAGCTCTAGCACCAAAGGCATAACCACAAAGGCATAATGGCATACACCTATAATCCTGGCATTGAGGATGCATGGACAGGAGGGATTCTTGAGGCTTATTGGCCAGCTAGCATATCTAATTTGGCAAGCTCACAGTTCACTGAGACACGCTGTCTCAAAAAAAAAAAATGTGAAGAGAAATTGAGTAAGATACATCATGTTAGCCAGTGGCATTTATATACACAAAAGTGCACACATCTCTGCACAGACACACGGTCATGTGTACGTACACAAACATGTGCAAGAAAGATTCAAATACCAGGACAGCCCACAGGGCACAAAGATAGCCAATTTATAAATACTGGTGGGAGACCATAAATAGATAGGCAGACAAGTAGGTAAGCACAACACAAGGAAAGAATGGACAGGAAAAAGGAAAGTCTAATCCATAATTATGATTCAAATAGTTCTAGCCAACAGATACAATGGATGAAAATAAAGACCATGTTTTCTGGGCTAAAAACTTGGAATTGGGGTCTCAAAAAAGTACTCTCACAGGGATAATGAATTCCCAGTATCCACATGGCAGCTAACAACTGTCTGTAATTCCAAGATCTGATACCCCCACACAGTTACACATGCAGGCAAAACACCAATTCACATAAAACATTAAATAAATAAATATTTTTTTAAAAAGAATTAGAATATCTGATTCATGATTTCGATAAAAAAATCACTGTTTTAGTTATGATTACTCAAAAGTTGCTATCACCAAGGCAATTTTTAGGAGAAGGTATTTAATTGGGGGCTTCCTTACAGTTTTAAGGGGTTAGTTAATGAACATCATGGTGTGGATCATGGCAGCAGGTATGGTGCTGGAGCAAGAGCTGATGGATTACCTCCTGATCCACAGGCAGAAAGAGAGCAAGGCTGGGTCTGGTGTGGACTTCTGAAATCTCAAACCCTAGTGACATACCTCCTCTAACAAGGCCACACCTCCTTCTTCAATCAACAATGGACCAAACATTGAACCTACTGGGCCATCCACATTCAAACCACCAGTCATCCTGGTTGTGGAAAAGTATATAAACAGGTCAACAAAACCTAACTCAGCACATAATGTATGCTGACCATCTGTTAGAGAAACCTTGGCATAATTATAAATTACAGTCTCATGGGTTCCTAGAGAGATCAGTAATTTAACACAGCTCAGCAGGTGGTTTGGGGCGTGGCAAGAACCAATGGTTGAAGGAAGCAGAACTTAAAGTACTCTTGCTTGCAAGTATGTTCTTCAGACTATGAGGATATGCTAGGGAAAGCTGTGTGCATGCAGCACTTATCCACCAGAGACCTATTTCATACACATCCTTCCTTCATGTGCTTGCTGTCCACAGGCTTCACTCTGGACGTTCTGCATTCTTAAAGAGCCATTTGTTTCACTGCATACACATTCATTTGGAGTCATGGCTTGCTTCATATGTCAGCTTGACTAACCAGGATAAAGGAGAGTCTGGAACAGCACTCTCAGGCTGGGGAAGGTTTGTTTATACATTTGTAATCTTTGAGTTCTCTCAGCACTTCCACAAGAGGGCAGCCAGGGGAAATCTTCTTGTCAGAAAGTCTACCTTGGAGCTTCTAGTCCTGGGATCAAACAATGACTCTTGGTTCTTAAAATAAGAGAGATAATTTTCCCCATCTGCTGTCTGTTTGTCTGCTCCTTTCTCTCTCTCTCTCTCTCTCTCTCTCTCTCTCTCTCTCTCTCTCTCTCTCTCTCTCACACACACACACACACACACACACAAGGACTCTGCAACACATAAGTTTTAACAATGAAGGTTTTATACATAACGTTTCCCTTTCTTTTCTATACCTCGATCTCCTCCATAAATCCCACAAATTCATTTTCCTCTACCCTGTGGTTCACTGTCTGGGAGAAAAGCAGACAGTTAGAGCAGCACATGTTGTAGGTAAGCCAGGGAAGGCTGTCTAGAGCAGGTGGTATTTGAACTGGAAGTTGAAGGATGCATCAGCAATAGGAAGGCTTTCTGGAGAACAGAAATGACATGCACAAAGACAGGAACAGCTGGGGACATGGTTCAGCAATAGAGTGTTTGTCTAGCATTCATAAGCCTCAGGTTTGATCTTCAATACTGAAAAAGAAATAGACAGGAACATACAATTCCTGGCATATTTATGGGTGTAGAAAGGTTCCGCTAAGCCTTTTGGCTCTGCAGAGAGATGACATGAAAAGATTTATGAGTTAGAAATATGTATGCACATATACATACATTTGAGATAAATCATATGACTTCAGAATAAAAAAAGCTTAGCTCTGTGTGTGTGTGTGTGTGTGTGTCTGTGTGCATGAAAGTGTGAAATCAACAGCATATTACACCTTTGAACTTCCACACATAGCTCTTGTCTGTAAGCAGCTGGTTACTGGAATTGACTCTGACTTGCTCAATATTCTTGATTTCTAGACCATTTATCTTTCCCATTGACAGCTTTAGCCAAGGTATTTTGATGTCTGTGCTCTACAAGCCCACAGAACTGACCCCAGGGTCATTACAATGTTGGGAATACTAGGGCCAGCATTCATTTGCATTTAATTAACCCCATGGATAGGAACTGTTAATGTTAGCAATGTTTAAAGACTGCATTTAGACTTAGAATTTCTTTAAGCTTCTACAGAATATAAAGTGTGAAGATAGATAGATAGCCAAGAAAGTGCTTTCAGCCGCTCTAACCATCCCGGATTAAGGTCAGAGTTCAGAATAGTCATTTCAGTGGAAAGGAAATCAAATCAAACCAACCCTAGAGGTTTTAAAATAGGATGGCATAAGCACTTTTAAGACGAGATTAATAACAGAAGAGAGGGGAAATGGTGTCTTCAGGGAAGTGAGCAGAATGAAAACAAGGGTATACACTGACTTCCATTCTTGCTAAGGAGTTTCTCAAAGAAAGCAGATCAGACTCAGTTGAAGACATTCCTGCTGTTAATATGAATGACAATGTGCTTCAGAGTGTTAGACTTGTTTAGCAGAGTATTTTATGTTGTCATATGTACTTGCTTTCCCATGAGACTCTGAAGTCATTTCAGTGGGAGCTGTTGAAGTGTCCCCAGACTATCCCCCAGAGCTGAAGCACTTAGCCCTTTATAGTTACTTGTCTTTGGAATGGCCTTGGTGAGAGTTATCTCTTTCAAGATGATGGGTCCTTGGGAGGTACTCGCATCCAGTGACCAGTCAATATGAAGTATTGGAGTCAGGACCATTCTATATGCGTATGGCAGCCTCCACACTCCTCACAGTGTATGCCAAGCACTCAGTGAGGATGGATAGCAGCCACACTTCTGCTCCTAAATAACTCCGAGTCCAACTGCTCTCTACACTGTTCCCATTCTTCCTGAGTCTCCTCCTCTTTATGATTTCTAGGAAGAGGGCTAAAGGCTCACATGCCTATGTGTGGAACACCTTGGCAATCCAGAACTTGGGAGGGTGAAGGTGGGGGATAGTGTGTTCTAGGCCAGCCAGGACTATCCAATGAAATTTCCTAAAATGTCACCTATGGGACTATATGGTCTACCTTTACCGGTGCCCATGTCAGCACCCCTCACCCCCCGCCATCCTGCCAATATACCATATTTGTCCTTGTTCCAGAACCTTTCCATGTGTGGTGCTCCCTGTCTGGCACATGCTTCCTGTTCTTTCTCCCTGGATATGCCATTAAGTCTGCCCTTACAAGGTCAATTCCAAATCATGTCATGTTCTCTTAACGTTTTATTTTTCTTCATAGCACTTCATTTAACCTCTGGGCAGATGTTCACAGTCTTACTGCTACAGGTGCTCTTCCATGCTCTAGATTATAAACTCCACAAGCTTGTTTAGAGTTGTATCCATAGCACTGGGACACGAGGCGCTCATAGTGTAAACCCATCACACAGTAAGGCCTCTTTCATCTCCACTTTTGCTGCCTCTTGTGCCTCCACCAATCCAATCTCCTACATCTCCAATGCCATCATCTGGAAAATTCTTCTTTTCTTTCTAAGACTTAGGTGCATTATGCTCCTCTTTTGTCAAGGTTTTCAAGGCACTCTGCTTGAACTCCCACAGCTCAAGTAACACTGAGCTCACCAGGAGGCCTTTCACACTTTGGGAAAGCTCCTCAAAGTGACAGACTTGGTCCTTTTCATCACTTGGAACCCCTGAGCCATCACAAGGCCTGCCATGTATAATCAAACTAGTGAGCATGGGGATGATCTGAAAAGAGGACAAGAATCAGAATTGTGGATGGTAGGATCTGTATCTATGAGGTGTACAATGAATAGTAGTTATTGCTGCTGCTATTGTAATAGGTATATGTCTGATCTTCCTATGAATGTCCAACCATCATTAGTATATTCAATAAAAATTTCTAGGGTGTCTATTCTGTAATGTATACAAGGAGATTTGAATAAATGAATTGGCTGAAGATTAGTTCCTGAAAGAACTTATATATGAGATGAGATTAAAATATAACTAGCTGGGCAGAAGAAATGGCTTCATAGTTAGTAACACTGGCTGTTCTTCCAGAGGACCTGGGCTTGATTCCTAATACCAATACAGCAGTTCACAAAACCCTATGTAACTCCAGTTTGGGGATATCCAATACCCTCACTTGGGTTCTGTGGGCATGCCATCCATAGACATACATGCTGGCAAAACACGTATACACATAAAATAAAAATATAAATAGTTTCAGAACATGTCCTAAGTGATATAAGTATCTGACCAGGCTTCAGCCACAAACTAGAAGAGTATCACACAGCCAGCCACACTCAAACACCTTTGGTCTTGAACTGTACCAGTAAAACCTCTCAGAATACATTAACAGAATTTTACACACCCTGTCTTACTTAGCAAGATAGTGAGCCAGCATTCCAATAGCCATGCCTAACCAAAATGCCAACCGTCAGTCCTGTTCCAACAGTTCATGAAAGCTGTCTAACCAGCTACTGGAGACTTTGACAGACATCTTACCTGTTAGTCCTGAGCCTGTAGTATTTACAGGTTCTCATGTTAGACCTTCAGTTCTCTAAACTCTTTGGAGCTTAGCCCCTTGCCCCTCTATTTATTTATGGCTTCCCTTTATATTTAGATGAGGCTCTTGGTAGTTGTCTCATCTACGTTAATAACCATTACATCTTAAACTAGTGAAGGGCTATATGTTAAAATTCCATGTTAATGTTTTATATGTGTATGTTTTGTGTATATATAGCCACTGAAAGGTAAGAAGTTGTTTTGTCTAATTCATTTTTTCATAAATATTTTATGTATATTATTGAGTTTGCACGGCAATGGCTCTACAAAGCATTTTCGGGAGACTCCTTATTTAGCATCTTGCAGACAGCAACATCCAGTAATAATGATTTTTCACAAAAAGGGTAACATAGGCTTTTTGTTGCTTTGTTTTAAAAAGATCAATAGAGCATTTGTGCCTGTGCTAAAGAATAAAATAGTTTTTGTCTCATACTTAAGATGTCTTTTTTAATAATAAAGAAGAATGTGTCAAATATTGTTGCTTCTATTCACAGAACTTATAAATTTCTTAAAAGCTTAAACATACATATAAAGAAAAATGACCAAAAATTAAGATTTTAATTTATATTCTAATTAGATTATCTACTATGAAGGTCTGGCAGAATGTCCCTTCCTGCATAGACATGTGTTAATGCCATTATTAGGCATTGTGAGATGTTGTGAGGTTCATGGAAACTGTGTGTCTGGGCACCGGGTGAGCAGAATACACAGGTAATGGCATATTTCTACCTTACAACTCAAGAAACAGGTTAGAGCACCAACCGACCATTCATAGTAGATTTCAAAGCCTCACCACTGTACTGACTGAGCAGGTACAGTGCCTAACAAAGGTGAATGACAGCTGTCTTTTGTTCCCCAATGAATTCACAGCTGGCAGAGAAAATAGAAACATTACAGTGATGGCCCAGGATAGGCGTTAGAGTTAGATGACTTCAGCTAATGTCCCAGCTCCTCAACTCTCTAGCTATGTTACTTCGGGAAGGTTCTCTCTCAAAGCCTCGGTTTCCATGTATATAAAGCAGGGGTAAGCAGAGTACCTGTGTCTACCAGAACTGTGAAAGGACTGAGCATAGTGCTTGGCCTTTAGCAAGTAATCTACCTTTGTAGCAATATTATTACTTACATAATTGCCAATGGGTGCAAGGATCTCAGATGCTAAGGACCTTCAAGATTCATCAGGCTAACTACTGAGGCAAGGATTCGCCTAACCACCCTCTGTATTAGTTAACTAGTTTGACTGACACATAGAGCTTGTACTTTTCTAAGTCACTTGTAATAATGTGAATGGTGAGGGACTTCGATTAGACAGAAAAGGGAAAGTGTTATGGATGTCTTTCTGTTTGCTGTGAATATCATTGATTAATAAAGAAATTGTTTTGGCCTATGGCAAGGCATCTTAGAAGTAGGCAGGAAATCTGAGCATAGATAAAGGGGGAAAAGGGCAGAGTCAGAGGGAGAAGACCCTGTGAGCTGCTGCTGAGGAAGAAGATGTAAATTCATGTAAGCCACAAGCCATTAATAGAAATGGGTTAAGACATAAGAGCTAGCTGCTGATATGCCTGGATCGTAGGCCAAACAGCATGTAATTAATATAAGCTTCTATGTGTTTCTTTGGAACTTTAGGACTGCTGGTCTGGACCTTAGGGTTAGGCAGAGCTAAGCGGCTACAGGTAAGACCACATCTCAAAAACTAATTACTACAATGGGCATCTTTTTGTTTTATAATATGACAGGAAGATCCAGGGATGACCAAGTATGCCCATCTCTGCTCAGGAAGAAACACAAGGAGGTTCATACACAGAGGGTATATGAGAAGTACTTACTTATCCAAGCCACAGTTCTTTCCTCTCAGCCCTGTCATTTCTGCCACACTGCTTCCTTTGGAGTGCTGACACAATTTTTGATGGAAAAAGGAAACTGAAGCTTACTGGGGCTAAAATTAGGTTTTGTCCTTACTTCATTTGCTTATTCATTTATTTATTCACTTAAGGACATCAACTCATTTCTGTCTCACTCCAGAGTCTAGATGCTTAATCACTATACTCAAGGGCCTTCCCATGCTTATAAATGCAAAAAGGGAGCAGAAGACAAGAAAAATTAATCATTAACATTACTAAAACATCCAAATCTTTACAAGTGCTTCAAATGATTTTTAAGTGATTTATTAGCATTAATATAAGTAGTAAAAATAGGTAGCATTTGTTGGCTATTTACTGGGTGCCACTTTATATGCATTTATATAAACTCATGTGAATGACACTTGATGCAAACTGTTATTACATACATTCTCTCAACAATTTTACAACAACCCTTATGTGGGAAGCAACTCCTTCTTCATCACTCTTCTCCACTTATGGACCTCACTCTACAGACAAGCAAACTGTGTACAGGAGGAACTTGATCAGCCACATTAATCAGAGGCCATTTGGCAGTCTGTGTGTCTCTAGTTTGGTAACAGGCTCCATGAAGCTCCAGACAAAGCTCTTGGTGATCTCTTGGTACACTCAGATTCAGCTTTCATTTTTATTTCATTTTTTCTACTTTTCTCAGAATCTCCAGCCAGTGCTAAGCTCGTACATAACAGTTCCTACATACACAGTTCTTAGTCTGCTGGAAGCTATATCCACAGTGGACCTGAATTTGACTCCAAGTCTCTGTAACCACTATCCAATAAACTTCAATCAGCTAACTTAAAAAATAAGAGATGTGTAACCCAGGAAGAAATGGTTGGTGCAAAGCTAATCATAAGAATTCTATCCAGGGCTGGAGAGATGGCTCAGAGGTTAAGAGCACTGACTATTCTTCCCAAGGTCCTGAGTTCAATTTCCAGCAACCACATGATGGTTCACAAATATCTATGATGACATCAGGTGTCCTCTTCTGTATACTGTATGCTTAATAATAAATAAATATTTTTTTTTAAAAAAAGAACTCTTTCCATCTTTTGTAGAATGGACTGTGCCCTTTTCAGGCACCACTGTAGATTGGGAATGCAAAAAAATCTAGAGATGACGTCTTTTTCCTCATTGACTTCAATTTCAAGTGAGAATAAACAAATAATAAAGAACTAAAATACATGTAGGCAATAAGAAGGAGTCTAAGAAAACTGCATTAGGATGTGGGTATACCTAGAATTAGGGAATGAGAGGGGCTATCTAGGAGCAGAGAGATTTATAAGCCGTGGTCCTCTAGGCTAATGCCTGAGTCCAGTGAAGGAGGAAACCTTCAGGACAGCCTAGAGATGTAGACTGAGTAGATGATGTCAAGAATTCAGCTGGGGATCTAAGAAGAAGAGCAAGAGAGCCAGCTAGGCTGGAGGTGATGAGCAAGAGTTGATGTTGATCCCAGCTTAGGTGTGAGAGTCGGGTTGGCTCAGCTAAAGCTGGGTATTGTAAGTCATGTTAGGAATTTAAGCCTTAGCTGTTCCACTAACTGTCCTATGGAGTTTTCAGTATTTATATAGAGAGGCATTGGGGCCTAAAAGGTTATGTAACTATCTCTGTCCTCAGAAATCTCACCATTTAACAGTAGGGTTTTCATGTTCCACAGTCTTACTACCAAATGAAAGCACAGGCTAATTAAAAGGAAAATTAAAACGATGGGCAAAGGAGTCCCATAGAAGAGTCCATGGGCCTCTTACTATGTTCCAGAATTGACTTTCAAATAGTAGCAAATGAGTAGGAGCCAAAGGAGAATTCAGAGAAGTAAATGTAATCTTTAGCCAAGAAGTAAATGCAGTCTTTAGCCCTCTGTGGCCTTTGTAATTTCATTCCTTTTCCTGAAACCCAGAGACACTGCTCAAGAACTTCTGTCTCCTCCATTGCAGTAATGATGATTTAGAACTCACATATTGTGTATGCAGCACCATTAGGCCTGTGAAGAAATCCCAGGCAAACAGGGACTCCTATTGCCTGGCAAATACAATGATGGTAAATATATTGATTCCAGCAGAGTCTAGTCATTCTAAGAAAGAATTCTGTACTTAGAAAATCTGCCAGGGAGGAAAAAGAAATTGTAGAAATTCATAGATGATACTAATTACTGACCCCCAAACAGAAAGAACTTAGAAATAATTAAAATGCTGAGGCGATACATACAAACCATCTTTACCAAAAGCTTGTAAGGGATGACCCCTGTAAGTTTATTAATCTTAGGAAAGAGTTACAAAAGTAATCTCATAGATAAGTGGGGAAGCTGTGCTATGGAGTTAGGATGCCTGTGGTCAAAGGCTTGATCCACATAAAGTGAATTCACATAAGTCCTTAGCACAATTCTCTACCCTAAATGAAGCCACTAACTATCATTAGTGCCATGGTTGTAGACATGTGCTTCAGACCTTACCTCAAGGATGGGGAGGGAAGCAACTATTCAGAGAAACACTGGTGAACAGAGATATCAAAGACAAATTCATGAACATACAAAATTCAAGAGCTTGTACCTCAAAACAAATCATAACTGAGCACCAACAACTCTGGATTAGAAGCTGGTGTCTGGAATACAAGCAAGGTTTATGATACAGTTGGTCTCTGCTCTAAAGGCGTTCACTGTAACTTTCCTGTCAGTCATCAATAGTGTTTTTATTACTTGTTTCTATAAAGGTTTTGGATTAGAATAATACACAATTTATTTGGGGGCTAAGACTACTCCAGAAAAAAATAAGGGAATTGTGAGAAGCACTGGTCAGTGTATAAATGCTGTAAGTAATCCAAAGTGAGAGGCCAGTGGCTAGAGAGATCCAGAAGAGCTATAATACCAGGAGATTGCTGGTAAGGTATGTCAATCATTGCAGCAGCTAGGTCTCTATTCATTCAGAACACACAGTCCCCTTATCTAGTAAAAATGATGCTTCTGTTCAAGAAATTAAAATATGACACAGAGATATATAAACAAAGGTTGCATGAAATGAAATCTGTCTCATAAGACAGGGCAATGTAGTTGAAAAAGTACGGACTTAGGGGTACAAGGCCCTGTGATTACTACCTGTAAAATCATGAATGAATTACTCTAAAAATTAATGGTTGTGATTAAGTAAAGGAAATAGAAATTATATCGCTATATTCTGTTTAAATTGGGTATAGGTCTATCACAAACAAAACCAATTTGATCCTAGAAAAATAAAAAATGCCTACAAAATAAAAGAAGGGTTGTCATTATTAATCCATTTCATCCAAGGATAGAAAAACAGAATAAGTCATCCTTTAAGGGAAACTGTTTGTAGAGTCCCATTTAAATCCATAACCATCTCAGCTGTATATTTGCAAAAAGATCCAAGAACTTCACACAACCAAACATGTGTGATACTCAGAAATGGAATTCAAAACTTAACTCACGATCACGGACTATATCCCAGACAGTGTGTCAGGCAACAAGGATGACAACTATTATTTCACGAGTAATTAACCATGCTTGTTAAATGCTGTCACAAGTTCTTCTACACTGCACTATTAAATAGTACAGACATTTAGACTTTTGCCCTGAAACCTCTAGACAATTACTCCAGGCTGTTTCAGCTTTCTCCTTCTCCATATCTTTAATAGGAAAAAAAAGAAACAAAACAAACCATTGATGTCCACCAGCTATCCAGAGGTCATATCATCTCCTCATGTTCCTCCAAACCAGTTACTGATTTCATCCCTCTGCTTGCTCTCCCATGTATAGTCATGTCTAGCCTTTACTACCAGGCAGGCTCTTGTTTCTCATCCACCATATTTTTGACTACTAGCCTAAAACAATCTCCTCCAGTATATTCCCACTTATACTACTATACTTTCACTATAGCACTTAATGATGACCCGAAACTGCACCATTTCATATAATGACCAATTAGATCGCTATTTATACTCCCTTCAGGAATGGAAGCTGTACCTCCAGAATGACAATACACAAACTTCAGGCCACTTTTATAGCCCTTTGACCATCTTTTTCCTTTAAAAGTGATAATATTTATACAGATAATTATGTTTTCTCAGCACGGCTGGGAAGTCTTTGAGGACTTACCTACATTTCATCTTCATATCCTCAGGATACCGAATGGAAAGCATTTCTTGGTTAAAGTCTCTTGAATGAATAAATGATGTGGTCCTTTGGTTAAAGCTTGTTTAATAAATGAAAAAATTGTGTCCTTACTAGTTCTTCAGCCTTCTTAATTTGACTGTATATACATTCTATCTCAATTCTCTAGAACACAAACATATATGACCAGTAACATGGAAAGTAAAGTGCCATTTTAACCACATTACTTTTACAAAACAAAACAAAACAACAGCAACAAAAAACCAAACCAAACCAAACCCAAAGATAAAAACAAAACAAAACTAGTTACTTGGTCATCAAGCCTATAAATTCTTTTTCTTTCTATCCATCAAGCTCTTACTTGGTAGGTTTTTTTTTTTTTATTTTTTTTTCTTTAACAAACAAAACAAACCTACCAGTTTCTTCTTGAGAATCAGAGAGTGAATACTACCTTAAAAACAAACAAGCAAACAGACAAACACACAAACCAAAAATGGTACACTCTTCCAGAGTGCATCAATCTCTGTTTGCTGTGCAAGCTATTTTTATCAGGTGATACTGTGATATTCCTTTTCAACACATGATATTCACTCTTTCAATCTGTTCAGCACTGTTCTATTTGGTTTCATGTTACATCAATGAGACAGTTTGAGGGAAAAGGAAAAATGGGACAGGCTATATTTAGTAGAATCACTAAAACCCTAAATAAAAACTCTGAAATCTCCTAAGCTCCCTGGCTGCCCAATTTATATTCAGGACCCTACTTACCAGTCCACAATTAAGGCAAATGGGAAAAGCCTTTGTTTCAAGAGTATTTTTGTGAGAATCTTAATAATTGCAAGGCATTTTCAGTGTCTCTGAAATTTTTAGGGACTAAAGGACACAGACTAGTCAAATGTATTTTGTATTTTTAATGTATTTCAGGGTGGTAATTATCAGCTTATATTTTAAAAATACATATTTTAAATGAATAATTACACATCTGGCTAGATATCTGACCATACCAAGATCAAATAGCTATGTAGTAACTATGGGGCCAAGAAGCTGATAGACATAGAAGACTAAAGCTTCAGTGAATTTAGATTGCAATATTAGTGTTCCTGAATATTGCAGAGCAGGAGGAAAGCATGAAAGTAGATAGTATGTCCCTTGAGGAATCAGAAGAACAGTAGGCTTCCAAGGAAACCTTATTACCAAAGTGCTTTCAATCAATATAAACTTAGAAATATGCACAGTATAGTATCTAGCATATTACAAAGGCCCCAATAACTCACAATATTTTGTAGGGCTTGGTAGTTACAAGCCAAACAATTTTGTTGATGTGGGATGTCTTTCTGTACTCTGTGAATATACTTTATTACCACTGGTTAATAAAGAAACTGTTTTGGCCTATGACAAGGCAGCTTAGAGGCAGGTGGGCAACCCAAGCAGAGATAAAGACTAAGTAGGGTAAAGTCAGAGAGAGTTGCCAGAAAACACAGAGGAAGGAAGACAGAATGCTGCTTTGAGAAAAGGTACTATGTCATGTGGCTAAACATAAATAAGAGATATGGGTTAACTTAAAGTATAAGAGTTAGGTAGTAATACATCTGAGACATAGGTCAAATAGCTTGTAATCAATATAAGCCTTTGTGTGATTATTTGGGACTAAGCAGCTGTGGGACTGCAGGTCCAGACCTTGGGGCTAGGACAGGTCAGAAAACTTCTGACTACACTTTGTCATCTGATAATCACAGTACAGATAGCAGTTTCTATTGTTTCTTAATGGAATATAAGAGTGTTGTGGTATGGTGGATCACCTATAAAACTTGTCATGATTTTTACCCTGCCTTGTGTTCATGTCCTTCTGCAATGCGACTGCATTTTTATTTCTACAAAATCTTTTTCTTCATTCTTACTTTGTGGCGTCCTCTGAGCAATGGACGGCATAGAAATCTCACTGAGTCTGTTCTTTTTATTTTCCTTATCTCTTGAAGACCTGTCTGGAACTTTCATGTAAACAAGTACTACAATTGAAAGGAAGGAAAGGAAGAAGAAATGAAGGCAGGCAGGGAGGAAGGGAGGGAGGGAGGTGAGGCCAGAGTAATAACAGCATAATATATATATATTATATGCAGGATTCATGTTTGTAGTGATTTTAGTGTAAATAAACCTAGTATGTGGCTATCATACAAAACAATTATACAATGATGATACATTTATATATAGTTTATTATACTTGATAATGATGAAATGACATTTTACCTATACCATCCTCTTTTCTTGTTATTTTAGAGGCACTCCTAGAAGAAAATGTTTACTGCCAAACACTATGCTGTGTTACACTAGAGGCAGGTTGATGGTTCCTACATTCCTTGGTTGCATCTTGATGCCATGCTGAGGGACTGGCATATACCAACTAGGTTTGTTGTATAAGTATACTTGATGTTGACAGTGATGAAGCCACCTAACAATGAAATCCTCTAAGCATATCTCTATCATTAATCAACTCATATCTGAAATAAAAAAATAAAATGTAGGAGATTACTTCTAATTGTCAAATGAATGGAATAAGCAGTTACATTCCTGAATTTGCAGGAGAAGCAAGAGAAACGTGGTTCAGATCTGGCTGGCAAGGCTTTACATGGGAAGGAATATGAGAGGTGCCCAGGGTAGGAGGTTTCCTATGGGAACAGTCTTCCGTTGTTATAGGTATATGAGTTTGTTATAGGTTGTCATGGTGATCGTATCTTAAAGACATCCATGCAGTAACTATTTAAATCTAGTATATTTGGACAAGGCCAATTTCTCATATATAGGCAAAAGAGATTCATCTGAAAGTTCTAACATATCTAAAAATCAACAAGAGATGATAATTACATCCTAAAATTTTGAAGTAACTACCAGGTCATGCCAATCAGCAAATCCAAAAAACAGACAGTCTCATAACAGTTCCATGAGGCCAGCACTAGAAAAAAAGATAGAAAAAAGGAAGAAAGGCAAACTATGAAAAATGCCAACAAAATATTGGAGGCTGGTATTGTAGTACTTTGGAGGCCAAGGGGAAATTAGTGTGAATGCACATGTAAAAATCCAATCAGCCTTATTTCCAGTTTATTTTCAATATTCAAGTAAGATTTCTTTGACCCACAAAACCTAACCTCCCAAGGGTACCTCTTGCCATCTAAGATTGCACTCGACTACCTAGTACCAAGGACAGTGTGAAGGGTCTGCAGTTTCTAGGCACATCAGTTTCACACAGCCATGCTCCTGCTGACCTCTCTGACTCTGCATAGGACATTCTTTGTGGATATATGTTAAATATTTAGTAAATCCTGGGATATCAGAGAGACCACACAGTCAAATCCAAGCAGACAGCTCAAGAAATCTTTGATCCTTGAATACAAGGATAAACAGCTGAGTCAATCACACACACCTTTAATCCCAGCACAGGGAAAGGGGGGGGGGAGTGATGATCAACATTCTTTATCCCATAACTCCAGAGACAGAACTTCTTCTGTTTCTGTGAGTTCAAGGCTACACGCCTTTAATCCTAACCTGGATGGGATAGGGTAAATAAGGGCTGTAGAAACCAGGCAAAACAGAAGAGACTGACAGAAGCAACACGCAGAAGAGACCAGGTGTGAGGCTGAGAAAGTTACAAGACAGTTTGGTGAGAATTGACTGTGGTGCTTCCTCTCTCTGATATTTCAGCCTTCCCCCGATATTTGGCACTGGGTCTCATTTATTACAACCCAAATTCGTGCTACTACAGTTCTTTCTGCTGGACCCCTCATCTTCTCTCAGTACTGTACTCAAACCTGCTAATTACCACTCAGTCAGCTAATTTCTACTTTTTCTTCACCTCTTAGTGTAAAATTATTTCAAGTTGAAAAGAGACTAAACAGGAATGCTGGAAGGTGAATATCATCATAACTGAGGAAAATGGTTGGTGGCCTGAGTTGAAAGGAATCAGTTATTCCAGATACAATACAGAGTTCTAATTGACACCCACACTGAGAAGTCTGAGAAAGGAAAGGTTATGTGATAAAGAATAAAAAATTCTATCACTAAGACTTTGAGCCACAATGCTATGGGTTCCTCAAGGAAGCAGATGCATAAGATCAAGCCTAACTAGTGACTTTGAAGAAGAAAGCATCTGACACCAGGAAGGAGAAAAGATGCCAACAGACCCTAAGTAGTAGTAAGGAAAAAGTATCGATGCTTTTGGTAAAAGGATGGTTAGCCAGAGAGATGAGCTCAGCAAAGTATGTCAGTTCAGATGCTGTTATCCACACACCGATCTGGAGACTGTAGGCAGAGGACATTAACAGACCAGCAGTCACATCATGTAGGTATTCCCAACACTGACAGTCGCATAGCGGAAAGGCATGTATAGTTTTAAAGAAGCAAATAGAACAGCAGACAAGAGTCAGGATGTTATGATAAAAAATAAAGGTAAATATGTTAGTGAAAGGACACATCATATTAATAACCATACTCAACATTTACAAATGGTTTATGGAAGCACTAAGCATATGCTAATGATATGCTTTGTTTCAAGAACAAAAAAGGCCTTTGAGGATACCCAGGGAAAGCTAGGAAAGAGGCAGATCTGACAGTACACCCTTTGGGCCCTTTGGTAAGTAGAACATATATACTTAATGACAGTCAGTTAAAGGCCCAGACCTAAAATGCAAGAACTAGAAGGGTCTTGAGGACATTCAGGATGTATTTCTTTACAACCCAATAATCCTGCCAGAAAGAAAGCTCCATATTAAACACACTGTACCTTTTGTGCATCACTCAGCACTGTGCTTAATACAGAGAAGTCACCCCATAAATATGTTAGTAGACTTGATAAACAGATATAGGTGTGTATGTATGGATAAAAATATCAGTTCAGCATACACACACACACACACACACACACACACACACATTTTGAAAATAAAATGAAAAGCATTTGCTCCTGTTTGAACCAAGGTTTTAAAGGGGCATGAAAACATCTCTGAACCCAATGATAGTAAGAAATAACATCAGATGTTCTCAAAAAAGGGTAAAAAAAATCTATCTCCCCTCATCACCCTACCTTTATGCATTTTAATCTTACTCTCTTATCTGTTTATACTTTGGAGACTTTTAAGTTAGTATTTAAACAGACTAATTAATTTATTTCTCTTCACAGATTCAAAAACAGTTCCTAGACTCCTTCAGTGAGCCAGCATGAAACAGGCACTAGGCTCTTAGATAACCAAGGGATAGGTGGACAGATATCCACTAAGGGGATGAGTATGGCAAGTTCAGAGGTTCCTATGAAAATATAGAACAGTCATTCCCACCTAACTTTTCAAGAGGCCAGAGGATATAACAGGCATCCCAGAAGGGTATGATAAAATGGCTGGAGTGGTGAGAGGCAGAAGTCCATGCCAGGAATGGAGGAAATAAGAAATTACTTAAATTAGTCCCCACAGGCTCTCAGGACTTTCTCCTCACTGTTGCTTAGGGCACAAATTGAAGCTACCCCCAGTAACTCCTTGGCTTCTCCAGACTTGGGTTGCTGAGATAAGAAGCCATACATTACTATATGGACTCATCAGAGTTCCGGGAACAGAAAGGATACATAATTGGATGAAAAAGAATTTTTTGAATGGGGAGGCAACATACCATTATAGTTAAGAACATGCTAAAGAATACAGAATCTGATTTGGCTAAAAGCTCTGTTCTAAGCCTTTGTTTCCACATTTACAAAATGAGATACTAATGGTCCTTACCTTTACCAGAAGCAGATCCTGGGATAATTAGTAGTCAAAGAGATTTATTATTTGATTGGGAAAATACAAGGAAAGAAAAATAGGAATTGAAAGGAATAGTCTCAGACAACAGCACAGATCATATAAAAGCATGGCCAACCCTGTAGAGAGTTCTGGAACAAAGGTTTCTCATGAGACATGTCTCTACACTGGGCAGAAATGGCCAGGACATAATATCTCACACCCAAGTCCTGCTTAGTCACTGGCTGTGGCTGCTCAGTAAATATAGCCTGCCCAGAGAAGAGTCTAGAGACTCACTGTCCAAGATGATTAAAATAATAAAAAAAATCAGCAAAAAAAAAAAAAAAGTCGCCATTCAAGTTTGGCCAAAATTCAAAATTTGAAATGTAAAGACTTACATAGCTTTATAAATAAAAATAAACTATTATTTGAGACATCTCCAGCACTTTCAGTCACTAGATTTAAGCAGAACGCCACATGGACTCTGTTCTAAATAACCTATCCTGCTTAACTTGGCCTTTTGATTTGAGGACTGATATTACAATCTCGAGAGATACTAAGGGAGACTGAGGTTTCTCCTGTATTAGATGAATATTTTAGTGCATAGAGCTATTTTCTCCTGGTAATTAAACTTGTATTTGTATTTCCCCTCTCCAAAAAGAGAAACAGGATATATTATTACTTTGAATGAGGTTCAAATTCTGTTTGAGTGATCTAGAACACTTACAGTCTCTGAGAGAATTTGGTACAATCATTCTCAATATGATAGAGCAAGTATGGAGAAGCTGGGATCCAGCCTCATGGAGTGCAATGACAGGAGTCTACTGTGCCACTGAGTTCTGCAATCTATTTGAGATGTAGCAGATGACAGTAGGTGACTGACTCAGGCAGGTGAGTCAGAAGGTGGCAGTGCAGTAGTTAGGAGCCCATCTTGGACATTCCCAGTAGAAGACTGCCCAGGCCCACTTCCACACCATAACAGCAGCAGCTTCTGTTCTATGAGGTCTTTAGTCATTGCTCTGGATCTTGGTTCTGAATCCACCCACAAACACCTTGTGGCTTAGTTGTAAAGGGCAACACTGCTTAAGATTCCTTAGTGGGCTATGCTGTCATACCGTGAGTTGATGAAAGGACGTGGTCACATCTAGTCTTCTTATGTGTGTATAGAAAGCAGTGAAGCTTCCTACTGTAAGTCAAGTTTTTGACATATGGGGTCAGGTGCCTAAAATGGCATTCTTTGGTGACACATAAAAAGGGCAGACCAAACGTTCCTCAGAACTCCAAAATTCTAGGATCTATATAAAAAGATTTGAAAACTTATTCTATTTTAACTGACAATGTAACCTTTTAAAATTGAAATAAAATTTACAGTACATAAAATTAACCATTTTAAAGTGAACAATTTAATAGCAGTTAGTATGTTCACATCATCGCACAGCTACCATCTTTATCTAGTTCCAAAACACTTGCTTCACACCCAAAGTAAAATCACTTATTCACTAAGCAGTTTCTCCCAATTCTCTTCTCTTCTACCCACAATAAACACCAATCTGCCTTCTGGCTGTGCAGGTTTAATCTCCTACAGGTACCAGGTGCCTCATAAACTATTACATATAATCTGGAGCCCTTTACATTTACCTTTTGTAACTTCACATGTCTTGGAGATTCATCCCTTTTACAGAACACATTCCTTTTTGTCACCAAATAATATCACAATTTGTTTATCTGTTCATTCATTGATAGTCATTTGGGTTGTTTTCAATTTGACTTTTTTCAAGAAATGTTGCTATAAACATGTTGTACTTGTACTCAAATAACTGTTGTAAATTCCTATGAATATATAAACAGGAGTAGTATTACAAAGGCCATATGTTAATATTGTACTTATGTTGTGAGGGACTGAAAAGCTTACTACAGTAACTATTATACATTCCAATTATCACATGAGGGGTTCTACATCTTCACCAATACTTGTTTTTATTTACCTGTTTTTCACAGTCCTTATAGCTCTTGTAGTAGATGTGAAATTATATCTCACTATGGTTTTGATTCTCATTTCTCTATGATTAATGACATTGAATGTTTTTCTAATGTCCTTTTTGGTATTTTTTAAAAGATTTTAAATAGCAAGCAGAGATCCAAATTTAAGCTAAAACTCAGTTGGATATTAGATTTCCAAATACAAATAACTCAACATGGCAACCAGACCTATACTTCCCTCAAACTCACTGTGACAGGCAAGCACAAGTTATTCCTAAGATTTACTTCAGCTTGTTTTCCCAGTGGCAACTGAAAAACCCACTTGCATTCCAGAAATGTTACCTGAGAATCAGAGAAATATGATACATAAGAAAATGTAAACTTCATAAGGGCAAGACCAAAAACTATAGGAATAGGGTTCACTATATGGACCCAGAAAATAGAACTGTAGATAGGAAGGCAGAAGAGATTGGATCTAGGATAATTCTTCAAGATTCTTCTGCCTAGGGCTGGGGTGATGAGATTAGCTAGGATACTGAACCCAGGAATAAGAACACAGTAATAAAGGAATTGACTAGGGTTATTATTAATTCAGAGTTCCAGTTTTACTTTTGAAATTCATTTTTATGCTTCTTTGGATTCAGTTCCTTGACATCACAAGTGTTTATCTGGGTAAATTCTGATTTCCCACCACAACACCCTTCCTATGTGGGGAATTGTGAGAGAAAAGATGGAAAGGTGAGACACAAACAAAAGGTAATAAAGTTTCTACTTACAAGTATTTCTTAAATTTCAGTGTTTTGGCTTTTCTTCTTGTATGTCCTATCTTGCCCTTATCTCTGATGAACTTGAGTCCAGTACTGTGTGGTTTTTTGTGGTTATGGAAACTGTTTCCAAGCTGCTAATCTTAATTTGGTTGGCAAATTTGTTAAGCCTATAAATTAAGAGTAAGCTGTCTACTGAACAGAATTAGCTATGGAAGCAGATTGTGATACACCATGATTTCTATTTAACGTAGCTTTGTGATTAGGGGACAAATTACTAACTTGTTCTTTACTCTGAGACCCCTCCCTTTACAGCCTTTGATTCTTTTATTTGAAACATTAGCAAAGAAAAGTAAGCTTACTTCAGTTTGGTAAATATGTGTTAAATTAATTTAAAATTAATTTAAATCTCTTTAAATTAATTATAAGAACACTATACTTCTGCATAACTTATACCTCTAAAAATAAGTAACATTTCTGAAGGTGAGAGAACTATTGCAATGTATAAGATTGTTTCACAAATTCGCAGGTTTCTTAACCTCTGTTCTTCTGCCACACACCCTTAAATTACATGGAAATCCTACCCAAATTATAGGATAATGCACTGGTTGTTTTCTGGTCAACTTAACATAAACCCAGACACACTCAGAGAGAGGGAATTTACCTGAGAAAATGCCTCTGGGTTATAAGCATGTCTGTAGGGGTATTTCCTTGAGTAATAAAGGCCCAAGTGCACTGTAGGAGGTACCACTCCTGGGCATGTTGTCCTGGGGTATATAAGAAAGTAAACTGAGCAAGTTACGTGGCATAAGACAGTAAGTAGCATTTCTCTTTGGCTATAAACTCAGCTCCAGCCTCCAGGTTTTTGTCTTGATTCCAACCTTGACTTCCATCAATAGGCCCACAGTATGTACACCAAATATACTCCTTTCTCCTCAAGTTGGTTTTGGTCATGGTGTTTTATCACAATAGAAATTGTAATAAAAGATAGGCATGATTGTGGTTGTCACTCATGTTCCTCTCAAATTAGACAGAGAAACTCTTGCTAAGATACAAACTTGGAGTATAAATTTTGTTATTATATTCATGAACCAGGAACTACAGTGTGTTAACTACAGTGACTTGATGAAGACCCTCGAAAGAGCTTTCTGGGTGATCTTTGTCTAAACACCCATGCTATGGAACCTGAAAGAATGTTATCATCGGATACATGGGGAGGGGTAGTCAACTTTAGGAAGGAATAAAAATTTCTTTTATAACAGCAGCAGAGCAAGCGAACACAAACTATGCGGTAGACAGGAGGCCAGAGTCCTATCCAGGTCTTCAGCAACAAACACATCTCCCTGGCATAGATTACCTATGTAGAAGACTTGCTAGTTGATGAGTGCTTAGAATTTCACATTTTTAAACTCTCTTCTCCAGCCATCCTTTCTCAATTTTAATTTAAATCAGCAAAAACAACTTTAGCACTTCTTGTATAGGCTTTTGTAAACTCATACTGAAATCTTTGCTCAATAAATAATTTAGCTATCTGCTAACTACTAGGGGCCTGGGATTCTAGGGGATACAATAACTAATATGATCCAGTTTCTGTCCTTAAAAGTTGAGTTCCTTCATCCCTCTCTGTCATCTCTGCCCAAAAGGCTTTAGGTGATATTTTGCGATAGAGCCGTTGAAGATAAATAGTTTTATTGTAGTAGTTGTTCTTGTTTTTACAGATGGTGGGGCTAGGAGTAAGGATGAAGATATTATAGGTAGAAAGAGTGGCAAATTTAAAAAGACTGAAGCCGATATAAATCATGCTTTGCAAACTGCAAATAATTTAACACTGGAACAGATATATGATTTAAATAGAAGAAAATGCCATGCCCTAAGGGTAATGTAAGGGTGGAGACAGATGAAGGAAGGCAAATAAATAAGCTTTGGTATCAAACTGTAGATAGTGGGGTCCAGGGAAATAAGAAGGTCAGACCTCTGTTTTAGAGATAGTTTTTACTACTAGTAACTAAAAAAAAAAAAAAAAAAATGGGATTTTGAAAGGGAAACACACAGATTATTAACTATTCTGTGTATTTACTATTTATTTTTGTGAGTAACTAAAAGCAGCAGTCTAAATAATTCTATTTTTGCTTCCTTTCTTCTTCTTTGGAGAAATGCCATGCTTCATTTTGAGTGGGGTAGTAAATGACACCTATAAAGTCCCATTCTTTATTAAAAGAATGCTTATATACTTAAAGATACATATAAATAATATTTCATGTGACATACTTTCATGTAGGGTATAAAATAATATACTTTTGCATCAGTGTAGAAACTTTTTTTTTCAATAGTATCTATCTATCAGTTGGGACATGTTTCTTTGTGGAATATTCAAAATTGATTATGCCTATGAGTCACCAACACAGGATTCAAGCTCTTACCCTGTCATTTACCATGTCAATTTTTGGACAAATTGCCTAACTACTCTAAATTGTCACTATTAAAGAAGCTATGAGTTAGAATTTCAACAATAAACAGAAGGCACATTCAAAAAGTGACATTGGCACTATTTAGTGGAGAAAAAACAAGGAGGAGTGATGAAAGATATTGGGGCTGAAAAGAGGGGAAACTTCCAATGCAAAACCTTGAGCTAATCCAAAGAGAAAAGCCATAGGTGTAGATTGTAAAGGGGTGTGGCCTCTACAAAACTAATAACCAAACCAGAAGCCAGCCAGGCAGGGAGCTCTCCCCATCTCTTTCAGAAAGCAACCTCCCCCCCATATTTCAGATATCCCAATAGTGGAGAGGCTGAATCCCCAAACAGGAGGACACAGGAGCTCAATAGCAGTCCATGAAGGTCTATGATAAAGAAAAAACAGAGACAAGGTCTTGTGGATTAATGGAATATACTATGTCCTAGACTTAAAAGCTGGGTACCTTTCTCTTACATACATTTGTTATGAGACTTAAATGAAATAATATATGTGAAAATACACTGCAAATTTTACACAAAATATGCAAATATAACTATTATGAGATCTGTAAGAATGAATAATGATATAAGACTCTTATGGTTGACAGATCTCTGTCTTTGAAGATATTTTTGTTTTGTTTTGTCTTTTTGGTCAAAAATTAAAAGCTAAGGACAATTGTCAAACAGAGTAGGAAATGTTTCAGTACCAAATAGTTTGAGTCTAAGTGAAAACACAGTTCCTGCAGTGTTGTAGAAGTAACAGAGTTCAACAGGAATTAAATGAGAAGTCTATTTCTTTTGTCATCCAGACTAGTTTTTTCTATAAATACCAATTTACTTGCAATCTTTAAAACAATTATTGTCAGAGAAATACTGTGTTCTTAATATATAAATAAGTTGAGTATCAATTTTGCCATTGGTAGACAATATTTTTGGCAAAATTTTACTTAGCACACAGACCTTATAATCAAATTCAGAACCACTTTTTGGCCTTCTTGCTCATTGCTGTTTAGCCATACTAACTTTCTTACTTTTCCTGGAACCAGTGCTACCTGAAAACTTCGGCTTTGGCTATTCCTTCTGCTCATTTCCCAGAGATACAGCCACACAGCTAACTCTGCCACTCTCACCAGATTCTGTCTCCATGAGGGTCACTCTGTTCAGGATTGCAATCTCCCATGTGAGCCTGACTCCCTTGTTCTAATGTACCTCTGCCCCTTCATAGCATTTGTAATGTTCTAACATGCTATGCACTGTACTTCATTATTATAGTCCTTTTTCATGTCTGTCTCCTTTTGCTCCCTTGCTTACAGGGATACTTGAGGACATACAGGCCTATAGCCTGTCCACACTGGGCACTCAATAAATACTCATTGGTTCAATCAGTCCATCACCTAGTCATATAAGATAGTTTCAGAAGGCTGAAGAACTTTAACCAGTATCAATGTGAATTTCAAAGACCCCCAAAGAAAAGTTATTTCAATGTTATATTTTAAATATCATAGCCTCATCTGAACTTTAGTTAGTTCCTAAATTTTTACTTATAGGTGAAACTTCAGGTGATGACTAATCCTCATTATAATTACATGTAAAAACACAACCATTCTGTTAAAAGAAACATATTATTAAGCATAAATCAGTACTATAGACAATAAGAGCTTACAATTAGGACCAGAGAGCCAGCTGAGCAATTAAGAGTATTTTCTGCTTTTCCGGAAGACCAGGGTTCAAGTCCCTGTTCTCTCCTGGCAGCCCATAACTCTTTGTAACTCTGGTTTCAGAGGAGTTGACACCCTCTTCTGGCCTTCAAAGGCACCAGGCATTCAACTATTGAAGACATACATGCAGGGAAAACACCAGTGTACATAAAATAATGAACTTTAAAAATAAGAGTTTGTAATTAATGTATAGTGGATAACTGCAAACTCCATAATTATACTAATAAAATGTAAAAGTTCCTCAAGCACTGAGTACAATGTGACAGCTACAATGTCAACACTAGCCACATTGCTAGTTGCTCAGAGGCTGTGCCAATGAGTCCAAACAGAGCACAACACTCACAAATGCATTTGAGGGTCATTTTGCAAAAGCAAAAGAAGTTCAGAGTTCTTCTATATTGTTTTCCTACACAAAATATTATATTCAGATGCACAAACATGTTGAATACAGATGGAATTTAAACTTTGGTAGTTTAGATGCCTCTGCAAAAACAATTGCTATAGTGCTTTGAGTAAACAAAAGTTGCTTGTATACCAAAATAGTTCATAAACTCATGGCTTGGACTGTAGAAAAGTCACCAAAGGATTAACATAATTATTTTGTTGCAGAGATAAATGAAAAATCAAATCAGGAGCTCACATGACAACTTGATATAAAAAATATCAAAAGGCAAATGGTTTCTTTCTAGAAAGTCAACCCTTCTGCTGTCACTCCATGGCCAGAAAGATTATAAAGTCACTGCAGGACCATCTTTCACTATCAATGAAGAACAATGATTGTTAATGGACTTTGTCACAGATTGGACTCAGTTTAGACAATGGCCCTACCTCTGCTTCAGTTACATTTAATGTCATATATAAAAGCATGTGTGTGTGTGTATACTCTCACATGCGCATGCATGTGTGTTTGTGTATATGCAAATTTTGGGACATGATAAATGCTTTAAGGTTTCTCACTATAGCAACAAACTACATCTAAACTAAAATTGAACTACTCCAAAATTGGAATCAATACATGACCTATTTTGTACATTATATGCTGAACTATTTCAAAAGAGTCAATTTAGCTTTTTAGTAAATACTTGCATCATATGTAATAGGCAACTGTGTCCCTCAGAAAGTCACATGTAGAATGAATATTACCTCCAACCACTTAGAATATTACTGTATTTTTGAAATAAAAGCCTTTAAAGGAATCAAAGGATGAAATGAGTCATATATGTGTAATCAAATAAGATGTATTCCTTTAAAAATGTAAAAATTAGATACAGATATGAAAATTAGATACAGATAGAAGAGGGACTTATGAAGAGATGAAGAAGATGATTATCCATAGTCCTAGGAAAGAAGTCCCCTAAGAACTCTGCTAACACCATAATCTCAAACTTCTGGCAGTCAGAACTATGCTGAGATAAATTGCTTTTTTAAATCACCCATTGTATGGTATTTGTTGTGGCACCTAGAGACCTTAGTCCATTCATAAAATGATGAACACTTTCTTATAACTTCAGTTCCTAATCCTAAATCAGAAGTGTCAATAATAGTGGCTGCCTCAGTTATGAAATACCATGAGTGAATAAAGAATTCTACAGTGATTAAAATTCCAGGCATGGAGGCTTAACAAACAAATATTCATATTTTAATCTTATAATGTAGACTTTTTCTAAAATACTTTTATTCAATATTTTTCTGTTTATATAGTTTCTATCATAATTTAACCATTCTTAAAGAACAGAGTAGAAACAAAACTGGAAGTAACTTCTTAATGCTTTCTTTTATTTATTGCTTCTACCTAAGATTTAAAATTTGGTATTCTAATTAACTCTCAGATCAATTTTGTAAGATCTGTATTATACCCAGTTTTATGCCTCCGTTTATGAATAGACTATGAAGGAAAAGAAAAAGAAAAGAGGACTTAGGTATTAATTATGCGAAGTCCTATACCCACTGGGTGATGGATGATATCAGACCTGCACCAGGAATATCTGAGTCAGAATCCCTTATTCAAATGTATAGCCTTTATATAAATGTTAAGGAGCAGTCTGGTGTTTATAGTCTGGGGATTACAAACCCATACCAGATTGCAAACCACAGTGGGTAAGGACACCTGTCTCAAAACCAAACAATCAAACAAACTATGAGGGCTGAGTTGATTGTAGTTAAGTGGTTGGTGGAATGCTTGTCTAGCATTGATTGAGGTGGTAGCTTTAAACACCAGTACTGCAAATAAACACATAAAAACTCCTAAGGGGTCTCTGTTACCCTCAAACACACACTAAGTAGGGAAATTATAGGACAGCTGATCTAACTCATAACCCCATCTTGACTAAAATCCACACCAGAGTACCTTATCTTAACAAGCAAGCAATCCAGGCTAATACAAAAGGTAACTAAAGAGGATTACTTAACAGGTCTCTAAATGAAAGCCTGCATGTAAATCCCTGGTATATTTCTTGAGTAGTTAGGAGATGGGGGAAATCCTCTACAGAAGTAGGTGGGTCACAACCTTATCAGCCCTGAGGGATTTTGTTAAGTGCTTTGAAAACTGAGTAGGAGTTCAACACAATGACACTGGCCACCTTGCTCTAGAACTACCAGGTAAGGTGCTGCGAGCTTTGCACTGTCATTTTGTTAAGGAAGCAAAAAGGGAAACATCTGGATTGAAACCTTTTGATTCCTCGTTACATTAATTTTATTCAGTGTTTTAAATTCAACCCACTCACATTTACAAAACACTTCACACAGACTACTTCCTCGTGAATGGAGCTCCATTCACATCTCAACTAAAACATCAAACTTATTCTGAAATGACTGAGGTTAAAGCTTGTTCATGTCAATTTGCAAGTATTATAAAATCTGAAAAACCAGGCACACGAATGCAGGAGGGTAATGTGAGGGCAACGCTTTACAAAAATCAAGGCAGCCAGGGTGGAAAAACTCGGATGGGATTTCAGGAATCCATCATGCTCAAGACAAACCATTGTGGAGGCGGGCATTTAAGCCCTCAGAGGGAAGATTTTATAAGAATTATTGTCCATGAGCAGTATCGGCTAATATCTTGGGAATCAATATGATTCATTTCCCCCCCAAAACCTGGAGCTGCTTCTATAAGCACCCCCCCCCCCCCCCGTGGCCTTCCCAAGTCCCTTAACATATGTTGGGGGAGGGGAAAGTTGTGTTGCTTTAGCAGGTTCACGACTTCAGAACGTGCGTTTATTAAATCTTAAATGCCTAACAACCTCCAGCCCAAAGAGAAACAGTTACAACACACAGATACCCTACCCCACACCTGAGCCCCTTTCCCCCTTAAACGGAGCACTGCTTAGGGCAACATAGTGCCCACTCTGCATTATCTAGAAAGACAAGTCCCAAGGCTTTAAGCGGCAGTAATCAGGAAGAGCATTCAGAGGATGCATGCCTCCTGGCGTGACAATTAAGGAGTCACAAAGGCCGAGATCCCCCCTGAGAACCCGCGCTCAAGAGCCCGGCACCTTGGGGCCGGACTTTTTGGCGCCATCAGTTTAGCAAAGCCACACGGTGGCGGGGAGTGGCGCTAGTCGCTAGTCGCTGCCAGGTCGTCTGTCTAGGGATCAGGTGAGGGGACGCATCCCCTCAAATTTCAGTGGTCTTCTATGGCGGAAGTCGAGGGACACATTGGGGTGTGGCCCGGAGCCCTTGGAACGGAGTTGGAAGAGACTCCCGGGCCTGGGATGGGGTCAGGGATGCGCAGTTCCCAGGCCAGCAGCGACCACGTGGCCGGCGGGCGCTGGCGCTGGTGACGGCGGGTGGGCGGGGCGTTGGGGTCGCGCTGCGGGCGCTCAATCTCTGCTACCTGGTTCTGGAGCCTCATCTTCGCGGGGACCGGGTCCGGAGGGTGGCGGTGGAGGCCAGGTCCGCCGAGGACCACGGCCGAGTCACTTCGCGCTGGGTACCGCGCTGCTCACTCTTCCGCACGCTACGCAATCCCTATCGCCGCCTCTAGGGGGCGCTGGACGAAGAGACAGAGGACCCACCCAGAGACTTTGGTTCCTTTCAAGGTTAAGGGGTTGGGCCTGGAGTGTTTATATGCTTAGAAAGCTAAATGAACAAATTTACGACACTGCGGATCATGCTGTGCTTGAATTTTAAGTGTGGTAGCTTCTTCATGGTTTAAGTACATCAACACCATTTAGACAAACTTTGTCAAGACACTGTGACAGGCCCTTTGTATATGTGACTTAATTGAGATGCTTAGAAAAAACAAAGCAAAGCCTCTCTATGACAAGGATTGAAGATACTTTAAGTGAATGCTATAAGCTATGTTAGGCTGTTTGCTTGTTAAAATACCTTCTGTCCAAGTAACATGAGGAATGGAAACGACTGACATCGGTAACCCCGGATACCCCCTCTACAATAAAGTGACCAAGACTTTTGTGCTCTGTGGTTTCAGGTAAAGATAAAGATGTTTGTTAGCAGCCCTTCAATTATTCTGTGGCTTCCTATACCATACCAGAGGTTTGGATAATCAAGTATTACTAGCCCTGTGATAGGTAAGAGGATCGACATCAAATGTGTGAAAGGGACCTCTTTGGCTCTCCCTGATTATTTTAAAATTATCACACCCAAGATTCAGACACTCACACTTAGGCTGATAAGAATGCCACTTTTGCATGAAGAAAAATCCCGAAAACAAAACAAAACAGAACACATACACACAGACACACACACACCTCTCAAAAACCCAATTCTTAGTCACACACAAATCAAAATACAGAAAATGGCAGAAATGAGGTAGAATATCTGGTAGAATTATCTGGTAAGCTTAGTATGAAGTTAGATCAGGGCACTGCCCTTTCAAGATGAAGCCTCTGAAGCTGAGATACCTGCTATGAGCCATTAGGAATTCTGGGGGAAAAGATGTCTAATCTAATGTATTGCTTTGCTTTACAGTTCTCAGCATTCTCACACTTCCTTATTTTAAGGAATTTAGCTTTTTTTAAAAAACCCAAAAAACCTAAAGATGGGTTATTATGTTTTAAAAGGACTAAGGAGTAATAGTGAAACAAATTTTTAAGTTGGTTTCATTATAAAAACAGTTATTAAAACACATTAACTTTATTTTCATCATATCTCATTTAGTTCAAGTGTTAGATGATCATATATAAACTTAACAACCACTGCTAGTTTTAAGAGCTGTTTTTTAAATAAAGACTGTTGTTTTCTAAGCAAATGGGGATATACCAACTGAGAAACCTGTCAGCACATATCCTTTTCACTCGTAACTTTCATTATTATAAGTCTGAAAAAATAAACATTAATGCACCTGATGATTTGGCTCTGTGATTCCTTTACTGTCATAGCTTTGAAATGTGGAAAGAAAACAATGGAAGACAGAAGAGTCAACAAAGTAGATTGATCATCTACACAATGGAATATTCTAGAGATATTAAAGATGATACAGTCAATGAATATCAACATGGAGAGCTGTTTGCTATATATTTTATAGTAAGAAATACAGATGACAAAATTGTATATTTAGAAGTATTCCTTATTTGAAAGAATGGTTATTTTTGAGGGGAGAATTTTCTCCCTTTTCCTTATCTATATTAGCTTTAAAGAAACAATTGTAAATGTTAAGTATTCATTTTGAATTAAAACAAAATTGTCTAGTTTTACCACTAACCAATTATTATAAAAATGAACAGAACCTCTTAGCAAGCTACAGGCAAAGTTTTGGTATGGTTAATACAGTGAAGAACATGGTCTCAGGCAGACACCGTGGTTACAGCATCAATCAAACATACGTTCAAATGGGAGCTGTGCCCTCTTTAGAGTATGTCATCTTGAACAAGCTTTTTCTTTTTTTCTAAAGCCTAATACTAGTAGTAATAGTGAACATTAACTGAGAATTTATTTTGTGTTAGTGATGATGCTCAACACTCCGTACCATCTCTTTCTGTCAACGGCTGATGAGAAAATGGTCTTAAAAAGGGAAGCTGAATAACTTGCTTAAGTTTCCACATCAAAATAAAATACTTCCATGTGATTGTGGGATTAGATGCAAGGGAACATCTTAAGCACTTTTCAATTGCCTGATATATATATATATATATATATATATATATATATATATAAAACAGTTGCATAGTTTTCATGATTTAGACACAACCCTTGTAGTAAGTACTTTAGGTAACCATTTTTTTACTCAAATCATCTGCCCAGGGAATCCAATTTGGCCATTTGATATGGGATGTGAGAGCGTGAACTCCAAAGTCTTAGTTTGAATTTAAACTCTGGCTCTTATATGTCTGTGATTTGGAGTAAGCTATATAACGTTTTCTTGTGTCTTAATGTTTAATAAAATTATATCAAAAATGGGTTCGGAGGATTTAATGAGTTAACATACAGAAAATAGGAAAAATAGTATACTTAGAAAATAGGAGGCCTAACATTCTTAGAGTTTTAAGGTGATTTCAGGCTTAGGATTTTAGACTTCTTGTCATTCTCTAACATAAAGATTTTTGTGCACATTTTTATGTTATGAAAACCAACAGGTGATGTAAATCATGGCCTGTCAGAAGTCATAACAGGAAGCTGTCTCCACTTAAAAGAAATCATGGCATTTAGGTGTGCTGTTGTTACTAACCAGCAGTTAAATCAAGACATAGGACATACAAAGAGTGCCAATTAGGAAGTAATTGTGTATGCTATCTTTGGCATTTAAATGAGCTAATAGAGTCTCTAATCTTACATTGACTTTCAAAAGCACTTGAACAATTTCACAGACATTAAAACTACATCTCCAATTTTATAATTTGTTTCTCAAAAGCAACGGAAAAAAAAAAAGCCTAAGAATCAAATATAGGAAAACTATTCATTGAAAATTTCATCAAAAAGAACAAATCATCATAAAGAAGTCTGAAACAGAAAAATATTTTTCATAAATTAAAAGTGTCTTTTTGGCTATATACATGAATGCATATTTAAAACATGAACAGCACAATATCACCTAGATTAATATTAAAGTTTTCATATTACATCAAAATTTCCAAAGTGTAATGTTAATTTGTCTTTCTTTCCAATACAGACCCCAGGTATCATCTGTTTTAATTTTATAATTTACCATTTCTCATGTTTCTCTCCAAGAGACAAACCAACAAAACAATTAGTAAGAGCATAGAAACTTACTTTCTTCCTTTGAAAGGCAACTCCTTTATTAAGGACAATGTTATTTTCCTTTACAAATCCAGAATCCTTAGACAAAGGCGCCTTGAGCGCATCGTGTACCTTAATTATAAGGGCACCTGAGCGTCTTGTTTATCTGGTTGGTTGGACTAGATGATTTGATTTGCCACGCCCCCTTCTGTCCTGCCTCCTTTCTCTCTTAACAATAGTATCTGCACTGCCTTCCCAGCTAATATAATGAGTGGTGAGGAACAGATATCAGGTGTCGCAGTGGGCACTTGTTACTGAGTTTACAGGTGAGGGGCTAAAACTTAAGCTTCATAGGCACAGAGAAACTTGGGGAATAGATAGGTCGGTCTACAAACAGGAGAGATTTCAGAGCATGGAGCTCGGCAGTGCCTTGTTGCCACCGTTGTTTTTCTCTTTGTGTTCTCTTCGGCAAGGTCTTTCATGTCTCTAAGCTCTAGTTCCTGTAAACTAGAGAGAAAAAACTTAGAGAGAGAGCTTAGGACTTGTTTTAGCATTCTTGGTGATAGTATAAAAAGTGACTACTTAGTTTAAATTGCTTCTCTTTTTTCTTTCACCTCTGCCTTGGACACACTGGAAACTAACTGGCTTTAGTTATGCCAGAACAACAGGTGTGCATGGAATGATGGATACTCAGAGTTTGTGGAATTCAATAGAAGATAGAACATCCATCAGTCATTTTCATCACCAGCATGTCCTGCAAGTGTTCACTGAGCCCCTACGCTCCTAATGGTAGAGTTGTCTTTTGTTTTGGAGACAATCACAGCCTTGAGGAGCAGTGGACAAGGCAAGGAGAATGACAATGATGTGCAGTCAGTGCAATCAAAGAAACACATGGTTTCCTACAGCTCAGGGTACCTGTGTCCAAAACAGTTCAGAAATGCTGGAGAACAGAGGGATGCGGAGTCTAAGAAAGTTTGGGGGTGGGAGGGATTGTCTCCTGAGTTGGTAAGTGAATAGCTAGGGTTACAAAGGCAATATCAAAGCCTGGGAATGGTGCCCCTCTCTATAGAGCTGTGATTGCTTGATTGATTGATTGATTGGTTTTTTTATTTTGTTTTGGTTTTTTCCTTTCTCACTGTCAGAGTAAGGCTTCATTGTGGACTATTATTTCTATAAGAGAACTTGTGCATTCTAATGTTTTATCACATGAGATTTTAATGTGAACAATGAATAAGTGCTATTTGCAAGTAAGCCTTGTAGCATATGCTCAGAAACAGCCTTTACTCTAACAGTTTTAATGATTTAATGATTCTCAATTGCTCCTTAACAGTTGCAGTTTGCACTTAATAGATAATTAATTTTTAGTAGTAAAAAAATAACTTGGTTGATCATGATGTACATGGAATTATAGAAAAAAGAGTACTCAGATTTCATGTAGTGTTTTAGCACCAGAAAGAACCTTGAAGGTTACTGATATAATCTTAGTTTATCATTTTAATCATAAGATATTATCTGAGGCATAGAAAGATACAGGGAGCCAACCCAGAAGCACATCCCATTTGGCAATGGCTACCATTCAGTAGACATTTCCACTATCTGAAAAATAACTAAAATTTCTAAATGTTATTTCACTTTTTGGCATTCCGAATGTAAGACTTATCCTTTGAATACTTTTAGAATGGAACAGAAAATAAATATTTTTTTAAAGTAAATATTTGTTGTGTGGCTAACGAAACACAGCTCTCACCTCAAAGGGAATGAGAGGTAGTTTATTATGGAGCTACATGAGTGATTCAGTTTATTTCCATGTTCCATTATGATGACATACTCATGAAGTGTTTATAGGTACAGGACAAAAGAAAGTCATAAATCAAGACAGTTTTTAAATATATTGGTAGAAATTACAAGTAGCTGGGTTACAACCAAGCAGGGTGAGCTCTCCCAAGAATGTCAGATGGCTATTTGGTGGCAGCCTTAGTTTACAAGTTGGTAGAAGTTACTGATCTGTTAAAACATCCCAAGAGGTTTCACATGATTACATGTTAGGTCAGAACAGAGTTGGCAATGAGTGGCTATTAAGGGGCCTAATGGTGGCCCAAGACAATTTTGCTCTAGATCTGCCCTGTTCCAGTCCTATAAAAATCAGTTTAAATCAGTCAATCAGCCTGTGGAACCTTTAATATCGAACCATACACATACTGGGAATTTCATTTTGTACCAATAAATGAAGAAGCAGTGTTCACAGATGAATTGTTTCATTTGCTGATTAATATATTTCTTTAAAGCTAACTTCAATATACACCTTTCAGATCTTGTTCCTAAGATTCTCCTCCTGGAGTCAGATTTAATTCAGATTGATTCAGCAGATAGGCATTGAATTCTAGCAATGGTCAAGGTGAATCTTTTTTTTTTTTTTTTTTCCTGTTGCTCTTTGAATGACAAGCTTGCAAGCTTAAATGTCAAACAGCTGCAGGTTCAAATCTCAGCTCTGCAACTGTCATGGGGGATAGGAAGTAATTTCCTTGCCTCCCTTATTATAAGGCTGTAATTTGAACCTACCTTTGAGAGCTACTCCCTGGATTACACGGATCATTTAGTTTTCAGAACACTCATGTTCATTAGTGTGAGCAGCATTCTATTAAAGGTCACTTATTGTTACGTGTATTTTCTTGTCTAACAAATTTTTTTTTGAGAATTTCAAACATGAGCATCATATTTACAGCATTTCCACCCTTCATTCTTTTCTTCTACTTTCCCCCATGTTTTTTCCACTCTTAAACTCATGACATCTTTTTTACTTAGCTAATTAATGTGTGTGTGTGTGTGTGTGTGTGAGAGAGAGAGAGAGAGAGAGAGAGAGAGAGAGAGAGAGAGAGAGAGAGAGAGCTGAGTCCACTTTTGTTGCTTGTAGGTACATATGTTAAGGGATGACCACTTGAAATTGGATATTCTATCAGGGCTCATCTCTGGAAAAACTGATCCTCCTTGCCTCAGCAGCCATTGCATCATATGTATTTTCTCAATATGACCACAGCAATATTTTCTGATGAGCTTGCTCTTCTGCAATATGACCTCACTACTTCTTCACCAGGAAGAGAATCCAATCTCTATTTCTGTCTTATTGACTGAGTCCTGCTATGTGTATTTATTGTCTCTTCCAGCTGACAGAAATGCAGTGCGTGGTGGGAGTTTTATGGAGAAACTGGCAGGAGAAAACAGGAGGGTTAGTTTGAAACCCTGATGGCTATGTATGCTGTTAGAACAGCCATGAAGTGCACAGCTAGGATTTTTATATGCCTGGAGACTTTTGAACTTTTTTGTCATAACCACTCAACCAGTATTGCAGCCAACATGCTTAGAAATAGTATAATCAACCAGCCTGTAGTGGCACATGCCTTTAATCTCAACACTCTGGTGGCAGAGCCAGGCAGATCTCTGTCAATGTGAGGTAAGCCTGGCCTACAAAGCAAGTTCCAGAACAGCCAGGACTGTTACACAGATAAACCCTATCTTGGAAAAAAAAAAAAAGAAAAAAGAAAAATAGTATAATGAATTTAAATGGCCTAGCATAAGCAGGTGCCCAACAGCAAATAGCTAAGGCTTTTTGAACACAGAAGCCCTATACATCCCTCCCAGACACACTTCTGTCTTTCTGGAGACTGATTTCTATTCCACACATTCTTCCTTCTATATCTCCTTACTATGCTTTGAACTCATCATCCGCAATGACTCGTTTTTCTTAAAGCCCAGCCATTCAGCCAGAGCTTACCTTTCACCTCATCTTAGCCCAAATGACTCTGCCTATAAATTCTAGCATTCTTTGGTTTTTCTCCCTGATTCTGTCTGTCTTCCAGGTAATCATTCTTATTCTCTCACTGCTATCGACTTAGTTTTTATTCACATAATGATATTCTACTCCTTGGTCTCATTTTGTGTGCCTACTGTGATGTATGACTGAGCATAGGTTCTAGGGTTATCATTTCTGAGTCACTGGTGTTCTGATATTCCAGTCCTAGCTGGTCTCGGTAAATGCCTCTGGACTCATCTCAGCTCCTGTGCATTTCTCCACTAAGGCTGGTGTTGCTCTACTTTTGTCTGTTTTGATTTGTGTGTTTTTCTAGAATGTGTTTTGAGCCTATAGACTTTACTTACCCAGGTAACTGCAGCTCCCACAAAGATCATGCCTTGATGTCTTTACTTACATGATGTCTCACTGGAAATCTTATCTTCCTATTGCGTTCTTTCTCCTGTGAAAACAAAAACAAACAAACAAAAAACTAGATAAATCCTGTAAAGTTCACCTTTGGTATTGCATCCAAGAAATTGTTTCTTCTGTGACAGCTTTCTCCTTTGAAGTTCCAAAATATTTAATTGACATTCCTCTGTGGTTGATTTTGCAGTCAACTTAATTTCTGAGCATTTTATGTTTATATTGTGTACTTCACTGATTACCTACTCCTCATCCAAAAATCTGTATTTTACATATAAAAACCAAGGCTTTCAAAGATGAAATGATTTTGAAACAAACCACATTGCTAGAATTTAGGAGGATCATGATTCAGGCCTAGGTCTCAGTTCTCATGCTAGACTTGTTTACTTTATAAATGTTTTGGCGCCAAGCATTGTGGCACATGCTTTGAATCCCAACCCTTGGGAGGCCAAGGCAGACAACCAGGTGTTTGAGAGTAGTAGTGAAAAGCTGTATATAATAATGAATGGATGCATGGATTAGAAGTGAGTGAAAGAATACATTTGGATTTTCTTTTTTGTGTGTGAATACTTTACTTCTGTGTATAAGTGCTTGTAGGACAGGACTGAATCTAGTCTTCATGCCTCTGCTCACTCACATCTAGCTTAGTCTCTTACATATAATGGATGTAACAAGATAAACACAGCAAAAAATACTTGTTTTGGGACTCTCAATAAACACCCACAAGACAGCCCTCGGGCTCTTCTCTCTACTTCCCACTTTCCTCTCCTCAAATCAAGGGACCCAGCTGCCAATGGGCTCTCAACAGGTCCTGAAAGGAGCAGGTGCTAACTCAAATAGACTCATTAACAGTCGGTGGGGCTCCTGCACTAATTATAGTAGGGCTTCAGCTACATCCAGTTCAGCAATTCAACAGCTTATCTTCTTAACCCATCGTGGTGGGACCTAGGAGAAAGTACAGATGGGAATCTAATATCGCCCAATGTCAGTCTCTCCAGTGTTTCAGAGACAAAGAAAGTAACAGAGCAGGAAAACACATTAAGTCAGTGAAACTGTGAGTTGTGTCTCAAAGTTTATTGGTTCCTTCCCTATAAGCATTATTATAGTTTTAAAAATAAAGTCAAACATAAAAAATTAAAATACACCAAGTACTATTAATAAATCAAAAAGGCTTCCTTTCTCCAGCCCTTTGTTTTCTATGATATCTCCATAGTTCTACATTTTTTTTTTCTTCCTAAATGTCACTCTTCCAGATAGTATAAGGTCTATGAAGTTTAGTTTGGTTTTGTTTTTCCATTTCAGTTTGGACTTCTTGAAGCTGGAACTAGCATTTCTAGTGAATCCCACCTATTTGGGTTAAATGCTTAATCCAGATCAGGTACAGTGAATGATGAATGGGTAACTAGCCTCACTCAGTGTTATTCAGCCTTCAAAAAACTCTTAACCAAAATTAAAATTATATATATTAAATATATATAATTAAAATATATTACATATATTACATCACAAAAATGATCAAAAGTTAGGTGATGGTAGAATTTTTCCAAGTCCTTTCTTTTTAATTACTTTTCATATCTGTTTTTTCCCTAGTACCATATTGTTTTTGTCACTATATCTCTCTAGCATAATTTAAAATCATGTATCATAGTGGCTAGCTTGAATTGTAGGCCTGACATAATCTAGAATCCCTTGAAGAGGGCTTCAGTGACTGTATCAGGTAGGCCTGTGGGTATATCTGGGTGGGATTATCATGACTGCTTTGATTGATGTGAGAAGCTTTAAATATGGATGACACCTTTAGTTAGTTTGGAATAAAGAGATCTTTGCTTTCTTGTTTGTTTGACTTTCATTCTTACGTATGAGTTCATTTATCCTGTTGCTGAAGATTTTTTCATTGATATCAGAATGAACTTCTTTGGTTTTCAGTGTGAACTGAAGATCCTGATGATTCCTTTGATAATATTAGAATCAGCTTTTTTGTTCTTTCAATGTGAACTGAAGAATAGAGGCTCTTAAGGAATCCTCTAGGCTTTTGGTGCCAGATTGGGACTGCTGCATATGGTCTTGTGAACTGAGAAACCACTGGGTTCTTGGTTTCCACAACACGAGATGGCCATTGCTAGACTACTCAGTTAGTAAGTGTAAATCAATCTAATAAACCTTCTTTATTTACATTAGTTCTATTTTTTGTTTCTTTAGAAAATCTGACATACAGATTGTGATGGATATGACCATGGGTTTTTGTTGTTGTTGTTGTTGTTATTGCTTTGTTTTGTTTGCTTGAATTGTCTAGATCAAGTTGGCCTGTGGGTATGTCTGAGGGGGAGCACTCTTGATTGTTGGTTGATGTAGGAAGACCAAGCCTATTGTGGACAGCACTATCATCTGGTTGGGGCCCTGGACTGTGTAAGAGAAGAGAGGACTAAATGAATACTAGGAAAACAGACAGAATGGGTGCATTGATGTCTTTATGATCTTGACTATGGTTGCAATGTGACTAGCTTCTTGAATTCCTGCCTAGAATTCCCCCAAAATGATGGACCTGGAATTGTAACCCAAACAAACCCTTTTCCCTCTTATTTTAAATTTTGTTTTGAATATTTTATCACAGCAATAGAAACAAAATTACACAAAGGGATGCATGGATAAAAAATGAGATTTTATTTATAATAAAACAGCAAAAGTTAAAATTAAAAAGTACAAAAAGAAATAAAATTGGAATCTGAATTAACATTCAAATCAATAAATGTAAGATAGCACATTTGTAATTTTAATGGCATAATTCACATGATCAACTCAATCAATGCAGAAAAGACCTTCAACAAAGTTCAAAATATGTTTATGATAAAAGCTCTGAAGACACCAGGAATAAAAGGAATATGCATCAACATAGTATGACAATGTATGGCAATGTAACCAATATAATAACAACAAATAACAGAGCACATTTCTTGGAACATCTGGACCAAATGTATCTACTTTCTTCACTTTCAGGGAATATAGATCTTGAAGTCTAGCTTAAATGATAATTCAAAGAAATAAAATTGATACAAATAGGAAAGGATTTATTTGCTCATAATGTGGTCCTATACCCTTAAAAGACCCTGGAGACTCCACTAAAAAAACTCTTAAATCTAATAAACATTTTCCAGAAAAGTGGCAGATCCCAACATCAGCAAGCAAAATCAGTAGCTTCTCTGTGTCAATAATAAACTTGTCAAGAAGGAATCCATGAAAAAATGGAGAAAGAGAGAGAGAAAGAGAGAGAGAGAGAGAGAGAGAGAGAGAGAGAGAGAGAGAGAGAGAGAGAATATAAACCTAACCAAGGAAATGAAAGACTTCTATAATGAAAATGTAAACATATCAAAAAAAAGAAATAAAGAAGACACTAGACTTTGGAAATACCTCTTCATGCTCATGGGTTGGCAGAGTTAACATTATAAAAAGAACAATGCTACTCAATGATAACTGCAGTGCCACTTTAATTGCCATGAAAATTCCAGTGACATTCTTTGCAGGAGTAGAAAAAAAATTTTCAAATTCACATGGAAGCAGAAAAAGATACCAAATATCCAAAGCAATTATTTATATGTATACCCTAAAAAAATCACAGAAAACCCACCTCTTTCAGATAAAAAATATTGCCATCCCTATTTTAAGAAACTGGAGACACGAACGCTTCTGCTGTGTAATAGAAAAGCCAGTGTTCAAATGCAGGCATTCTAAGATGACATGCATAGCTGAGCCAGACAGCCCTGTTCAAGTCTTGTCCTGCCTCTTAATGATTTGTAAACTCTTGAAATAATGTCTTAATGTCTCTGTGTTTATGTTTTGTCTGCTAAAATAGGAAGCTGTGATAATAGTAATAGTTACTACCTAAAAGATTTGTTGGGAAGATTAAGGCAGTTTGTATACAATGCTTAAAATAATGCCTGCACATAGCAAGCATTTATTAAGAGTTTAAGGTTATTATTATGGCTTCAGAATCCACACTACAAAACACTGCATTCTGTTGCCTTTACAGTTCATAGATGTTTTTTCTACAGGGAAATATTTGAGCTGAATGGGAACTAGCTGAGGAATAGCTAGTCAAACGTGGTCACAGCACACAGGTGAGCATTTCTGTGTAGGGGGAAGACTTGTTGGAGCTGGACAGCAGAGATGGGATTAGCACCTGGCCACTCAGCTTGCCATCTGGTTCCTTCCCACCAGCCCACCCGTCTTCCTACATGTAGTTTGTAAGTTGCTTGTGAATGCTTTTATCCTTAGCACTCATGTTTTCTTTGTAACTTTGTTGATGGGAACAAAACTAAATGCTTGATAATAGGGTAATTATCTTACTAAACAGATTATACCAAACCACCTACTCTCTCTATTTACTCATTTCAGGCTTTTAGTAGTTTTTTTTATAGTATATGATGGTTAAAATATACAAAATTTAAAGAGAAGACTGACACACCAATGTGATTCTAAGCTTCCTAAACTGTACGCCCACTTTCACTCTCCTGGTGACTCCCTCATCTGCTCAGCCAGTTGCCTTGCCCTCTTCCGGCTTTCAGAATCTTCTCCTGTCCCTATGACATATTCTGTTCCAGCCTTTCCTTGTTACTCTTGGGCTGGGTGAGGAGCCTTAGGATCTTCCCGTCTGACTCTTGCCTCCTGTCCTTCTCACCATCCTTGTTTGCATCCCCGCTTCAGGTTTCTGGAGACACTATCTTCTCCCGCACCTTTAGGAACCTTCCATACTCTTTATTTTTCTTAATTGTTTTCTTTTGGATTTTGTTTGGTTAATGTCTAATTTTCTTTTCATTTTGATCAATCATTTTCTAAGAAAGACCCACATTTTCTTAAGTTTCCTTATACAATTTATTATTCTGATAATCTTATTTTACTTTGGTCATCTCTTGATTAATTTCTGCCACTGGATTATAAAGTATATAAAGACATACATGCCCCTTGTTTTCTCTCTCTCTATATATATATATATATGTATATATATATATATATCTTTCAGTCCCTCTCTCTCTCCATCTCTCCCTCCCTTTCTCTTTCCCTCCCTTCTTTTCCTCCCTCTCTCCCTATATGATACTCTTTGCCATGCTTATAATTTGCCCTATCTCTTTCATAAACACATACAAGTTAGGTACTAGTCAGTTTATTTTTACATACAATGAGACTGATATTTAGAGAGATTAAATAATTCACACAAAATCTTACAGTTAGTACCTACTAAGTTAATAATTTTAAAATTCAACTCTTTCTTGTTCCCAAAATAGTATTCTCTCCTTTACAGTTGATTGCTTGTTGAAAACATTTAATTATTGCTGTTATTGCATTATTAAAAGATCAAGTTGACACAATAATTTGTTAGCCAAATAAGAACTTTTCTTCTGAATATCTGAATTATTTATCCAATGATGGGGATCAAACTCTGCTCCTTGCACATGATAAACAGATCCTCTGCCACTGTGTTTTGCCCTCAGAACGATATGTAAATTTTTTCATTGAGAAGTGTATTGATGTGAATATTTTTTAAAAACTGTTTTCTACCTACATATAGCTTTAAAAAAAACCAAAATAATATGGGCTCAGCTTAATCTGTTTAAATCCTTGTGTTGTTTCCTGTATAAGTTTACTCTGTTTTCTTTCTGTCTCTGCAACTATTTGCCTTTGGCTGCAAGCTGGCAGGAAAGGCTGAATCATAAGTTTGATATAGAAGATTTAAATATGTTCACTGCCTCACATTGCTGAGGATTAGGGAAATGCAATTGTAAACTAAATAACTTTTTTCCATAATTTCATGTTTTCTTTTTTCTCCTCATTACAGCATCTTTATTATCAGTTCGAAACAGATTTTTTTCTTTTGTATCATGTTAGTTTTATCTCCCTAGAATTTGTTGTAAGGAAGTAAATTGTAGATTTCTCTTTGATTCTGATGTTTCCCTGAACTTCAAAGGTAATATTCCCTCAGAGAGAAGCTTTGGATTCTAATTTTTTATCTCAGAAAATTATACAGCCAACATATTTGAAATAGCATGGTAGAGAATTCTAAAAGAAGAAATGAATGCATGGGTTATCCTTTGTAAAAGGTGCTGATAAGCAAGTGGAGGGAAGGAAAAACAGGGCTGTGTAAAACAAGCCCTGCAAACATTCAAGGATAAACTGAACAAAGAAAACATTTTCCTTTAAGGTAAAATTATCTTGGAAGCAAAACAGGAGTTGACTGGCTTTCAAGGCAAGGAATAGAAAACTACTCTGACTATAGTTTTTCTTCTAGAAGGAGGCATTGACTTCTCTTAGTCTTTTAGAAATACCTTTTAGCCTCAACATTCTATACTGCAAGTGGCCAAATTCTGACCTATGTCATAAACAAAGCTAAAAAGGGGGACATAATTCTCCATTCCCTAATTATGAACACCAACTAGTGACTGGCTTAATGTGTAATTTGGAAATGAGGGGAGGAATGTAACTATGCAGTAGAGAAGTTGGACAAACATACCTTAGACAGGTGATTGATGTCATATAAACAACCAAGATCATATTGATAGGATGTGATAGAAATGACACCATATCTTTCTTTCTTAAAGCTCATGTCATCAATATAATCATGAGAAGACCAGGTGACATGTAATGAAGAAACTTTATAGCACATGCTTGAGCATCTTACAGAACCTTTGAAAATGCTCTACACACATGAAAAACACACACACAGAGGGAGGAAGAGAGAGAGAGGAAGGGAGAGAGGGAGAGAGGAAGAGAGGGAGACAGAGAGAGAGAGAGAGAGAGAGAGAGAGAGAGAGAGAGAGAGAAAGAGAGAAACTGCCAATAGTAGTCTAACAAAACATGATAACTAAATGTGATATGGTACTTTTACTAGGATCTTAAGAAAGAAAATAGTGATTAAGCAAAAGAAGGATTTCTGGACTTTAGTTAATAATGATTAGAATTCATTTACTGACACAAATGAATAATTAATACTAAATGTTAATAATAGGGAAGGCTGAATATAAATATAAAGTAAGAAACATCTCTGTAGTTCTTTCTCTATTTTATCTGCAAATGTGTTTAATTTTTTAAAATAATGAGAAAAAATAATAGTATTTGCGGGATTATTTGAAGTGCTTTCAAAGGATATAGGGGAGCACAGAATCAATCAAGTTGCATAACAAGTTCTAATGTTTACACTGTTTAGTAGTTTAGAAAATGCCTTAATATATATTATCTCATTAAAATTTCTAAATAGTTAAGTAAAGTAGGTACAATTCTTCATTCCCATTTTATATTTTAAAAGATGAAACTTATAAGAATGAGGTGGCTTGCTTGTGTGAAGCAGGCTTCCAGTAGTCACACAAGATGACTCTGGTTCTAATGATCTTTTTTGCCATATCCCCTTTATACATATATTTGTTGTTTCTAAACATTACCAATAAAATCAGGAATAGCAGCATCAGATTTTAATGACTGGCTTCATAAACTATGTGAACAATTTCTAAATCCTCTTCTTAAAACAATTCATCTCCCCAAGTAGTGATGACCTTTATTGAAGCATTAGCAAGTAGCATCTAATCAGAAAAAAACATAGATAAGAATTACTTTCTACAAAGAGGATTTGGAGTATGTTGTCATTGAGTGTGGATGGCTCTGTTTATGGGCAATAGATTATTGTTCATTAGAAAGCATTGTTTTCTGGTCTGCATACTTCAGGAATATGACGTCAAGAGTTTACTCAAGAACCATAAACACCTCAGTCACTAAGAATTTGTTGGTAATATATGATTTTCTATACTTTGGGAAAATGTTCAAAGCCCAGTAGTGGGGAGCATTAACAAAGTGATCCAGTCGTGGTAGCCATATGTTTCTCCATCTGCTTACATTGTGTGGGTATTGTTCTGCTATGTTCCAAAGCATGCCCACTCTTGTTTGGGGATTATAGACTCCTTAGGGTATGCATATATTTTTTGTTGTTTGGCCTGTTTTTACCTGTTGCAAATTAGAACATACTTTCTTCCAAATACAGAGAATATATGAATTTTAAATTGGGACGTATAACAATGTAAGAAATTGTGGATTTCAGTTGAGGAGATACTAATACTTAAAACATTTGCTAATAAGCATGCAGTGACAATACTATTTACTAGATATTACTATCTAAAGTTACTTTGAGAGCGACTTACCATACAAAACCTATACTCATTTTATTAGAGAAGTTAGCTTATATGATGTAGTTTGTGTTATATAGCTTATATTGTACAGTTGAATCATAGTATATAGATATTGCTAGATATGCTAGCCTGTAATGTCTTGATCTCTCAGATCTTGTCTTGAGGGTTTTGATGCAAGAGGAGAGTGGAAAGGTTATATAAATAAGAGATTTTCAAGATGAAGTCTTTCTCATGAAATGTTTTAACTTCCCAAATTCTTGGAAATTCTAGATGGAAAGACTAGATGATTTTGATTATCTTTGGAGAATATTTTTTGTCATTTTTAGGACTTACATTGCTTATAGGGTTTCTAAGATCATTACTCAGTGACCCCAGTTACAGACAGTAATTTTCTCCTGTTCACCTTACCTTGTTATTCCAGATTACCAGTTCCTTGAGACCTGAGCTATATTTTCTCCTACCCTATGATCCTCATTTTTTTTCCATGGTTTTTTTTGGTTGAGATACTTTCTCATCATCCCAATGTACCCTTAAAAATTCTGCTCACCTTCTTCTAAGCAACCTCTTTTGATCACACTCTATTTCAGCTGGAGACTTAGTTAGATTCTCTTCCTCTGTTCTCCTCAAATATCTGTCCATAGAGCTACAAGGCATGCATTTGGCCATTTACTGCTTTATCTGGTCATTTGAAACATATGTGAAATATTTCATATTTCAAAAGTTTTAAGTTTTGCTGTTGAAGGCGCAACAGAGTGGAAAATAGGTCAAGCTACTGCTCTCATCAAGCTTATACTTGAAAAGACAGAAAATCAGCAAGTAGATAAATAAACAGAACTTATGACTTTAGCCAGTAAAGAAGGCAGAACACAGTAAATGGCTATGAATGGCTGTAAGTGAGCAGTATTTTGATTCAGTGGTCAGGAAAGTGTTCTTGGAGAAGTGACATTTGAAAAGAGCCCTGGATAAGACAGGAGAACAGGCTGTATAGTGAGCACAGGATAGTTCAAGGAGGGGAATGAGGAAAGATATATAGAGAAAATAGCACAGAGTGTTTATGTCTCAGGAAGGCAAGGAATCTTATGCAGATGAGATGAGTGAGAAGGAAAGTAGGAGATGCTGAGATCAGAAATGAGCCCACAAAGCTCATGTACGCCTCTAAAGGCCGAGAAGAGAACAATTTGGGCTGACGGAGCTAGGACTTGTACTTAGGTGTATAGATCTCTCAAACCAGTGCCTACACCTATATGTTATCTATACATATCATGTTTTTAGTATTTTGATAACAATAAATCGCCTTTCTATTTAAAATCATAATGTTATTAATATCTAATATGAATGTTTGTAAAAATAATTACATCTAATTGAGAGAAGGAGGCAAGGTTTTTTTTTTGTTTTTTGTTTTTGTTTTTTGTTTTTTAAAGTAGGAATTGTGTTCATTGTAACAAACCTTTGAAGTTAGCAGGTAATAATGTCGGCATCTGTGGTTCAGTGATGCTGTGTCATGAATCCTTCCCTCCTGCTCACAAAGTAGTTGGTTTTGTTTTTCTTTTTAAAAAAATTATGAATAAATCTCATTTTTTTATCCATGCATCCCCTTGTTCAAACTCTCTTCCCCCTCCCGCCCCTCCCAGTCACTCTTTCTTCTAAGCCACCTTGGCAAGTTTTAAATCTAGTGTTTGATCTCTTTTTTTTTTTTTTTGTGAAGGTACTGCTTTTTATCTTCAGGTTGAACTATATTTGTTAACTGCTATGTATAAAACCAGAGAACATCTAGAGTTTAATGCCATATTTATACTATTGACTATGATTGTAAGATTCCTTTTTGGAAATCTTATGACAAAAGTATGTCTTATTCTTTCATTATGTAGCTATAATTTTCCAGGTATTAATATTTATGCTTTCATATATAAGATTACAGAAATACTGTGGCTATATCTGACAAGTTAACTTGCATATCAATCATCTTCTTGTAAAATTAACAGGCACTTAAATATTTGGATACACACTTTTTGTACTTCATAGGTAATTTAGCAACATGAATTCATTGGCTTTTGTGAATCTCCTCCACAACTGGTGTACTCATTCTAAGAAATACAAGCCTAAAGTTCTGTATTCTTCTATGTACTAAAAGTGAGGTCCTGCGACTATTTTTAATACAAATGCTTTCATTTTCTTGAACAAGTCAGCAATAGCCATGTCTTATCTATTTTGTTGCATAAGGAAGTCCAGCCTTAATGATACCAGGGAACATAACAAAATAGGGGGTCTCTAACTCCAACATTCATATTTTACTGATTCAGTGTTTAAGTAATTAAAACATCTATTTCATCAGAAAAAAACTGCATTTATTCTCTTTTAACTATTACCTAAAATCCTATGGATTCTTCTTAGATCAAATTAATCTTTCATCCTTTACTAAATACTCCGTAAAGTATAAGTCAAAGGCAAGAGAAGGAAATTAAAGGTTTTTTTTTTTTTAAATTTGTTTATCCATTAAGATACAGAGAACTCAGATACCCAGGCCATACCATAAACTGTTTCTGAAAGGCTTGGACTTGGCAGTCTTGTCTCCCAATGGAAATGATGTGTTAAAAACAATTTCTCCCATTTTCTACAGCCATCCCATCTGTGACTAATACAATCACATTTTGTGTGTTTAAATCAAACTTCTCAAATTACCTCTCGGCAGATGGCTAAGGTCTATCAGGTCACGTGACCTGGCTAATTGGGTAAAACATTTTTTTCTCAAAACATCACAGTTAGAATGTTGACAAGAGTATCATGTGACAGGTACTTGCACTCTGCTACTGGGAGCAAAAAGAGATGCTGTCTTGTTAAAAAAAATTGTCAGAATGTTTCAAGAGCCTTGGGCTCAAGAAATCACTTTCCTGATCTGGATATCTTGTGTATAGAACTCCAAACTGAGGAAGTGAGGAGAAATGATGAAAGGTATATATATATATGTAAGAGTATTCCCTTCAGTATTATATGAGAAAAGGAGAGGAGATATCCTACACATATAAGAAGGAAATGGTTCAGTTATGATGCATCTGTAGGATAGAATCAATTGGAATAATGTTTTCCAAGAACATTTAATAATCTTAGATAATTTTCATCAGTTAACATTAGTTAATAATATTAAGACAAAATGAAATATATTATAAGGTATCAATCACCTTTAAAACATAATATGTGGGCTGGGGAGATGACTCAATTGACAAGTCATCTGCCATTCAAGCATAAAAATCTGAGTTCAGATCCCCTAATCCAAGTAAAAAGCCAGGACACTGGCTTGTTATTGTAACTGAGCACTGTTGGAGGGGATGTGAAGACATGTAGATCCCTGAAGCTCTTTGGCCAAACAGAGTTTGGCTTTACTGAATTTATGTACAATGAATTTAGTGACAGACCTTACCTCAAAAAATAAAGGTAGAGAGCCATCAAGAATAGATACCAGAGTACCGTTGGCCTCTATATGAATGGTGTGTATGAGTGTGGGAATTCCAATCCTTGGGAACTCTTTCCCTGCTCAGTTTGTTTCTTTAGTTTTATCACCTTACAAAGCTCTATCCTATCTATTCATTTTCTGGTGTAAGCTCTAGTTCAAATCTCTGAAGGCCATTCTTCTTTAATTCTTGGTTTATATGTGGTTTGAATGAGCTTTGCCTCAGTGCCTTGTTTTCTTAACCATTGCCTACTCACAAAGATATCCCTCTTGATTTACTCACTGCTTCTTCCAAATTATAATCACATCTCACCAAGGGTGTGAGTTAAGCATTTATATTCTTTATAGAAAATTAAGATAGGCCAAGGACTGTTATATTAGTTATAACATCTGCTGAATTATCATGAAATGATTCTCATTTGTTTCAGAAAGGGAGCTCCTGGCATTATTGTGCTAAGAAGTCACTGGTATCCTCCTGAGCCTGGCTTGTATTTCACGTGTACCCATCTAATTGCCAGGGTTTGCTCCTCTATCCTACTGTGAAAAAGTAATGTAAATGCCTATTAAATTCTTTTTTTCATGGCATGGATTACAATAAATGAAGAGTAGGCTCGAGTAAGTGGACAGATTTTTAAGTCTAAATTTCTACAATGTCTCCTCTTTTAGACATGAACCTTAAGGCTATGTCAAGTCAGACACATCTACAATTACCACCAAAATCCATTGTCACTGATGCAGTACTCCACCTAACAAGGTAGGCTCATGAGTTATAGATGCTGTCTGAGAACTGGATGTGGAAAAGCAATGGAATATATCAATAAATTACATGATCATTGAAATTAAGTCTGGTTTTAAATTTTAAGTTCTATAATTTATGTTTCATGTTACTTCAGACATCTTTGTTAACTTATGTTTCTTCTTGCAGTCCTAGTTTCCTGTTACTAAATATTAATTAAATGAATCCCATGGAATCCTTGTGAGCAAGAAATAAGAGAATATGTGTAAGGTTCCTGGGTCATACTCAGCATTGATAAATTGACAGCAGATATTATTATACTAAGTGATAAGGTGTTTTAAATCTAACATTAACATGAAGAAATGATTAGAATGAGGTTATATTTATTACCTAAAAATACATTTCTTGGGGGATATTTTTGTAGAATAAGATTCTGCACAATAGTATCTCTTTATGGTAGCAAGCATTGTCATAATCCCCCAGATCAACAAAACCGTCCTAAAACCCCCAAAACTTCTGTGTATTGTCTGTTGTATCCAGAGCTAGACCCACAGAGAGACCACTGAAGCCAGAAATGTTCAGAATGCAAACAGCAAGGTTTATTGGCAGCACAATGCAAGCCAGGCAGGGAGCTTCCTTCAAGCTTCTGTGACAACAGAGCAAGAAGTAGCTCCTGTCTTTGGTTACAAAGGGTCTTTTATAGGAAAAAGCTACAACAAAGTTGGTTGCTTGGAGACAGGGTGCTGACATGCTACTGACTGGCTCATGCTTAGAGTCTTTCTGCCCCAGAGAATCTTTGGACCCCACCTGAATGGACCCCACTGTGACCCTACCTGGGGTGCTGGTTTTTCTCAGAAGTAGTCAAGCAAGAATCTATTCCTTTCCCAGACCTGGGCTGATGTCTTGGCTGATCTCCCAGAGCTGGGCAGGTATTTTTCTCTCAGATCTGGGGAGGCCCCCTGCTAGGTCTGTTCTTTTAGGACATGTTCTTTTCCCAGGATTGATTAAGCATGACTATTTTTCTCCCAGACCTGGGAAACACCCCTGCCCCCTGCCAGAAATGAGAAGCTAAACTTTATTTTACCTTTTATAAAATAGCTACTAGAATGCAAAATAGGGTTTCTTGAGCTAAGTTTTCTCTCTTCATTCTTATGTCCTATTTCATAGCCCTGTTATGTTTTATTTTATAGTATTATCTTCTATGTGCTTCTTTGTGGTTTTATTATCTAAAGATCCCCAAACATGAGAATCTAGTTATACTTACATTTGTTTTACATATTACCATTATTAAACAAAGAAAACAATTCACAACTCAATGAGTTCAGGGAGGCATATACACAAAGAAGAATGGTCATACACTCCAATGATATGGAACTCTGGATGGTAAGCTGGGTTCACACATATTAACTTAATCAATCGGTTGCTTTTGGATCTTGCTCAGGTTATCAAATGCTTTGTGCTCAGACTTCTCATATGTAAAATGGTAGTGGTGGTGATGATGATGATAACATATCATAAGTACAATAAAGTAAATAAAAAAAACCTGTTTCAAAAACACAATCACTGCACTGAAGAATTCTAAGAGAGGAAGAGATTAAATGCTAACAAACAAGACAGAGGGAAACGTAAAAGTTATTAAACCAAGTAATTAGTCAGATTCCTGCCAGCCTGTTTGTTCTCTTCTTCATTAAATGGAGAATCCTGAGTTTTAGAGAATTTGTCTAGTCAAAAGGCACACAATTCACAGGATCACAACTTAGTTTCGGCTATTGTTGCTAACAATTCCTAATAAGTTTTGAACTAGGAACTTGCTATAGTTTGTATCTTGAATGGCTCCCAAGGGCTTGTATTTTGAGACTTTATGTTATTGGAAGGAGGTAGAAGCTTTAGGAGGCAGAGTCTAATAAAAGAATTTGAATGATTGGGGTAATGCTTTGGGGGTAATGGGAGATATTGGGATCTGACCCCTTCCTGGATGCCACACCTTATCTTCAAAGATAACAGGACCATACAACTGAATCACCATGCCAAAGTGACTCCTTCTTCTGAGTTGATTACTTAGGTACTTTAGCACAGCGAGAATGCTGCTTAATACAGGATCTTACTTCCTAATTTCACACTGGGCCGTATCAGCAATGGAGGCAATCTTTGTCCGAGCACACAAATATCCCAGAGAGACTCAATCCTTATCTCTTCTTTAATATCTCTTTTGTGAACAAGCTTTGGTGAAATGTAGAAAGAATTATATTCTTATTTCTATCTATGTCCTGCATTCTTAAAAGATATTTCTTCATGGGTTGGGAATATAAGTTAGTGGTAGAGTGCTTGCAATGCACATGTAAGACATAATACAAAAAAATCCAATCTTTCTGGTTCTGGTTGAAATGAACTCATATTGGTAGCCATCTTGCACCATGAAGTAACCATAAGTTAGAAGTTATATAAAATGGAGACTAGTAAGATGTCTATAACATCAAGGTTTATCATACCAATAGAGTCTTGAATTAGCTAGAGATAAATTTTAAGAATGCTGTCACCCATGGTTAAGGTGAGTCTTGCCATTCAGTTAACCTAGTGTAGATAATCTCATAAGTAAGCCCAGAGGATAACATAATCTAGATAATTCTTTACATGTTTATCTAGAGGCTTGTCTCTTAGGTAAATCTAGATGCTGTTTAGTTGATAATCAATATTAGCTTTATAAATCAGTATTTCATGTTAGGTCTGAGTCTGTTTTTATGGTAGTATTATGCTTTTTGGGTTACTATGGTTTTGTAGTACATCTTAGATATTATAATATCCCCAACTTTCTTCTTTGTAGTGGAGGTTTCTGGACTTGCCTAGCCCCAAGATCTGGACCAGTAGTCCCAAATAATCACACAAAGGCTTATATTAATTATATGTTGTGTGAGTCTCACCCAAGAATGCCATTTGTAGTAAAAGTTTTTGGCATGGCCTAGCCCCGCAGTCTGGACCAATCTGCTACTTTTTAGCCCCTCAAAAATGACTTAGATGTTCATATTAATTATATGTTGTTTACCCTATGACCTAGCTTATTGCTAACTAGCTCTCTCATCTTAACTCAACCCATTTTTATTAATCTATCTTGTCATGTGGCTGCAGGCTTATTTGTGTTTTTATATCTTACTTTTTTAATAGCTGGATTGCTTCTCCCTATGACTCTGCCCTCCATTCCCTTTATCTGTGCTTGGATTTCCCACCTGTTTTTAAGATTTCTTGACAAAAGCCAAGACAGTCCCTTTATTAACCAATGATATTCACAGCATATAGAAAAACATCCCACATTACTTTGTTTTTTCTCAAGATTTGACTATTTAATGTCTTTTGTGTTTTCACCTGGACTTTATTTTAGAGGCCTATCTATTAAGTCTGTGTTGACTCAAACTTATGATCTGCCTGCCTTAGCATTTCAGTTGATGGGATTACATACAGGAGCCATCATACTTCCTTGAATTTAATTTTTTTTCCTAGTTCTGTGAAGAATACTATTGATATTTTGCTAGAAATAGATTTTTTTAATGTATGTGGTATTGACATTTTTAACAATACTAATTTTTAAAAACCTAATTTAATATTAGAGGCCCTGATAAAAGCACTAACATGAGGAAAAATATGTCCAAAGACAGGAAGGGAAAAGACATTTAGTATTGTACTGTTGAATATTTTTATATTATAAAATAAGATTTGCTAAATTGGTTTGAATAAGAGAGTCCAAGTAGCCCAACAATAGTGTGCAGGGCAGGCAGAGAACCTGGTTGCTGTTCAGTCTATGAAGCTTGATGTCTCAGAAATCCTACTCAGGGGCTTAAAGCTAGATAATTGCTGAGGAATTTTTGGTTTTAGTCAATACTGGAAGGCTGAATGAAGCTGGAGCCTGATGTCAGTAGACAATGGAAGCAGCACCAAATATACTCACCTGCAAAAGCATGCAGGCAGGCAGGCAGGCAGGGAGGCCCTTGCTGGAATTAAATGTGTGAGTTACCACTCTTTGACCCTTGTGGCTTGACTGTGGGTGAATCTGTTCTCTGATATTGCAGGCTAATTTTATTAAATATGAAATATATCACCACAGTCTTCTAGCAGTGCCCAACAAGATGATAAAGATTATCTCTCATATCATTTTATCAAGCTAAATGAACTCAGTACAAATTCAAAATGCTTCATGGTCTTTAATATTCCTACCACTATTCAAAAGCCTCAAATCTCAATAATAATAATTTTTTTTAATTTGAGAATTTTATACAATGTATTTTGATCATTTTACCCTCCCACATCTAACTCTTCTCAGATTCAGCCCCTGACCTTCTCATCCAACTTTGTGTATTTTTTACTTTGTTTTTGTTTTATTTGTTTTCCCATCAATGTCAATTGTTCTATCTGAATATCTTGGGAAAGTGGCCTTCCATTGGAGTGGGTCAACATATCAAAGGCTACACGTTTAGAGAAAACTGACCCTCTCTCATCAGCTGCTCTGCTAGCAATAGAACTTTGAATTTAATTTTTTTTCCTAGTTCTGTGAAGAATACTATTGATATTTTGCTAGAAATAGATTTTTTTAATGTATGTGGTATTGACATTTTTAACAATACTAATTTTTAAAAACCTAATTTAATATTAGAGGCCCTGATAAAAGCACTAACATGAGGAAAAATATGTCCAAAGACAGGAAGGGAAAAGACATTCAAAAGATGTGGAGGTGAAACTGATAGACTCTTGACTCAGCTTCACCTCCATGTCTTCATCTCTCTTTCATGTGTGTCTCACAGTATTGATATCTTCAACCTCTAGAAGTCTACAGAACAACTTGGGCTTCACTTTTATGGCTTGACAGATGACCACTCTGAGTCTGCAGAACCAGCACCAGGTAGACAGTGCTGCCATGCTGATTATTAGTCTATTCCACTTCTGCATACATATTGGGACCTCTGTTCACTTAAGTGGCTTCACCAGAGAAAACACTTGCCTAGGTGGTTGCTTTTGAGCAGGGAACCCTCTGAGTGGAACGTCTAGTTCAAACTCTCCCTTTTCAAAGAATCTCATTAGAAGTTAAAACATTTGAAACAATTGACAAACTGTTAGACCATATGAGAGTTCATTAAATTTTCAAATCAAAATATTAACTTACAAATATTAATAACATAGCAAAACAAGAAGCAAAACAATAGAACATAAGATGCCATTTAACAATAGCAATAAAAGATGAATTGTCTAAGAATTACATTTTTAATAACATTCTCTAAAAAGTCATAATAATCTGACATTTGAGATCATAGCTAAATAAGCTGAGAGAATTGGGCATAGATCTGAAAGAAGGGAATTTGGAGAAAGAGACACTACAGATACAGATGGCTTTGTGCTATTGTTCCACTCTAATATCAGAAAATTTTCTATCCTTGTGAGTCTAGCCAACTTTTATACCTTAAGTATTTTATCCTTTTATTGCAAACCTCTCTGTCCTCAGTGCTAGGATTAAAGGTGTATGCCACCACTACCTGGCTCTGTTAGGCCTTGAACTCACAGAGATCCAGAGAATCTTCTGCCTCTGGAGTAGTGGGATTAAAAGCATGGATCACCTTCATGGCTTGGCTCTGTGGGTGACTCTGTCCTTATACTTCAGACTACTTTTCTTAAATACACAATATGTTACCACATCCTTCATTTTTAGTTATTGTATAGTAAAGGAGGTATTCTGAACAACTTCATTAGCCATGTTTACACATGATCATCTTCAAATTTCTTATTTTTGATATTTGGCATGTGCTTACTAGATCTTCCCATGTGAGATATTTAAATGTAACAAAGTATAATACTGCAAGTGACTTATAAACAACAGAAATTTTTCTACATAGTTGTAAATTTGGGAGTTTGAGATTTGCCTGTCAGCAAGCTCTGATTATGGTTAGGGGCCCCTTTCTTGGTGGCAAAATGCTGGTCTAGTTGTATCTGCACATGGTAGCTCTCTCATGTTTCTTGTAAATATGCCCATTCAGTAAAGGTCCATTCTCAAGATAGAATTCCCTTCCAAAGTCTTATCTTCCGAATGCTATTATATTGGAATTAGAGTTTTAACATTTGAATTTTGGAAAAACACAAATATTCAGTTCATAAAATGGATATGGAAGTTTCATATGCCATTAAACATTGCTAGGATACTTTCAGTTTATCAAATAGTGCTGGCAAATTGTGAATTCTAAGTTCAACATTGTACAATACTCTATGGCTTCTGTTTCAGATTTTCCTTTTACTTTGACAAGTCACTAACATTTTTTTGTATTTATCTTTGTATTGGATTTCTCATTTTTATTTAATACATTAAAAATATCAACAACTTGGCTTTAGTGTCTCAAGTATACATGTAGTTCTAGGACTTTTATGTCACAGGGCAAGAGCCACCACCAATGTATGACTATTCTAGTATTCTGTGTTCTAGCTGATATTAGATATTTTAAGATTTTTAGTTTTAAGCATTCCAGTATGTGGTAGTGGGCTCTCACTGTGATTTTTAACTTGTATTTCTTTGATGACTAATAATGTTGAGTCTTTCTATATACTTATTTTGTATTTGCACATGGTATTGTGCAATTATTTTATCTATAATCAGTTTGACTTAATATTGAGTTATAGGAGTACTGGATACTGCATGTTCTAAACATTCAGCTTTATTAAATAGATATAAGTATTATAAATGTTTTCTCTTAGTGTATAGCAAGTCTCCCTTTAATCATTGATTTAGGTTTAGAATTCACTATATAGCTGAGGCTCCCTCTTGAACTTGAGGCAACTCTCCTGTTTCAGCCTCTGAGATTACAGGTGTGAACCAGCAAGCCCTGCTGTGTCATAATAATCTTAGCATTAACTTTTGAAAAGCAGAGGTATTTAATTTCGATCATGTCTCTTGTCTTAAATTTTATGTTATGAATTTTTTTTGTAACCTAAGAACTCTGTATAATCTGGATCAACAAAGATATTTGCTTATGTTTTCCTATAGCAGCTTTACAGTTTTTTAAGTTTTTCCTTTAGTTATAAGTTTAGAATCTGTGTCAATATTTTTATATCATGTAAGGTATTATTTTAATAACACAGAAAGGTTTTTCTCTAACTATCTTTTTTAGTCCTTTGGTAAAATAATCAGTTTACCACATATATGAGGCTTTTGCTTGATGCTATTCTGATATATTGATTTATGCATATCTTTGGGTTAGTAGCTTGCTGTTCTGAAAACTGTAACCTTTTTGAAAGTCTGCAAATAATTTTTTCATTTACATATTTTTTAAAGTTAGATATTTTGTTTCTACTTACTTGCGTGTTTATGTTTCAGATTCATCTTATTGTTTTTAATAAACTATCATTGAGTTACTGGAATTTTGATTGAAATATTTTTGAATTGTTCAATTACTCTTTCTATAATAATGAAATATTTTTATCTGCTTCATTGTATTCTATCCACTAGGCAGATATGACTGCTGAGGAACTGCAAGATGCTTAATGTAATCAAGAAGAAAGACTACTAATTGAACTTAATTTTAATTAATTTAAACTTAATTACAATATATGACTAATGGCTATTTATTGCATAAGTAGATACATATAAGGGGAATTGATTCCCCAAAGATACTGGATTTTCTGATTCTAATTATATGTTGGTCAAATACTCCTGAACATGAGGCCTGTCCTAGAGTGGTTAATGTACCCTGTGTCATTCTAGTCAAGAAATCTGGTGTTTACTCTACCAACAGTTAGAAGGTGACAGTTCAGTTGTTAACTTTTAACCTAGTGGCTAGGTTAATTAATTAACTAAAAATACAACAAAATAAAATATCTAAAAGCCTATCACATCAAAGTTGGACAAGACAAACCAACATAAGAAAAAGAACCCATTCAGGCCCTTTACATGCTCCTTCAGTCTCTGTGACTTCATTGGAGTTTTGCTTGTATTGGCTTAGTAGATCCTGTTTTCTTGGTGTCCTCCATCCTCTCTGGCTCTTATACTTTCTACATCCTCTTTTTCTGGGATGGTTCCCTGAGCTCTGAGGGAATTTATTAGAGACATCTCATTTAAGGCTGAATGTTCCATAGACTCTCACTTTTCTTTTTTTTTGTAATTTCGGGCTGTGGGTCTTTGTATTTGTCCCCATCTGCTGCAGAAAAAAGCTTTTCTGATGATAGCCGAACAAGTTACTGGTCTGGGAGTATAACAAATTATCACCAGACATTGTTTTAGCATTGCATTCTTTTCTTTTGCTTCTTTTAGACCAGTATAATTTGGTTTTAGGTCACTGCGGTATTGTAGACTCAGGGTCTTGGTCTCTGAAGCAATACTGTGTGTAGATTTCTTCTCATGGAGTAGATCTTAAGTCAAGTCAATTATTGGCTGATTACTCCTACAAGCCTTGTTCCACCATTGCCTAGCATATCTTGTAGGTAGTATACTATTGTAGATAAATGGTTTGTGGCTGGCTTGGTGTTTATGTTTCTCTTTTGAGAGTGTGTTGAATATATTCCTGTACAAAAGACACTGGAATATAGGGAATGACACTGGTTGACATAGTCATTTTTATAAAGTTCCATAGTTGTATTCAGCAATGTGATCTTACTGTCAATTGTGGAGGATAATCTATAATTTTAGTAACAATGTAGGCTGGACAAAGGAAATTGGGCTAAATCCACCCTTTTGAATTGCAAACCCACTACTGTGATAACTTACTGAAGCAATAACGGTATTAATTTATTCCTACTTACTTCTTAAAGATCCTACTTTTTAAAAGCTATTTAAATAAATTTTTTTGTTTAAATAATATCAACTGACTAGTTTGAATAATTCTGGTGAACATGGCCTACAGAGACAAGCCTCTAGTTGTTTGGTACCTGATAGGCTAGGGGGAATACTGACTTGGTTCATTACACTCAGAGAAGGAGGTGGTTGGGGCCATAAACTCATAACTGAGTGGTAAACCCCTTGCTATCTCTAAGAATTAGCTAAACCCAAGTAGGAATACTGACTTGGTTCATTACACTCAGAGAAGGAGGTGGTTGGGGCCATAAACTCATAACTGAGTGGTAAACCCCTTGCTATCTCTAAGAATTAGCTAAACCCAAGTAGGTCAATTTCTTCCAACTTATTGTGATTTTGAAGATGTAAAGATACAGTAAAATATGGAACAGTGATTAATGTAAAATGAGACAGGTCCTCTCTGACCTTAAAAAAAGTCAGAGTTCTTTAATAAATGTGTTTAAATCAGTGCAAGAGTTCATAAACATGTTAATAAGATAAAATGGTAAGTTTAACAGTCAACAAAAATATTAGAATTCAGAAAATAATTAAGATGGCACCTTTAATCAATGGTGAAATGAACTGGTTTTTTAATTGCTTATGTTTGGGCAATAGCATAATCATATGGAAAAAGATTGATCCATGTTTCCCAAATTACATCCACATAAATTTCTTTAGACAAAAACACAAAATATAAAACATTTTAGATTTAAGGCATTGAAAAGAATTCATTAAATGATTTGTATAGCCTTAGAATAGGTTTTTATTTCAAGTCTAAATTGAGAAGCTAAGTTAGACCATTTCTAGATTGTCAAATCAATGTAAGCAAGGTAGATATAAATGACAATTTAGATGTAAACTTTTTTTTTCTCCTATACACATTTACTCTTCACCTGGCTGGTCATACTTATTCTAATTTGAATATGGAATTCTTCACAAGCTAATGTGCTGAAAATTCATTGTACAGATGGTGATATATTTTGGGAGATAGTAGGAAATTTAGAAAGTGGAGCCTAGCTGGAGAAAGTAGATCACCGAGAGTATACCTCAGAAGGTTATACCTGCAACTACGCTGAATGGAGAAAAGATAATTTCTACAGCATATGGTGCTGGAAAATCTGGATATTCAAATGTAGAAGGATAAACTAGAACCATATCTCTTACCTCATACAGAAACAAATTGAAAATGGCTCAAAACCCAATATAATGCTCTAAACTGTTTGAAAAAATACAGATATAGTTATGGACAATAACTTTCTGAAAAATCACCTCATAGCTTAGGAAACAAAACCAAAAATTAACAGACGCATTTTGTGAAATTAAAATGTTTTTGACCATCAATGAAAATAAATAGAATGAGGAGACAGTTTATGAAATGGGAGAACATCTTGGTTAAATATATATCTGGCAGAGTTTTTATATCCAGAATATATAAAGAATGTAACAAGCTATATACCAGAAACTGAATTAATCTAGTTGACAAAAAGCCTGGTGAAGTGATAAAACATTTTCCCAAAGATGAAGTAGACATGTTAAACAAATATAAGAAAAATGTCAACCTTCTTAGTCTCCAGAATAATGGAAATTAAAAATAAACATATTATTTAGCATCCTGGTCATAATGGCAACCAGAAAGTTCAAAAATAATAAGTGCTGGTGGGGAAAAACAACCCATACATACTACTGGTAGGAAGAAACATAAATTAGTTAAGCTAATGTGGACACAAGTATTGAAAATTCTTAAAAATTTAGAAATAGAATTACCAGATGAATCACCTATATCACTTGCATATAAAGCTAAATTACAGAAGCATATTTGATCATTCTTTTGTATTGCACTAGCTGTGACTGTTAACAGATAATGAGTGGATCAAGAAGTCATGGGTATCTATGCAACAGAATTTGGTTCAGTCATAAGGAAGAATCAAATCATGACATTTTCAGAAAATGGGTGTACCTGAAGACCATATTAATAAGTGAAATAAGATAGACTAAGCAAGACAAATATCAAGTAGCCATTTTGCTCTCATTTGTAGACTTCTGTCAGAAGTTTCTGTTCCACCCGAAACTCCCACATACTTGGAAGCCACTTCCTAAATAATTGACTCAGAGGCTTAATAGTATAGTAACTCCTGAGCCAGTAGCTCAAGCATATTACAAACTAGCTCTTACATTTAAATTAACTCATAAGTCTTATCTATATTTAGTCATATGGCTTGGTAACATTTCTCAATGCAGCATTCTCATCTTGCTTTCTCTGCATCTGGTTGTTGTCTGCTTCATTGCCTTTCTTCTTCCCAGAATTCTCCTAGTCTGGAAGAATTCTCTTAATATTTTCCCTACTTCCTGCCCAATGTCAGTGACAATTCTTTGGAGTGTACAAAAGCAATATCACAGAGCCCTTCCACCTTTTACAAATAAGAACCCTGAATATAATCTTCTTTAACATTTTTCCTGACCATTATTCATAACAACTTGTAACCAATATTCTAAATAAAGACAAACATCCATAACACAATTTTGAGAAATGTGGTTATAGTCCTCTAAGATGCTTCCTGCTGATTGGGGGTACTGGTAATCTTATTGGAACACAAAGGAAATTTAGGATTATGGGCAAGTCATGAATGGAGTAGTCTTTGATGCTGGATCACCTCCGCCAGAAGCTTTAAAGATGTTCTGAATGCAGAACTCAGAGCAAACTGCAACAGAGGTTCTCTGAAATGTTGGATCACCTGGGCCATCTTTTTCCATAGGAAATATTTCAGAGGGTCTTCCTCAATATAGCCTTATTTTCTTTAACCCAGAATAAATTCACAGCCTCTTATTTTCTGAGAAAATAAAAAGAAAACCTCTCCTCCAGAATTACATATCTTTTGACTTAAATTTTGAAGTCAAGTCACTTTTTAAAATATACAGGTTGGTTTAATCTAGTAGCATTAATAATCAAATAATGTCTCTCAGGAGGTCGTGCTACTTCCTCTGCAGTCAAAAAATCCCCCAAAGACAACACAATAACATACAGTGTCCAGACTCTGTGTCTATAATCCATCTTTATGTGGCTTATTATTTTTTATTATTCTATTTCTGCTTGAAAGGTCTTTATCCTTTTTCTTTTTTGCTCAAGCCTGTGTATATTTTTAAACACACTGTAAACTATGTAGAGGTATTTTTTTCCATCTGACTCTGTCTTAACTACATATCTCTCTTTTGCTGATCACAGTATCCTTTAATCTACTAAAAAAGTGTGGCTAGGATTAAAGCCTTGGCTATGGAGGCTGGCTCTACCCAGATCCTTGGTTTGTAACAGTTTAGCTCATAGTAGAGGTACTGGCAGGAGCCATGTTTACTACCCCAACTCTGGGAAATTTTAGGGTTCATATCACACTGCCACCGAGTAGAGCACTGCTCCCTGATACTCAGAGACCCCATTTAAGTGTTTGGTAGTAGGGCCTTTTAAAAATATCCACATGGTTTTTGTCCCTAAAGATGAGTCGGGAATCCTCTTTTAAAGAAGCCACATCTCATTGCCAGCAAACAGAGGTCACCTGAGAAAACACTGCTACCAAGAAGCCGTGCTTGACTTTCTTTCCTTTTGTCTGTATGAGCAGTAACATTAAATCAATCAGATGTAGCTCATACTTCTACAAAGGATCCTGTGAGACTTCCAGAACCTGCCATGTTGCAGTTCAAGCTGCATGCTGCAAAACTGACATGCTGTAGCTCAAGCCTGCACAGCACTTTGTACTACAGTCCACTTGAAAGATACAACTAGGAATCTGGTTTTGGCTCTGTTTATATGAACTAGAACCCTTTTTAATCTTTCTCAAGCTTTATGTGGATGTATGTGTGCCACATTGGAGCACCATTTGAGGTTTGAAGTTTCTGTCCTTCCAAAAACTCTCAAATACCCACAGGCTGCTTCCCAAATAATTGACTCAGAGGCTTAATATTATAGTAACTGCCAGGCCAGTTTCTCAAGCATATTGCTAACTAGCTTTTACATTTAAATTAACCCATAATTCTTTTTTTCTTCTTTATTTATTTTGTACTTATCAAAAAATCCAGTAAAATGAATTTAAAATGCTGAAAAGTTAACAATAACTATAAAGAAGAATCATAAGCATAACTTATCAAGGATGATAATGCAAATAAGATTGCTACACATATATTTACTTTGTGTTCAGCTTTCCCTCTGAATTTTTTTTTCCATCCCTGTATATCCTTATTCAAGGTCCCTTCCCCCTCACACCACATCAGGTCATTTTTCTTCTCCGCAACTCCCTATCCCCTCCCTGGGCAGGGAGCAGACAGTCCTATGGTCCCACTGACCCAATAATGCTTGGATCAGTCTCCACTCCTGGCCAAATCCAGTTTTGTCGCCCCTCCCTCAAGAGTGAGTCAGGTGTTCCCATAGTTGGAGTGGGGTCTGAAGGGTCAGTCCAGGGTGTTTCTGATCCCAAGCTGTTCAGTGGTGGTGGTTTGCCGCTCGGGCATGCTTGGCTTTTTTCTTGTTTGTTTGTTTAGAGACCACTAATGAGTGAGTACATCCCCTGCTTATCTTTCTGAGGTTGTGATACCTCGCTCAGGAGGATATTCTCCAAATCCATCCATTTGCCTGTGAATTTTAGGATATCATTTTTTTCTTACTGCTGAGTAGTATTCCATTGTGTAGATATACCACAGTTTGTTAATCCATTCTTCAGTTGAGGGACATCTAGGTTGTTTCTAGGTTCTTGCTATTACAAATAATGCTGCTATGAGCATAGTTGAGCTAATACCTTTGGAGTGTGAATGTGCCTCTTTAGGGTATACACCCAGAAGTGGTATTGCTGGGTCCTTGGGGAGATTGATTCTCAATTTTCTGAGAAACCACCATACTGCATTCCAAAGTGTTTGAACAAGCTTACACTCCCACCAACAATGGAGGAGTGTTCCCCTTGCTCTGCATCCTGTCCAACATAGGCTGTCATCTGTGCCTTTTATCTTAGCCAATCTAACAGGTGTTAGGTGGTATCTCAAAGTTGTTTTGATTTCCATTTCTCTGATGGCTAAAGATGAAGAGCACTTTTTGAGGTGCCTTTCAGCCATTCGTAGTTCCTCTGCTGAGAATTCCCTTTTTAGATCTGTATCCCATTTTTTGATTGGGTTATTCAAGGTTTTGGGCTCTAGATTCTTGAGCTCTTTATATATCTTAAAGATCAGTCCTCTATCACTTGTAGGGTTGGTGAAAATCTTTTACCATTCTGTAGGCTGGCATTTTGTCTTATTGACAGTGTCCTTGGCTTTGCAGAAGCTTCCCAGCTTCAGGAGATCCCACTTATTGATTGTTGATCTTAGTGTCTGTGCCACTGGTGTTATATTTAGGAAGTGGTCGCCTGTGCCAATTTGTAGAAGTGTATTTCCCACTTTCTTTTCTATCAAGTTCAAAGTGGCTGGGTTTATGTTGAGGTCTTTGATCCACTTGGATTTGTGTTTTGTGCAGGGTGACAGGCTCGGATCTATTTGCATTTTTCTACACACTTCCATCCAGCTATGCCAACACCATTTGTTAAATATACTATCTTTTTTCCATTGAATGTTTTGGGCCTCTTTGTCAAAGATCAGGTGTTCATAGGTTTTTGGGAAATTAACCCATAATTCTTATCTATGCTTAGCCACATGTCTCAGTCCCTTTGCTCAGTGCAGCATTTTCACCTTTTTCCTCTGCATCTGGCTGGTGTCTGTTTCACTTCCTTTTCTCTTCCCAGAATTCTCCTAGTCTGGTTGCCCTGCCTCTACTTCCTGCCTGATTACTGGCTAGTCAACATTTTATTAAACAAATACAATTGACAGTATACAATAGCAATACCCCACAACAGTAGACTCTAGGTTTTAATAGCTAAACCAAGCCATGTATATGAGCTATGCATTCAATGTTTATTTCTATACATATACATAAATGCATACATAAAACACATAGAATATTGGGGCAAAAAGACTTGCAGAAGGGTAGAAATTATCTTTATGAATTCCATTACTATGCATAGTGAATGTACACCAATAAATAAGAATGTTTTGTTTCTCCACTAGCCCCTGTTCCTTTGTACGCTTTCTGCTTTCTATGCACTGCATAGTGAACTGCCTGCTTCACCATATGCTTCCTACCACTTTGATCAGCCTGTTCTCAGATGCACAGCAGTGGAACCAGGTGACTATGAGTTAAAACCTCTGAAACTGTGCATCAATACAAAGCTTTCTTCCTTTAAAACATTGTTCTTATATTTCTCTGGTCTCCACAATAAACACCTTTTTCACTTTATTCAATGTGTTTTGTTTTCACTGTAGAAAGGAGGAAATAAAGATAACAATGATAATGAGTGGTGTTCTTACCTGTTTCTAAGCATTGTGAGTACCAGTTCTTACCACACTGGAATTGTAAACTACATTGTTATACCTTCATCTTTTCTTTACAACTAGTTAAACATCAAAGGCATGTTTATTTTTTATTTTTTTGTGAGAATATGATAGCAGGTAACATTTCCTAGTACAGTACTGTTACTAAACTTGCCTGCTTGCTTACTACTTTCTGATTTTCCATAAGCCACTTAAAATCTCTTCACTCACCTTTCTTTATCTTATATAAAACATTAATTTACATTCATTATGTTGTTTTGCTAATGAAGTGAATTTGCTTATTTGAAAATGTGGGTAGAACTTTTGTATGTCTCTCATTTATACTGCATATGACTCAGTGGCTAAGCACACAGAAAATGTTATTTTAGTAAGTGTTTACTGAGAGTGTATGAATTCTACATGGAATATTTATTTGAAGGGAGGCACCCTAACTTTGTAATGAGAGTGTGCTCTCTGTGGATATGGAAACCACAGGAGGCCCCAATAAAGATAGACTACCAGGAACACTGTGAATGGTATCATGAGGAAACTCATTTTGGGGACCCTCTGTGGGTACATTTCTAAACTACATTGCATGTCTTGCTATTTCATACAATAAATGTAGGAATTCTCTGAGAACTTCAATAAGAATAAAGTAGTCTACATTTCCTCCTGAAATACTTCTGACATGCAGGAGAACTGAATCTGACTCTTAGCTAATTTTCAAGGCATTTCATCCCCCCTGTCCACTTGACTTTTTCTATCAACTGTTTCTAACAGAGCCTTCCGTGGTGGTAGAAATGTTCTGCACATATGCTGACTCATATGGTAGCCACTAACCACATGAAATGAGTAATGAGCACTTGAAATGTGGCTAATATAACTAAATCACTGGGTTCTAAATTTTACTTAAAATAAAATTTGAGCAGTACCGTTCTGTCCTGTGTTGCATTTCCCTCTTTACTGCTTGCTTCTGTATAGCATCTGGCTCCCGAGAGGCATCAGGGGATGTTTAACTTATTATGCTAAACATATTGGGTTGAAATTTTACTGGATTCATATTAAGCAAATGCAGTTCCATTCATCACCTATTTGTGATGCAAAAATCACAAATAGGTAGGTGGTGCCTTTATCACAGTTTGTTGTAAAGGAAAATGAGGTTCAGTGAGTTTAAGTTTTTTTTTTTCACCTAAGACTATAAAGTTATAAGGTCACAGTGTTAATGGAACCCAGATCCTTCTCATTCACTTTCTTTTCATCTCCTTATACTGAGCACCTGACCCAGTCTTGATATTGGGATGAGGAAAGCAAATTTGCCTGGAGTGGATGCTGAACTAAGCCATCTTGGAACCTTGGGACCTTCTGCCCTTGCTGGGGAGGAGATAAAGTGATGGGGAGAAGAGAGAGTGACTAGGAGGGATGTGAAGGGGAAAGGAGTTTGAACAAGGGGATACATAGATAAAAAAATGAGACTTTATTCAAAAATTAAAAAAAAAAAAAAAAGAAATTCCTTTGTCTCGTCCAGCCCCAAATAACTGTTCCCACCAGGCAATCCTCACAAGTCTTACAGCTTCTACCTGTGATCAGGAGTGTGAAAAGCATCTGCGTATTTCCTTTGCTGGTTGTGTGGATATGTTTTTAATTTTAAACTGCTAAAACGCCAAAGACTTTTCTGATGAGCAGATTTTATCCATTCCATATTTTTCAACCATTTTTTTTTTTTTGGTAAAAATATTCTTATAGTGCTCCATCTTGTAAAGATGAATGAACAATTGTATGCACATGTGGATTTTACCTAAAAGGCGTGTGGTCTCCTTTTCTATATCAAGGAATTTTCTCAAACTCTTTAAGTCAGCGAGGCGCAGGACAATAGAACTTAGAAATATGAGAGAGTTTAATTTAAGCAATAGAAAGCAATCTACAGCCATTTGAATGGAAATTAGGAGATAAAATGACCCCTTTGCTGAGGAGCAAAGAGCCAGGTGCCTTGGGACTTCTGTATACTTTGATTGTGCTAGGCACACAATTAGTTCTCAATGTATTAAAGTTGAATACAGGTCACTCTGCTTCTCCATGAAGGCCAAGCACATTAAGAGAAAAAGTGTTGGGAAATTAAGAAACTTGAAGTTCCTAGAGTTGATCACCAACCATAGAAATGTCAACACATTTAGGCACTTTGATTGGCACCAGGAGTAATAAAGTGTCATTCTTGCAGACTTAGACTTGGCACACTGGAGGATGAGCATGTTCAGTTCCCAGAACACAAAGGTTTGGTTTTGGGGAAGAAACCTAGTGCAGCCGACTCCTAGCCCTCCCGTGGGGAGCTTGAAGGAGGTGCGCTCGTGCGGGGGGCGGAGCCTCGGCTGCACGCTCTCTTCTGCCCCGCCCCCTGCTGCCAGCCGGCTTTCCTGGGGCCTCTGGTTTCCTTAGCAACCGTCGTGCAGCGTCTTCCTTTGGGAGCTTCTGTCAGCCCGCGGATCCCACCTCTAGCTCCCCACTGCCCAGTGGCTTTTGCGTGGGCTCATAGACTGACGGACAACAAAAATGGCGGAGCGGAGCCAGACGGCGTCTGAGGCAGGTCTGTGAGGGCCGTGGAGCAGGGGAAGGCTGAGGAGCCCGTCTTGGGCCTGAGGGACCAGGGACTTTTCATGGCCTTACCCCTGAGGAGGGGCTCTTGTGGGTTACCACATCGTGACTATTTCCTCAGGGTCAGGGTTCAAGGGAGGTGTGTATCTCTCGGAGTGGCCAGCAGGGAATCTCAAAGTTCTGCTGATTGAAGGCTTTCTGGAGAGTTGCACACTCTTGAGTGAACATGGGCCCAGAAGAGGCTTAGAAAGAATATATAGACCCTTAACACCGAGGAACACCTGTGATGGGGGCTGTGTCAAGGTCCTGGAGAAGGAGAGTGTTTACAGTCTTGTGGTACATGCAATGAATCCCTCCTGGGATATGATTTGGAACTGGAGAGAGGAAGCAGGTTTTTGTGGAAGATATCTTACCTTCACATCTATTCCATAAAAGTGGGGTTTATACAGAATATTTATGTTTGTGAGAAAAGTCCTCAGGGCCACATAAGGAGTTACACAGAAAGTATGCAAATCTTCCTATGAGTCCTTAAAAAGACAAGAGATATGAAGAGTCACTCATCACTCCAGTCAGTTTGGAGTCCACCAAAGGAGGCTGGAAGCTGGGCACAAGTGTATTTGGGATGTTGAAGGTCATTCAAAATCACAAAGGGTTACATGTCCATATTTCTGTGAGTATAAGATGGCCTTTAAGTGGCAGGGACTATGATAGGAATGGAAATATAGGATCCTGTTTCTCAGGGTATTTTAATAGAAGAAAGAAGAGTTCTTTGTATGTAGGAAATTTGTCTGTAAAAGAGGAAGAGGACTGAACAGCTGAACCTTTAATGTAAGGGGTACTAAGTCAGTGTTTGAATAGAAAGTCAATGACTTTTGGATATGTATGATGATGGGCTATAAAAGTGGGTTATGTCTAACTTTATGTATGTATTTTAATTAGATACTATGAACTATGGTTACAAGAGTAACTCACTTGAATTACTTCAGACCACCCCCCTTTACCTGTGTGTGTGTGTGTGTGTGTGCAATACCACACAGGAACCTGAAATGGTTAAAAATGATTCAAGACACTATTATCTTTTAAGGCCTCTCATTGCTCCTTTTTGATTGGCATCTCCAGTTCTTCCTCTATTCATTTTACAATTATTGTTCTTTTATAGTTTACTGTGAACATTCCTTTACATTTATCCACTTGAAATGTTGATTAAATGCTATTTGCCAACTATCAAATTAGGCATGGCAAATGAGTTACTCTTGATTCTCCTGAATATTTTTGTACTTTAACCTCTTTGAATCTATTATGTTATTTTTTATGTCTTTAATTATTCCTATTTTTCCACTAATATATGAATTTTACAAGGGCTTTACTTTGCCTAGAAGTCTCTCATGACCTAGAACTAAATTTGATGAGTAACATGTCGCAATAAATGAATGACTGGAGTGACTGGATGTGATAGTTTAGCTAAAATGTAATAGATAGTGGATATATTAAAAGATCAAAGAGAAGTGTAGACAGAGAGAACCCATGTGCAAAGACCTCAAGGTAGGTATTAATATTTTTGTTTTTAGGGAACGAAAATAGAAAATGTGTGTGGAAGCTCATAAGACAATGGGAGGAGAGGGGTGGAAAGCTGAAGCCAGGTCTTATAGTATTTTTATGCTTTAATTTTGTTCAAAGTCTCAAGGATAATGGAAAACCACTGAAGGCTTTTAAGTAGGAGCATGGCATCATTAGAACAGTTGGAAAAATTCTAACTGTAGTAAAAAGTATTAACACTACAAGAGTGTGTATAAGAGAACATGCTAGAAGATCATAATGGAGATGTAGAACTAAGACATAGCAGATAAAATAGAACTTAGTGAAATATAAGGTACCAGAGAGTAATCATTTTCTGTATTGTGCAAATGATAGTTGGTGGTGCCATTACAAAGATAGTATTAGACGAGGTCTTAGCTAGGTTTGACAAGGAAGATTATGAATTTAGTTTTTGACTCATGAAGTTTGAAATACCTTTAAGAAACAAAATAAGTGCAGATGTTGTCAAAGGGGCAAATTTATGGTGGAACCTGCATAGATATAATTATTTTGGAAGTGAGATAATTAGTAATGTTATGAATGTGGATAAATCTGTGTAGAGGGAGAAAAGACTCAGTGTAGTAATATGTTTCTGGCCTGGATGTTCAAGCCTAGCCTCGAAGTTTAGACCCACATGAAGCCCCACTGCTGCTGTGCCCCAAAGAAACACACAAAAGCTTATCTTCATTTCATGCTGATCGGCCCAGGCATATAGTTTGCTAACTCTTTACCCTTAAGCTAACCTATGATTCTAATCCTGAGATATTTTGGTATTTTCCAGCAAGACTGATATAACCAAGAGTACAACCAAAAGGCTATTCAAGATAAACAGCATCCTTAGTAGACTAAATATTGACAAGGGATGTGAAATGAGGAGTGAGAAACTAGATTTAGAAACAGTAAGATCATTGGTAACTTTGACGGGAGAAAACTGAGGAGAAAAAATACAGCTTGCTAATCTTCTAGATTGTTATGCCTTTTCAATCTTTGTTTCTTTCTTAATTCATATTTGCAAGTGTGATGGTTAAATTTCATTGCCAATTTTATATAATCTAGAATTATCTTGGAAGGGAGTGTTAATAAGGGATTATCTAGATCATGTGAGCATGACTGTACTAGGAATTGATGTAATACTGTATCTATGTAGCAAAATAATAGTAGCAGGTTTTTCCCAGTGGAAGCAGGACAAATTGGTCTTGATGGGGGAGGGGAGGATATAAAGTCTGGTGAATGGGTGAGGGAAGGTGGATCTGGGATGAGTTGGGGGAGCAGAAGAGAATATTATCAAAATATATTAGACAACAAATAATAGAACAACAAATCCTGGAGTTACTTTAAACCCCTGGAAAGTCAAAAGGGACCATTGCAAGGGTAGGAGATGATACCATGGAGAACTAGAGAGGAGTAGCAGGGTACAATGATCAGATGGGGAGAATAGGAAAAATGGTGGGCTCTAATTAGGGATTTGGGAAGGAGATTAAATAAGATAGGGTAAAATAAGAATGTCTGAAAAAGTCATTATTACTTACCAAAAAATCCTATAATACATGCTAGTCTGTATAAATACATATATATGGTTTAAAAGCATTTTTTTTCTATCTGGACTGACAATGCTCTTTCCAAGAACCAAGACCATCATCTAGCAAAACTCAGCACCAGGCAAGAAAAGCCCTCTTTTGAATTGTTAGTCAGGGTTGTCCAAGAGACTCCAAAAATATTGCAGGCTATTGATATTGCCCTTTGGTATCCTCCAGAGATGGAAGATTGGTCACCATTGCTAAAGATAACATGAAATTCAGACAGAGGGCTCAGAGACTCATGAGCTAGAACTGACCTAAATGCCTCCTCCTTGAGGACTAGGTACAAGAAGGCACCATGCAAGCTTCTAAAGTAGGGAAGCAAACCACAGTCCTATCCAGATATGACACTTATGAACCACACAGCAAAGACCACTCTGGCATGATTAACTCTAAGAGTTCAATAGTGGTTCAATACATACGGTGACAGTAAACATCTCTCTAGTTGGAGTTAAGAACTCATTAAGAGGGAAACCATGCCTGGTACTAGAAACCTAGTCAACAATCCAGGGCTTATGAAGTCGTGGATCTTGGAAGAGAACCTACAACTACCACTTTACTTAATCAACAGGATCCTAAGATACAGTATAAATATTTGTCATTACACCCACAGATAAGTGTGGTCCTACCACTCACCAAGGAACTTCTCTTTACAACAGATATAGACCATTAAAAATTCACAACCCATCAAAGTGCAGAGTGGTAAATTAGACCAGTCTCAACAGGCATATGGGAGGGTTTGGAGGGAGAAAAAGAAAGGGAGAATTTATGTTGTAGAAGATTTTTGGATTTGTTTGGGCTAGAGGTTTTGACTTTGTCTGTGGTGGCTTATATTTTTTGAAGAAACCACTTAGACATTTACATTAATTTTTATATTGTTTGGCCTATGTCTTAGGCACATTGTTAGTTAGCTTTTTTATTTTAATTTGATTTATTTTTAGTAATTTATTTGCCATGTGACCCAGCCCATGGCTCACCTGGATTTTTCACATGGCTCTTCTTCTTGGGGGACTGGATGGAGACTGATTTACTCTGCCTTTTTTTATTTGTCTTTATTTTGATTTTTTGTCTATTGCTATGGTGCTTGTCATAGGCCAAAACAGTTATTTTATTTATAGCATACAGAGAACACTTCCACCATACATTTTTTTTTGTTTAATTAAAAAGGAAAGTTGGGCTGGAGAGAGAGATGGCTCATCCGTTAAAGGCTAGGCTCAATGCTTATGATTCTTATCCTCTTCATAGTTATTGTTAACTTTTCCTCATTTTAAATTCATGTTACTGTTTTTTTGTTAAATACAAAATAAAAAAAATAAATAAAAAAAGGCTAGGCTCATAACCAAAATATAAGGAAAGTTTTAATTTTTATATATTAAAATTATATATAACAGAATAGTTACTAAGTAAAAATTATAGTTATAAAATTTAGTTTATTTGTAACTAATCAATTTTAAGAAAATATTTTATTATTTATTTTGTGAGTTTAATGTTTTATATTTAATAGATTTTTTAAAATAATTAAGAATTATATTTATAAGTAATAAATTTTAATTATATTAAAGATTATAGAAGGATTTAATATTATTTATTTATAACATACAAAAACATTTGTACTACAAATTTATATGACTATAATCTCAAAAATCAAAACTAAAAAGAAGATAATATAGACACATCCTAAGTATACAGTGTAGGTTGTATTATGAAAATGAACCAATACAGTAAGTGAAAACTAAATCTCAGCCTTGTCACAGTGAGTAACTCCTATAGTAAAGAGGTATTTTACACTGACCCTCATCAAATCTCCTCTTAGATACCCTGCAGTTGCCCCCAGACATGGAAAGCCTGTGGTTATTGTTCCACAGGGCCAGTCCCTTTATGCACTGCATTCCAGAAGGCAATAGATGGGGTAGATGTTAGGGTGGACCAACTCAAGGCTCAGAATGTGGGCCTAGGTGGTAGCTGAGCTCAATGATTCAGGCCACTGGGACCAGCCTCTTCTGGCTAGGGGCAGGACTACCTCCCCTAGGCTGGGCCAGCTGTCCTACACCCGTGATGAGGGGTGGGACCATCTCTTCTGAATATGGGGGTTTGCGCTCCCATGAAGGGGTGGAGAAGCTCTTCTGCTGCAGTATCTACAGAGGGTTAGGGCCAGCTATTCTGGGGTCAGTGAGGGGTGGACCTGGCTCAGCACAGGCCCTTAGATTTCAATACATCTGTTTCCTAATAGCCACTGTGGTAACACATACCATGGACATCATCTCAGACCCCAATTGCATCAGGAACACAGATTCTTAGTAGCAGCTTGGGCCCAGACATCACCATAGCTCCAGTGGCAGCACAGGCCACCCAGATCAGTGTGGCACCTGTATTAGAAAGGCCCTGGAACACCAACATAATTTCAAGTGGCTGCACAGCCCCCAGTGGCAAGAAGTTAGATATCAACCCAGACCTGACTATTGCTAGGCCAAAGACTCAAGCATGGCCCACTATCTTTTAATATGTTTCAGCTAATAAAGTAATTGTATTACTGACAGGAAAGTGTACTTTTATTCTTATTAGTTATGTGAATTTAGGAACATTGCTTTTCATAAAAAGTTAAACAATACTTGGACATATTAGAAGAAATCACTAAACTCATTAATTCTAAAATTATCTTTTGATTTTGCTTGAAAGTGTTATTCATTTTTAAAAAGATAAATAGTTAAAATTTAAATGAACACTTAAATTTGTTCATATAATTTTCTTTGAAGTTCAAGGTTAATTTTATCAGTGTTTAGGAGAAAATGTAGTATAGGTTAGGTGAAAATCCTGGCAACTGTCAGGAGGAGATGGAGAAAAAGCCATGTCTTTTAAATTACTAATAGAAATACACTGCTAAGAAAGGAAAGAAGAAAGGAAGGAAGGAAGGAAGAAAGGAAGAAAAAAAAACCAAAAGCACCCTCAAGGATGGGCATTGGCTTATGAACTGAGGAAGAGCCCCAAAAGCTTGTTCATATATTTTTTTAGAATCGTATTTATGACATTGTTGTACTTTTTTGTGTATAAATTTCTTAAATTCTTGCATTTTATTATTATGAATTTATAAACAAATTTATCTTAGTCATAAAGTAATGTTGGATGACTGAATGTTGACTGGACTAGTATGTCTTCCATTTACTACCACATTAACTCCCAAACATAGTCAGGATCTAGTATTTCTAGATTGTAAGATTTTTGAAATTCACATTTGACACATATATAGTGTATTATAATATATTTTATATAATTCTTTATAATTTTTATTTATATGAATATATATGCATTTATATGGAAAGTGATCTCTTAAATCTCTGAATCCTGAGTCATTCTTACTATATGCAGGAACAAGAGAGATTCGATAGCTCACTCTCAAAATTCTGGAAATAAAGAAAACTTTTAAGCTAAAATGATCATTGCTCAATTATGTCTAGCTCCCTTAACAGTGCTTAAACCATGATTCTATAATTTCATATTGAGTTATAATAAACTTAGAAGTATAAAAAGAAAATAGGACCATAAACAATATGAGGCTTTTTCCTCCAGTATGTATCATTTTAGTACAAAAAAAAAGTAGCGTCATGACATTTAAAGAAGTGGTGGGAGGGGGAAGGGACCTTGAATAAGGATATACAGGGATGGAAAAAAAATTCAGAGGGAAAGCTGAAAACTAAATATATGTGTAGTAATCTTATTTGCATTGCCACCCTTGATAAGCCATGCTTATGATTCTTATCCTCTTTATAGTTATTGTTAACTTTTCCGCATTTTAAATTCATTTTACTGTTTTTTTTGATAAATACAAAATAAAGAAGGAAAAAAAAAGTAAAAAAAAAAAAGTGTACTGTTCTTTCCCATGTCCATCATTTTTCTAGTCTATCATTCTTAAATCCCACTGTGGATGATCTCTGGTAAGAACCTGGGTAGACTGTTGGAAAGCCAATATAGGTAAATTTATAATTTCTTAACTGATTTTAGGGACTTACATATTTTCAAGCTAGATATATAAGCAAAATATAGGGCCAGTTATTTAAGCTTAGTTTTATCTATCTACCTTAGTTAACCCTAACTGTAAACTTGATATAGCTTAGAGTCCCTGTGAAGGTAGTCTCAACTGAAGGACTGCCCAGATTAGATTGGCCTGTGGGCATATCTGTGAAGGACTGTCATGACCATTAATATTATAAGGCCCAGCCTAGTGTGGGCTATACCATGCCCTTGGCAAGTAGTCCAGAACTATATAAATAAGGTGGTTAGGTGTGAGCCCCTGAGCCAGCAAGCTTTATTCTTTCATTGTTCTGCTTCAAGTTCCTGCTTGACTTCCTTTGGTGGTGGGTTGTGACCTGAAAGCATAAGCCAAAGAAATCCTTTACTAAGTTGCTTTTAGCTAGAGTCTTTTATCATGGTAACAGAAAGGAAGGCAGAACACTATTCTAACTGAAACTTAGGATCACTCTTTCAAGCCAGTTCAGCAGTACTGTGTCTAGTGAAGTCTTATTTGGGCATGAGAGAGATTAATACAACTTTCTTGTAAGACTAATCTTCCATTTATGAGACAGGAATGCTGAGGGTGGCAGTGATCCAGGTGATGTTACCCATTTCATCTCAGTGCCAGAATTAAAATGGTTCCATTATCTGTAAAGAGCTGAGATGTATCTCCCTTCTTTCTGCTACACTATATTATGCTTATCTTAGTCCAGAGGTTATAAATAATCAGCAACCATGATGGATAAACCTATCAGAAATATTGTGTTGGGCCCATTAAGCATATACACAAGGGCTTCATTAGGTTAGAATGATACTAGTTGCTACCCATTGGTTTTATATTAAAACAAGAATTTCTGGTTCTTGTGAAAACCAGGACATCTGGTGAAGCCAAGCCTTTGTTGTTTTTATTGACAGCTGTGGTTGAATAGCTGTTCCCTCCTTTAGAAAGAGACAAAGTTTGATACAGTTCTCAGTACTGCTTGATTTTATTTTATGGAAAGATTATTTGAGAAAACCCTCAGGAATATCCAAAAGGAAAATCACCACTTTCTCCTTAACTTCTTTTTTCATTTTTAAAAAATTTCTATTATTTGTATAACTTTAAATTTTGTAATGTCTTGTTAAAATATAATTCTTATGAATTTTGGTCAGTCATATATATGTTTATGATGAATATATTTATATATTTTATCACACAAAATATATATCCATACATGTATAACACACATATTTTAAAATTCAATATATTGTAGCGGGAAATCAAGAACTATATATGTGAACGATCGAGCGGGGCGTAGTTAACTAAAAAAGATTCCAAAAATAGACCTTCAAAAAAAGAGACCAAGACAAAAAGTCTTCATTCTCTCACGAGAGTTCCCCGACCGAGTGCACAGTTCGCTCCAGCTGCCCAAGAGTTCAAACGTACGGCGTAGAGATAAAAAATCTTCCTTAAAAAAGCTCCGGCGCGCTACAACCTCATCCTGTCATCTTCTCCTAAAACCGGCTCTATTTTATAAGCTATTTTCTCCAAATAAACCCTGTTTAAAACATATCTCAGGGCGGGTTTTTACCACGATAATATATTTTATTCAATATTTTTGTATGGGGGTATATATAAGGGGTGGATCAATTGATTACAATATACTGTTGTATTTATTTTATTTATCATTGTTCCCAGCATCCAGTAAAAAAGTAACAAAGATTTTTAGACCTGTTAATTATAAACAGGGTTGGTATTATAAGTAGGTTGTTATTATGGCTTGACCTCCAAAATAGGATATTTAACAATGACAGACAGTAATGATGCTTAAGAGAATACTGGGCCTCAAGTATCTTAGACTAGGTACCAAAGAAATAACATACAACCATCTTTAAAGAAGACTAAAAGGCAAATAGTATCCTTTGGGGAGAGTCAGAATTTTTAATTAATGATGTTACTGTAATAAGTTAAAGTATAGTATGTTAGATAAGTTTAAAACAGACATGTTCCTCTGGTCAGGAGAACAATTAGATGGGTGTAAAAAAGACAGATGATAAAGTGGTGAAGATTTTAATCAAAGTCACTCAGATAATTCTAACAAATCTTAGAGGTCTTGTCGATGGGGAATTAGACACCAAGAGCTTGTATGAGGCATTTATAGATTAGAAATGAATGAAAAGTAGTTTTTGTGCTTTTGGGAGCTACCATGTCAGGTAAGAATAGTACTCTGAACAATTTGGCTGCTTTGTGGTCATTGCCTTAAATGAGTGGGGATAAAATGATATCTGAAATGGAGGGATTTAAATGAGAGGGCCCTAGAATAGGGAAATGATAATGAGGACATTTTCAAAGAAAGTATCTGTAGCTTTTGATGACAGTAATGTAGGAAGAAAATTAGCTTTGACAACATTTATGACTATCCACAATTTCCTAAGTGCTTTGTATAGCTTGCTTTTAAGCTTTACAAATTCTATCAGGTTAGGTTGTTTGATTTCTAATTTTTAGACATGGGGCTTAGGTTTAGAATGTTATGATAACTTGCTTAAGCTCACACAGCTGGTGAACAGCAACAAATGTCTCCAAGATCTAGTTAACATCAAAGCACATTTCTGTTCCTTGCATATATCTTTAAATGGCTGTAGGATAACAAGATAAAAAATGACATAAGATTAAACTCCAGCTTTCATTGACAGAAATAGGAGAATCATGTGGAAATGGCTTTGTTGTAGATGAGATAGATTTAGGCATTTAAAATTTCAAGTAACAATAAGATAGTTATGTGGACACAATGATAGTACTGCTAGAAATGTGAGATCTGACTCTAAAAGAGAACCTGGACAGGAGATAAAACCAATTGCTGTATGTGAAAGTGAATGTATAAATATAGATACATGCTATCAAAAGATTAAGTTGCATATAAAAATTAATGTGTATTTATAGATTTTGAAAAATTGAGATATAAAGAAATCCTTACAAAAATCTGAATATTATAAATATTACAATATGTTCATCTTTGTAATTTTGCCACATACTTAATTAAAATTGTATGCATATGTTGAAACTAATACATATATATAAAATATATGTATTTTGTTAATATATACTAAAAATAATATACTACAGGAGTAATTCACATTGTCTCTAATAACATTGTGTGAGGGTCTTTGTTTTCAAAACATGAATAATTAATAATTTTAATATACAGCATAATATTCTGTCTTATAAATGAAAGGGCATTATATGTAAATGTTATAAACATATAGTAGTCTGGAAAAGGTAGTATAATAAGCTGGTGTAGAATGGCTACACCAGCTTGTTTCTTAGAGTCATTTGATTGGAAAGTCTTTTCCCAACCCTTTTATTCTGATCCTGTGTCTGTCTTTGAAGTTGAGGTGTGCTCTTTGTATGTAGCAGAAGTATGGCTTCTGTTTTTGTATCCATTTATTGTGTTAGGGTGTGTCTTTTCATAGGTGAATTGAGTCCATTGATATTAAGGGATATTAATGACCAATGATTGATATTTCCTGTCATTTTTGGTGGTAGCTTGTATTTCCTTTTTTGGGGAGGTTCTTCTGTGGACTTATCAATTGTTTATGGTTACAGGGGTGTTCCTGGTATCCTTAGGTTGGAGGTTTCCCTCTAGGGCTTTTTGTAGAGCCTGATTTGTGGTTAAGTATTATTTAAATCTGGTTTTGTCCTGAAATATCTTGTTTATTCCATCTATGTTGATTGATAGTTTTGCTGAGTACAGTAGTCTAGGTTGACATCCATGCACTTTTAGTGTCTGTATAATGTCTGACTAGGACCTTCTTGCTTTCACTGTTTCCATTGAATACTCGGGGGTTATTCTGATGTGTCTGCCTTTATAGGTGATTTGGCCTTTTTCCTTTGCAGCTCTCAGTATTTTTTTCTTTGTTCTGTATCGTTAATGGCTTGATTAATATATGGCAAGCAGATTCTTTTTTGTGGGTCTAGTCTATTTGGTGTTCTGTAGGCTTCCTGTATCTTTATAGGCATTTTCTTCTTTAGGTTAGGGAATTTTTCTTCTATGATTTTGTTGAATATAATTTCTGTGTCTTTGAGCTGATGTTCATCTCCTTCTTTGATTCCAGTTATTCTCAGGTTTAGCCTTTTCATGGTAGCCCAGATTTCCTGGACATTTTGTGTTATGACTTTTTTGGTGTCAGTATTTTCTTTAACTGATGTATCTATTACCACTATTGAGTCTTCCACTCCAGAAATTCTCTCTTCAATCTCTTGGATTCTGTTGGTTATGCTTGAATTTGTGGTTCAAGGTCTATTCTTCAGGATTTCTATTTCCAGCTTTGTCTCAGTTTGTGTCTTCTTTATTGCTTCTGCTTCAATTTTTAATTCCTGAAATGTTTCTTTCACCTGTTTTTTTTTCTTGTCTTTTTTTAAATTTTTTTTTCAGAGATTTGTTCATCTCTTTCAATTTTGTGTTTGTATTTTCTTCTATTTCCTTAAGGGAGTTTTATATTCTCTTTTAAGGCTTCTATTAGCTTCATAAAGCTGTTTTTAAGGTCATTTCCTTCTGTTTCCTCTTCATGGCTATGTTCACGTCTTAAAACTATAGAACCACTTGCTTCTTCTGGTAGTGTCTTGTTGATCTTTGTATTGTTGTATGTATTTTTGCACTGGTGTCTGCCCATTGTTTCCTCAATTCACTCTTGGTTAGTTTTTGGTTGGCTCTTAGTTGGTTGTTGGTCTGGAGGCTCTTAATCAGCTGTGTGTTCAGAGAGTTGGCTGCCTCCTTGAGGTCATAGTGCTATGATGCCAACCATGGTCTGAGCAGGCTGAGTCCTGCCAAAGCTGTGCTCCATCTCCGGACCTGGGTTCAGGGAGTCAAAGTCTCTGGCTTGGCTTGAAGGAGAGATGATACTCACCTCTGACCTCTTGGCTGTGCTCCCAGGGGCATGGCTGCTCCCAAACTGTAGTCTGAGTAGGCTGTGTCCCATTGGAGCTGTGCTCTGTCTCTGGGCCTGGGTTCAGGGAGCAGAATTCTCATTGTCAACAGTTTTTATATCAGGAAGCTGAGGGCAGACATGGGCAATAATGAATTAATTGTCATCCCATCCTAGAAAGAAAGGCACATAAACTAGTAATAATTTGGGTGCTTTGTTTTTGTTCTTTGAGCTTAATGAGTCCCTCACTCAGCTATGTGCCTTTCTAAAACTTTAGATTATCTTCTTGGGTTTGTCATGTCAAAGCTATTTGACAAAATTACCTTAGTCTAACCTTACGTTATTTCCAAAGCTTTGTTTCAGCTATGATGAACTCAAAAACCTGTGACCACATCTCCCAACATTAAGGCTAAAAGAATTTAAGCTAGCTGTGCTACTGGAACCCACAGTCTATATGGCTCCTCAATAGAAACTCATGTGTTCTAGTTGTGTGACACTTCCTTGTTCCACTTTTCATCTGCTGAAGCCTCTGCTTCATTAGAGGCAGGGGTAGCATTTATCCTACTTTAACCCATGTTAAATTTTCTACTAAACTAACATCTATCATAATTCTTTACGATATTTCTTAAAGACCCTCAATTATCAAATCCTATTTAAACTAACACTACTACTGTATAAAATCATTGTTTTAGGTAAACAGTATAGCCTAGGAAGAAATAATCTTCATAATAATCTACAGATAAAAATGCCCAGTAGAATAGGATATTTCCAAAAATGACCAACCTCAAAATTTTAGGCATTAATGTGAAAAACTTTTCTCATTAATGGCAAATGTATTGAGTGTTTATAGTAGATTGCAAAACCTTTAAAGTATGGATTACAGATCTTACAATTTTATTCAGTAGCATTTTATATTTCATGTTTTTTATTATAATACATAAATGTTCAGTACTGTGTTGTTTGATTTAAGATATTTTCACAATTTGATTATCATTTATATATTACTTTCAATTTAGTAGAATATGGCTTTGAAATATTGTCATTGAAGCATTCCTAATATGTTATTTGCAATGAGATTTATTATTATCAAATCTTTAAAAAATCACTCTCTATGAGTCATAATATTACTCTTTGAAAATTTAGATATGCACTTATAAATGTAAAAACACTGCCAAGGAATCTGTTCAGAAGTGTATTTTTTATGATTCCAGAAGTATTTGAACTTTACCTGATGTTCATTTGCTTTAGAATGAATTTTGACATTCAAGAATGAGAATCAGAAGTTACTTTAATCAACAGGATTGTTTTGAAAATCTTAGGCATTTTGTTTTTTCATATGACGTTGAGTATTGTTCTTTTGAAGTTGGTAAAGAATTGTGTTGGGATTTTGATGGAGATTACAATGAATCTGTAGATTACCTTTGGTAAGATTGCTATTTTTACTATATTGATCCTACCCATCCAGAAGCTTAGGATATCTTTTCATTTTCTGATGTCTCCTTCAATTTCTTTTTTCAACAACTTAAAGTTCTTGTCATACAAGTCTTTCACTTGTTTGGTTAGAGTTACTTCAAGATATTTTATGTTATTTGTGGCTATTGTAAAGGGTGATGCTTCCTTGATTTCTGTTCAGCTCATTTATCATTTGTATATAGGAGGGCTATTGATTTTTTGAGTTGGCCTTGTATCCTGATACATTGCTGAAGGTGTTTATCAGCTGTAGTAGTTCCCTGGTAGAATTTTTTGAATTACTTCCTATTCAATTTGTATCCCCTTGATCTCATTTTGTCTTATTGCTCTAGCTATAAGTACTTCAAGTACTATATTGAATAGATATGGAGAGAGTGGACAGCCTTGTCTTGTTCCTTATTTTAGTGATGTTGCTTTGAGTTTCTCTCTATTTACTTTCATGTTGGATATTGGTTTGCTGTATATTGCCTTTAATATGTTTAGGTATATTTCTTGTATTCCTGATATTTCCAGGACCTTTATTAAATTCTACTACTGAGCTGTAGTAATAAAAACTGTTTAATATTGGCATAAAAACAGACACATGGAAAAATGGAATAGAATTGAATATCCTGACATTAATCTATGCAGCTATGAACACCTAATTTTTGACAAAGAAGTCAAAAATACACAATGGAAGAAAAAAAGCATCCCCAACAAATTGTGCTGTCATAACTGAGTGGTAGCATGTAGATCAATGTAGTAGATCCATATATATCACCCTGCACAATACTCAAGTCCAGGTGGAACAAAGATCTCAACACTGAACCTTATAGAAGATAAAGTGGGAAATGACCTTAACACGTAGGCACAGAAGACCACTTTCTAAATATAACACCAGTAGCACAGACACTAAGAGCAACAATTAATACACGGGACCTTCTGAAACTGAGAAGCTTTTGTAAGGCAAGGGACACAGTCATTAAGACAAAATGTCAGCTTACAGAATGGAAAAAGATCTTCATCATGCCTACATCTGACCAAGGGCTGATTTCTAAAATATATAAGAAACTAGACATCAAAACATGAAATAGTTTAATAAACAAATTTTTTTAACAGAAGAATCTCAAATGACCCAAAGAAACTTAAAGAATTGATCAACAATCTTAGCCATCAGGGAAATGGAAATCAAAACAGTGCTGAGATACCATCTTACACTTGTCAAAATGGTAAAATCTAAAACACTAATAGCAGCTTATGCTAGAGGGAATGTGATGCAAGGGGAACACTCCTCCATTGCTGGTGGGAATGTAAACTTGTACAGCCACTTTGGAAATAAGTATGGCACTTTCTCAGAAACTGAGAATCCATCTACTTTTACAATTCAGCAATACCAGTCTTGGACATGTACACAAAAGATGTACATTCATACCATAAGGACATTTGCACAATTATATTCATAGAAGCATTATTCATAATAATCAGAACATGGAAACAACCTCGATGACCTTCAATTGATGCATGAATCAAAAATGTGGTACATTTATGCAATGTAGTATTACTCAGCAATAAAAAATATTGAAATTTGCAGGCAAATAAATTGATCTAAAAATAAAAACCATATTGAGGTAGGTAAACCAGACCCACAAAGACAAACATAGTATGTACTCATTTGTTAGTAGATATCAGATGTAAAGCAAAAGATAGCTAGGCTACAATCCACAACCCAGAGATGCTAGGTAACAAGGAGGACTACAAGAGAGATGTCCTCTAGGAAGGGGAAATAGATAAGATTTCCTGGGTAAATTGTGATAATGGGGTGGGGGTAAGGGGAGGTAGGAAGAGAATAGGAGGGAACAACATGTTTGAGTTGGGGGAGAGACAGAGAGGAAGAGTAACGAAACAGATATTTTGATAGAGGAAACCATTTTGTGGTTAGGGAGAATCCTGATGCTAGGGAAATTCCCAGGAATCTACAAGGAGGACCCTAGCTAAGACTCCAAGCAGTAGTGGAGAGGGAGCCTGATATGGTCTTTCCTGTATTAAGTTGACGACCATCCTAATCGTCATCATAGAACTGATAGAAGCAGATGCAGAGATCCATAGCTAAGCACTAGGCTGAGCTTCCAGTCCAATCCAAGAGAGGGAGGAGGATTATATAAGCAACAGGGCCAAGATCATGACGGGGAAGCCCACAAAGACAGATGACCTGAGCTATTAGCAATTCACTGACTCTGGACTGACAGCTGAGAAACCTTCATGGGACTGAACTAGGCCCTCTGAATGTGAATGGCAGTTGTATGGCTTGGGCAGTTTGTGGGAGTGAGACCAGGATTTATCCCTTGTGCATGAACTTGTTTTTTTTGGAGCCCATTCCTCATAGATAACTTGCTCAGCCTTGATACACAGGGGTGTCGGGGTGGGTGTTGGTCCTGTCTCAACCTGATATGCTAGACTTTGTTGACTCCTTGGTGAGAGGCCTTATGTTCTGTGAGGAGTGGATGAGGGTGAGGTGTGGTGGGTGAATCTGGAGGCCAGTGGGAAAAGGGGTGGGAGGAGGAACTGGGGTTGCTATGTAAAATGAAAGAAACTTTTAAATACAAAATTTTAAAAAAAGAATGGGAATCACATTGTATCATGTAGGTTACTTATCTTTATTCAATCTTTTGAATTTTTTTAATGAACTTTCATAATTCTGAAAAAATGAATAAATATTTAATTAGGTATTTAAAGTATTGATTAATTTAAATTCTATTATTATTAAACTTTTGTAGTATTAGGTCTCCATATAGTTTTGAACACATCTTAATTATTATCACTTAGTCATATATTATATTTTTTAGGTATTTTTTTTGATTCTAGTAAATTGATTCTAGTATAGTCTCCAAATATTGATGAATACAGTCTCCACTGGCCATCTCTTGTCACCATAGCTTCTAGTACTGGGATTGAATTACATTCAATTGAATTGCTGGGCAAAAGGGTCTTATGGAACTCCCCCACCAACCAAGAATGTTGCCAAGACAATAGGTTGCTTTCCACAAACTGATAGCAAGACCCTGTTGCTGAAGACAGCTAATAAAATATGGAGAGGTCAAGCTAGTGCCTCCATAAAACCTTCACTCACATGTTCTAGTGTCTTTGGTAGGGGAGGGTAATCTGCAGACTACCAAAAGGGAAATGTATATACTAATCCAGTCACAAAACCTTTAATCAACCATCCTATTCTTCCTGTTTTGTAGCAAGAAGTTTCTGGCCTGGCCTACCCCCAAGGTCCAGACCCATAGTCCTGCAGCCCATTAGTCCCACATATTCACACAAAGGCTTATATTAATTATAAATTGGTTGGTCTGTATCTCAGGCTCATTACCAACTAGCTCTTACAACTTAACCCCCACCTTTTTTTTAAAATTAATTTATGTATTGCCATGTGGCTACATGGCTTTACCTGTGTTCCATTACATTTTGCTTTCTGGGCCACAGCCTGCAGAGTTTCCTTGACACAGCCCTTTTTTGTCTTTAATCTCTGTTTGGATTTCCCTCCTACCTCTAAGATGCTTGCCATAGGCCAAATCAGCTTTTTATTTATGATAATAAAATATATGCAGAGTATACAGAAAGACACTCCACAGCACATCCTCTTCTGTCTAATCAAAAAGGAAGGTTTTAATTTTAATATAGTATAACAAAAACAGCTATCAAGCAGCAATTACAGTTACAATATCTAGTCTATTTGTATTTAGCAAAATTAAAGGAAATACTCTATCATCTATCCTAATTTTGTAAGGCTAAAGTTTTATATTTAATTTACCTTTCATCATAACTAAGGAAAATTATAACTATCTAGTCTTGAACTCCGTCAAAGAACATAGACAAATATATTATCTGAGTAAGCAGAAAGTGCATTGTCATCAGCTTCCTAAATTAAAGAAATGTCAGAGTCATCTGGCTGCCTGGATAGTCACCCAAAGTTCCTCTGCAGCATTGGGGCACCCACCTCCCACCTACAGGCCTAGAGTTTCTGACAGACCTTTCAGTGAAACAGGAAATTTGAAGGATTATTCTACTCATTCTGGCATAGTTTTCAGTTGATTCTCCTTGTTTCCTGTAGAATGTCTGGCAGTTTTTTTCTGTGAAACAGAAACCTTAAGAACTATCTCAGCTTGTTCTGGCAAAGTTCAGTGATCATTTTTCTATGGGTCTTGCATGTTCAGTCTTGACCTCATACTGTCAGCAGTCAAGCCAAGAGCAATTTCTTGCTCAGTGGCTAACTTTTGTCACAAAGAAAGTAAACTCCATATGGAATACCTTCAATGCCCATCATCCTCTTGAACTAGATTGGTACTGCCAGAAGCAGACATGCCTCATTGTCTAGGAAAGTCTACATTCTAAAAACATTTTAAAAGCCATATTCTGTAGGCCTTTGAAGTGTTTGGATTACATATATAATTGAAATGTATATTTGTATATCTAAAAAATTAACTTAACAATAAATTTTATTATCACAGATGATTATTACTATTTGTATTTCTTAATTATACATTACAATTTTAAAAGAATTCCATAAAAATTAAACAAGAGTAGAACTATACTTATACTATAACAAATTAAGCCTAAATTTGTATCAGTAAATCAAAATCCATATCAATATAAAGCATTTAAAACAAATAGTTGCCTTTAAAAGTAGATTCAATAATCTATCATTTTATCCTACCATATATATATATATATATATCTTTTATTCTTTAGAAAGAGAATGACTATGGCCAATAAAAAGCTCTTTAAACAAAGGTAGAAAAGGTGGAATGGTGGCTACTAGGAGCTGAAGAATGAGGAAAGGGAACTGTTCAATAAGTGTAAAATTTTAGTGATTGCAGATATACATAATTGGGCTAGAAAGCAGAATAATATCTTCAACATCCCAAAGAATTTATCTATACATTGGAGTTTATGCCTAGCAATATCTTCAGTAAAATATCAGCATGGGTTAAATCAATTTTCAGACACACAGCAAATAATAATGTATATTTCAGTATATTTCTTCCTTTTTTCAAAAGTAAACCACCAAAGTTGAAGAGAAAAAGCAGAGAGAGAAAGTGACTCTAATTTTAAATTACATTGAGGGAAAACAGAAGGTGACTATCAATCAGCACATTTAGATACTGGATAGTTTAAATTAAAGTAAGAAGATATTAATAGTACATTCTTGGAAGAATATGTCTGGAGATAATCCAACACCTTTAATCATTTTTTTCAGTGCAGGGCTAGGCAGTCTGAAGCCTCATTGTTTACTTACCAAGTTAGAAAAATAGAAAACCAATCAAAATAATAAAAAAGTAAAATAACGCCTATTTTTGAAAATTAGGTGAAATAAAATATGGTACAATTAAAAGCAGCTGACAGAGAGTGCGAAAAGATAGCACATTTTATCTTGATGCAAAGAATATTTTCTTCAGATGGACTCTGGATTGTGGCACTAGACTCATGAAAAAGGAAATGCAATCCCAAGACCATCTGGTACTATAGATTTTATGTGTTAAATGATGTTAGCTGGCTTACAATTGACTTTTAGAACATGATACTCACAATTACTATGTCTACAGAAAATAATGTAAAAGAATGTAAAACTAAGAAGTTGAAATTAGAGATATAGATCATGGGAAGTGGATGAGAGGCACAAGAATAAATAGAAACAGCATCTTCATATGACAATGAATAATGTTGAAAAAATAGTCTTAAGACAAGTAATATGTATATGTCACTCATATTTCTGATATACACACATATATATTTATAAGGATAAGTTACAAATTACAAATGTATGGTCAAACATCTATGTATATATCAACTCTAATGTTTAATTGCTTCTGTTTGGAAAGCCTTTCCAGAATGAAGGGTTTTTGTCTCCTCTGTCAAACAGTGGCATCAGAGGAGATAAGAAGGCTGAAATGAATCTACGTATGTTAGTTTTGCAGCCATATTCCAGCCAATTCTATCAAAGAGTCATGTCTGGCACGCTTTTCTTTGCTTTTGATGTATCCATTAACAGACTGAAGAAGAAAATAGACAAAAGTAAAAATGTTGGTAAGGCATTTTTTTTTTATTTTTTATTTTATTATTATGAACAAAGAAGTCACACTTTCTATCCTTGTATATCCTTATTCAAGGTCCCTTCCCCCTCCCACAACATCAGGTCATTCTCTTTTCTCCACAACTCCCCCCCACATCCCCTCCCTGGGCAGGTGGCAGGCAGTCCCAAGGTCACACTGTCCCAATATTGCTTAGTTCAGCCTCCACTCCTGGCAGATCTAGTTTTCTCCCCACAACCTCAAGACTGAGTCAGGTGTTCCTCTAGGGGGAGTGGGATCCAAGGAGGCAGTCCAAGGTGTTTCTGATCCCAAGCTGTTCAGTGGTTGTGGCTTGCAGCTTGGGGATGCTTTGCTTTTTTCTTGTTTGATTTTTTAGAGTCCTTTTTATTTTGTTATGAAACTTGCTGTAGTATAGTAACAACAATGACCCCCAACAGTTGCTGTTGCCATCATTATAGATACTATCAAGCAATGAGCACCATGTAAATATAGAGTCCATGCCAAAGCATCATCCATGAAATATCTTCATTTTGCTTCTAGAAGGCAAGTGCCATCTTTGTTTTTTATGGGTGAGAGAGGCTAATTATATAGCTTGTGATAGTGTAGTAATGTTACAGCTAGGATTTGAAGCTTGGTCTGTTTGACTCAATATGGCAAGTAATGTTACTGGAATGTACAACCCTTGGGAGGAAGTCTTAATGTTAACAATTCAGACTAGGAGAATGTGTTATATTTTTAGACAAGGTAGACTCTTTCTTGCTCATTATTTCAAGTCACTTGGTGTGAATTTTGTAAGTTATTTGTTAGCCATTTTTTGAATATTGATCTGATGTGTGCAAACCTTTAGGGAGACTTACACTTGCCCTGAATTTGCAACATCTATGCAAGATGGTAAATTTACAGGAATGCTTCACTGCATACAAATTAGTGCTTTTGCAAGCAGCAAGAGAATGGTAGAGTATGTATAAGTTTTTCTTATAAGGTAGATTTTTATTATAGTCAACACTATTGGATTTAAGGGCAGAGTTGCAATTAAATTTATAACTACCAGTATATTTTTTACATGTAAAATGTATTTCTAATATTTTATCTTATTTTCTGTAACCATTATATAATCACGTATGTAAATATGCTTTAGAATAGTAATTGCATTTCAAATTTGAATTTGTTTTATGCATCTATCTAATCTGAGATTTATTAAAAGAGAATAGTTTCTATAGTAACAGCAACATCATATGATATCTTGGAAATCTCTGAGAACTGGAACATTTTTATTGAAAATATATACAGTATATCATGTAGGCTTCTGTGCAGGTTTAAATGTTCATACTTTTTTCTATCTACTTATTTTTTTTCTAGTTTTTTTGTGAATTTTATTCCTTTTTCATCTTCCAATATTTTTCCTTTTAAAACTTTAAAGCATATGTATTTAAAAATAAAAATGTCAAAAGAATTCAATGAGGAGGTGGATATTGGAGAGGATAGTAGGAGTATGTGTGAACTTTTTTCTGAATGAACTTCATCAGAACACATGTTACTTCCTTCTAGGAGGAAACCTGTTACTTTATCTTCGGAGATAGTCTATTAGGGTCACAACAACCATTTTCAGAAAAAGATGGTATAGCATAGCACCATGAGAACAGAGGCAGAATGAAACAGAATGCTTGATTAGTAGCAAATTCTCATACCAATGGTTTATTAATACTTGGATTTTTCAAAAGCACAATGATAAAATAATGTTCATTGTGTTTGCCACTCATCTCATATAAAGAGAATATGTTTCTTTTCCATTTAGTTAGTTTTTATTATGATTTGAGACAGAAGTCTTGTAGCTCAGGCTTCAAATTAACTTTGCAATGGAGTATAGCTTTGATCTTCTGATCTTTCTGCCTCTGCTTCCAGAATCCTGGGATTATAGGCATGCACTACTATGCCCAGTAAGAAGATATATTTCTACACATGAAAATAAATTCTACTTCCTGAAAATATACTCTTTGAAGCACTCTTAAATTTAGGTTTATGTACATCATTAGATTTGTCCATGTTATATTGAAATATCATCACCAAGAATCCTTTAAAATTTGTATTCTTCATACATTTGTACTTTTTTATTTGACCTTTGTAAGTGACTTGATTTAGCAATACAAAGATATGAATATTTTATCATCAGTCACTTTCCCTCTCAAACTGCATTCTCTTTCATTTCATTGGCATTCCCCCAACTTATGTACATATTTCTGCTACTGTGAAACATGAAATTGAAAGCAATAAATTTCTTTAATGTTACATGATTCTCCTACTTAATATTCTTTTAAAGAACCTAGTGAAATGTCAGAAATGTATTCTAAAAGTCCATTTTCAATGCTTTCATAAGACATATTTTTGAAAAGAATATAATTAGAAAAATTAGTATCATAATAAAAGAAAATTGTCTTTTTCAATAAAATAATTTTGTTCTACTCATTTTGAATATTGCTACAAGTCATTATTTCTTTATTCTTCATTATTTTTGTATCTTTTGTATTATTCTCCAAGCCCAGACAGGTCCACTAAAATCTCAATAAAATCATGTTAAGATATCAGAAAATATTCTCATATTGTCCAGGTACTTTCTATAATGTCAATAATGCTCTTAGGAATTTGAAATTTTTTATTTTATTATTTTTTATTTAAAAAGTTTTTCCCCATACCCACCACTGTTCCCCCCCGCCCAGTCCTCCCTCAGCCTCCCTTCCACCTTATCCCTCATCCATTCCTCAGGGAGGGCATGGAATCCCAAGGTGAGTCATTCAATCTGACATTTCCAATTGAGGTAGGTCTGATTCCTCTTGCCAGTATCAAGGCTGACTAAGGTATTTCTCTGTAGGGAATGGGTTCTGAGAAATCAGTTCATGTACTAGCAATAAACTGTGGTTCTACTCCAAGAGGCTCCACAAACTGTCCATACTATTTGACAGTCAACATTAGGAAGGTTTAGTTGTTTCCATGAAGGTTCCTCAGCTGTTATTTCAGAGTCTGCATGCTCCCAACAGCATGAGACTGCCTTCTCTCTGGGTCTATCCATCATGATACCGATCCCTCTGCTCATGTAATCACTCCTCCCTTTTTTCAGCTGGACCAGTAGCTCAGTCTGGTGTTTAGTTATGGATCTCTGCATCTGCCTCTATCAGTTGCTAGATGAAGGTTGTATAATGGCTATTAGGCTAGTTATTCATATGATAATAGGGAAAGGCCAGTTTAGGCTCCCTCTACACTATTGCTTGGAGTCCTATCCCTGCTCATCCTGTGGATTCTTGGGTATTCCTTGATATCAGGTTTTTCTCTAATCTCAAAATGGCTCCTTCTCTCAGGATATCCACTTCCTTGCTTTCCCTCTCTATTCCCCCCATTCTCTATTCTTAGGTGGGGAAAGGGAGCTTGAACAGTGATATACATGGATAAAAAATATGACTTTATTCATCAAAAATAAATTATTAAAAAATAAAAAAGCTTCCATCAACTCTTAAAATGCCTCCATATGAGTTAGAAAAAATTAGACTCAGAGTGAGTGCATCCCTGTGCCTACCAGGAATGCATTTAGAAAAACAAGATAGGCTAAATTTCACCTGGATGCACTCCTTTTTGGCACCTGATGCACCACTGTGAGCAGCAGCTTTGGTACACCAGGACAGAAAATACACTGATGTTTTCCCTACTCACTTGGAATTATGCTGTTTGGTGTTAATGATCAGTACCTGTGGCTATTTAAATATAAGACTCAGTTCCTCAGTCACAGACGTCATTCTCCAAGATCCCATCAGCACTTGGCTAGCTGCTACTACCATACTAGGTAATATAGATAGAATAAAAGATTACCAACATGTAAAACTTATTTTGTCTAATATTGTCTAAGAATATACAAGGGTATTAAAATGTAAGAATGCAATGCTTTACATATAGAAACGCGCAAAATACTATATTTTCAGAAACTGTTTTAGAGAACCATAATAATATATAAAAGACTATTTCAACTATGCACAATTAAATCTCAAATTCCTGAGCTGCTTCCTGATACACATCCTATGGAGAACCCCAGCAGAATATGTGAGTTATCCTCCTCACAGCTGGCCAGCCAGACCAGCGAGGACACCCCCAGGTCTGGGCAACAGGGCACAAAGCATGCCCCCCTCCAGCTACAGACAAGCAAGCAGGACTCCTACCTGCAAACCTAACTAACCCTCCTTTCAGGCTTTCTACCCATAAGCCTCAATTCATTCCTCAAAATTACCCATCTCCCCAACATCAGCTGCTTCCTGAGTCACAGCCTCTGGAGAGTTCCATGACAAGAACTGCTCCCTGACACACAGCCTTGGGAGAGCACAATCACAAGAGTGGCTTCCTGAGACACAGACTCTAGAGAGTTCCTTCACAAGAGCTCTAGCTGCAGATCTCAATTTGTCCCTGAGACACAGATTCCACCTCCTCTGAGTTCTCCAAGAGCTACAATTGTACCAAGAGCACCCAGTACACCAAAAACAGCTAGCTGAAACAAGGCAACACTTGCACTTACCAGTGAAAGAGATGAGTAGATGCCAGTACAAAAGTTCATTCAACAATATGAAGAACAATATGGCACCACTAGAACCTAGTGGTTCTAAAACAGCAAGACCTGAACATTCCAATATAAAAGAAGCAGAGGAAAATAACCGTAAAATATCTTTATAAAGATGATAGAAGCCTTTTTTTAATCTCTAATATTTGACCTTTAAACATGATTTGAGTAAATCAATTCTTGCTTAATCAATAGGACTTCATTCTTTTTTATTTTTGAATAAAGTCTCATTTTTATTCATGTATCTCCTTGTTCAAACTCCCTTCTCCCTCACACCCCCTCCCAGTCACTCTCTCTTCTCCACATCTCCTCATCTCTTCCCCAGCAAGGTCAGGAGGTCCGAAGGTCTTAAGGTGGCTTAGTTCAGCATTCACTCCAGGCAAGTCAGATTTCCTCATTCCAATCAAGACTAGATCTGGGGGTCCTGTGGTGGGAATGGGCTCCAAGGTGCTTCAGATCCCAAGCTGTTCAGCTGTTGTGGTTTGCAGCTTGGGTGTGCTTTGCTTTTATTGTTTGTTTAAAGTCCACTAATGAGTGAGTATATCCCCTGCTTATTTTTTTGGATTTTAGATATCTCACTCAGGAGGATATTCTCCAAATCCATCCATTTGCCTGCAAATTTTAGGATATCATTTTTTTCTTACTACTGAGTAGTACTCCATTGTGTAGAAGTACCACAGTTTGTTAATCCATTCTTCAGTTGAGGGACATCTAGGTTGTTTCCAGGTTCTTGCTATTACGAATAATGCTGCTATGAACATAGTTGAGCTAATGTCACTGGAGTGCGAATGTGCATCTTTAGAGTATATGCTCAGAAGTGGTATTGCTGGGTCCTTGGGGAGATTGATTCCCAGTTTTCTGAGAAACCACCATACTGTATTCCAGAATGGCTGAACAAGTTTATACTCCCACCAACAATGGAGGAGTGTTCCCCTTGCTCCGCACCTCTCCAGCATAGGCTGTCATCTGTGTCTTTTATCTTAGCCATTCTGACAGGTTTCAGGTGGTATCTCAAAGTTGTTTTGATTTGCATTTCTCTGATGGCTAAAGATGTTGAGTACTTTTTGAAGTATCTTTCAGCCATTTTTAATTCTGCTGAGAATTCCCTTTTTTGTTCTAACTCCCCCTTTTTCTCTTTGTTTATTATTATGAATAAAGTAATATTTCTTATCCATGTATCCCCTTGTTTAGAATCCCTTCCCCCTCCTACCCATCCCAGTCACTCTCTCTTTTCCTCATAACTTTATCTCCTCCCCAACAAGGGCAGGAGGTCCCAAGGTCCCAATGTGGCTTAGTTCAGCATCCACTCACGATAGATCTGCTTTTCTCACCCCAACCTAAAGACTGGGTCAGGTGTTCTTCTGGAGGGAATGGGATCCAAGTTGCCAGTCCAGGGTGTTTCAGATCCAAGCTGTTCAGTCTAAACCCCACTTTTAATTGGGTTGTTAATGGTTTGGGTCTCTAGTTTCTTAAATTCTCTATATATTTTAGAGATCAATCCTCTGTCACTTGTAGGGTTGGTAAACATCTTTTCCTATTCTGTAGGCTGTTGTTTTGTCTTATTGACTGTGTCCTTGGCCTTACAGAAGCTTCTCAGTTTCAGGAGGCCCCAGTTATTGATTGTTGTTCTTAGTGTCTGTGCCACTGGTGTTATATTTAGGAAGTGACCACCTGTGCCAATTCATTGGAGGGTATTTCCCACTTTCTTTTCTATCAAGTTCAATGTAGCTGGGTTTATGTTGAAGTCTTTGATACACTTGGAATTAAGTTTTGTGCAAGATGATAGGTTTGAATCTATCTTAATTTTTCTATACACTACCGTCCAGTTAAGCCAACACTATTTGTTGAAGATACTATTTTTTTCCATTGAATATATTTGGCCTCTTTGTCAAAAATCAAGTGTTCATAGGTGTGTGGGTTAATGTCTAGGTCTTCAATTTGATTCCATTGATCCACAAGTCTGTTTTTATGCCAGTACCAAGCTGTTTTTATTACTGTAGCTCTATAGTATAATTTGAAGTAGGGGATGGTTATGCCTCCTGAAGTTTTTTTGTTGACCAAAATTGTTTTGGCAGTCCTGGCTTTCCTGTTATTCCAAATAAAATTGAGTATTGTTCTTTCAAGGTTTGTAAAAAGTTGTGTTGGGATTTTGGTGGAAATTGCATTGAATCTGTAGATTGCTTTTGGTATTATGTATAAAGTCTCATTTTCTACCCATGTGTCCCTTTGTTCAAACTCCCTTCCCCCTCCTACCCCTCCCAGTTATTCTCTTTTCTTAAGTGGGGATCTTTAATCCTTTTCCTATTAGAAGCCTTCTAGCTTTCCTTGCAAAAATTCTGTTGTTTTATCTTTGGCAATCTTTAGTTTTCTGGAGGAATTTAGCTGCAAGAGAAGCTTGGAAATATAGTATTTTAGTTGGCATGCTCTCCAACATACTGGTATTAAGATAGAAAAAAAAACAATATTGAAAGACAGTTTTCAATTGTACTAAAACATTGTTAGAAATTCTAGGGAGATTTGATAGTTTTGGGATAAAGTACTACAAGCAAAGCAGCAAGGAATTGGCTTTCACTCTGTGCAGATAAATATTTAAAAAAGGGAAGTGCTATGAGATACTGCTCTTGTACACTATAGGGATTTATTATACATACTGGTTTTATATGTAAATATCTTGGATTGACACCTTGGATTCCACTCCCCCTAGAGGATGTTGTGGGGAGAAAACTGGATTTGCCATGAGTGGAAGCTGAACTGAGCAATATTGGGACCTTGGTACCTTGGGACCTCCAGCCCTTACTGGGGGGAGGGGGTAATGGGGAGATGTGGAGAAGAGAGAATGACCTGATGTGGTGGGAGGGGGAAGGGATCTTGAATAAGGATATACAAGGATAGAAAATGTGACTTCTTTATTCATAATAATAAAAAAAGGAAAAAAAGTAACGTGAAAAAAATATTTAAAAACATGTCACTGCCCAAAGTCATTTATTTCTTTGTGTGTGTATTTACATTGGATTAATCCAATCTGGAGAGTAATGGTGTATGTGTATGCATATATATTGCAAGACACTGAAGTATTTTTAATTCTATATTTGGTTCTTTTAAAATGGGTTTTCTATGAGCCATGATAGAATTTGTCAAGAAATTTCTTGGATACTTTAAAGAATAAAATACAGTATGCATTATACTTTTTAAAACCCCTTAGAAGTCTATATTTATCAATTGATAAATTAATAAATGTGTATTGTTAACATTATGGCCAATTCTGTCGCTTAATAGTGCTGTCCAGGGTACTCTGCTTTTGGGCTTGGTGAGGCATGGCATGTGCATTTTCCCTTTCTGCCTGATTTAATCTTACTGTGCTGAAACCGGTACACCCTATCTGATTTTCTTATCTCCTAATGAAAGTATTTTCACAGAGAATAGCTGCTGAAATTGATATTCCTGTGTAAAGATCATTGAAAAGTTTTAATCTTGCTTTGCTTCTCAGAGAAATGTAATATAGAACAAATCCCCAATATAAGTTTACCTCACAGTATTAATTTTGTATATTTCTGTTTTTTTATTTAAGTTATCAGTATTTATTGACTTTCAGGTAACAATTTGACAGTTTTTTAGCAATCTTGAAATTGTGCTCTTTGGCTCAGTAATTTCTACTTCTGAAACCCATTCTATGGTGGGGGGGACACTGGGGAGAGTAAGGAGGGGAGACTCAGCCAGGATACAATAGATGAGAGAATAATGATAATAATAAAAAGTGTTTATGATAGTAGATAAGATTCACTGAGTGCTACTCCATGCTAGGAACTTTTCAAAACCTTTTATGAAATTCTCTGATGGTCCTAGAAGTTAGTTATGCTATATGACTCTTTTCACCTTTAATTTATAGCAGGTAAAACTGAGGTGTAGAGAAATCAAAACATTTTCTGATTGGTTTATTGCTAAGTTGAGATGGTAGAGATTGAGCTCTGAAATTTTGTATAGCATCTCTATTAATTATTTTTTATCTCTTCATTAACTTGAATTTTCATCTACATCTTTTATGGAAAGAAATAAAAATAATTGGAGTTAAGAGAGTTATCAAACTTACTAGAATTTTACACATCTGTTGAGCTTTTAATTGTCAAACTATTCAAGTTAGTATGAAAAATAGTTGTTATAGTACTAAATGTAAAAGCATTATACAACTTTATGTAGAATTACTACAAATCTATGAAAGTATAACTCTTTAGATTAACAAAATACAAAAAGGCAATGCACCAAAATCTTAGTCATAACTGTAATAGAGTCTAAACTAATAAGTCTTTGATTAGATTTTGCCTGCTTTTCAACCCCTATTTTGAACATAAATGCTTCTATAATGTAAAAATAAGGACTATGTCTGGAAGTTGAAGTTATATAATTTTATTTGTCTTTGTGGTAGGACATAGCTGTTTTATAAGCAACATATCTTTGTTATATTGTCTATCATAATAATTTCATGGCTTATTTCCTCTTTGTTGATAAGTTTCAGAGATATTGAACATTTGACCTAATTATATGAAGATGTGTTATCTTTTGTTCTTTACACTAATCTTTGTACAACAGAGAAGTTGATTATGCTGCTTTGTTGAACTTTAGAAAAGGAGATGAAATGAACCTCATTATTATTATTTTGGTGATGTGTATTTTTCTTGCTTCAAGTTTTCAATGTCATTATTTAAATAATGTACTTGAGAAAAAGAAATGTTGTTAAAAGTAAGTTATATGAGAAAAATTGGGTGTTTTTTTGTTGTTGTTTTATGTGTTTCTATGAATAAGATTATTTCTCTTCATGCCCTTTTCTTAGCATTTTGTTTTACATGGCTAAAACTCAGGGTCTGGATGGGCCTTAAAATAAAGATAGTACTATCTTATGTTTCAATTAAGTAGCTGTTCTCATGTTATAATAGAGGTGCTGCTTTCTCTGGAAGCATATTATCTTGGCAATTTTGTTTGTGTGAGTGTGTGTTTTGATGGAATTTAGACATCTGGAGTTATGACATTTGTGGTGTTTCTTCATATAGATATTTGATCTTACTTTTGTTGTGTGGATATTTAGTCCTTCGGCTGTTGTTTCTGTAATCTGACAGGCTTTGGACCAGAATAATAATACTTAGATTTCAGTCTTGGAGCCATTACAAGTTTTGGAGTTCAGACTCTCATTGGTCCCAGATTTGAAATGCTGATTGTAACTCTTGGGTTTAGAAATATATCTATTATATGATCCAGCAATACTACTCCTTGGCATATTTACAAAAAGTCTTGCTTCCATGTCTATTTTTTGCCATATTTACAGTATCTAAGAAACAGACTATCTATCCATAAATGATGAATGGATAATAAAATATGGTGCCTATATACAATTAGATGTTCAACTGTAAAGGCAAGTGAAATTATGAAATTTGCAGGTTAAATGAATGGAGATATAAATAATCATTCTGAGTGAGGAAACCCAGACCCAAAAGTGCATGCTGTCTTTTATAGGTAGTTGATAGCTTTAAATCTGTAGATATGAGTGTTTATATTGAAATTTCCATGATATTGAGGAAATTAGTAATGAGTCAAGAGAGGAATTCAAAGAAAGATGAATAGAATACAAAGATATGAAGTTATGAAGAAAGATAATGGAACAAAAGGGTTAAATGAAGTGGATAATTGGCAGGCAGAATAGAGGAGGGAGTGTGGTGTTAGCTAACTAGAGTAAAAAGACTTTTGATTAATACATATGGAGACAGTACTGTAGAGACTTAATAAAATATATACATATACAATATAACATTTTGTAGGTTTTCATTTTAGTTAATGAAAAATTAAATACCAACATTAAGAACTCACTCTGAAGTCAGTTATTTTCAAATGTCTCAGACATTGAAATACATATTTAACATCAAGAGAAATTTTGACTATTCAATTTCTGTGCACTAAAGTCTTATGTTTACCTAACAATACAAAATACATTTAGTGCAACTATAAAAGTCTCTGGTTGATGGTTGAATAATGTTATAAAGTCCAAAGTCCAAATTCTCTTTTCATATTCAAAGCAACATCTTAACTTTGAGCCTTTGTGAAATGGTAATGTTAAGTTGCACACTCCCAATATTCAGTGGCATGGAGTAGATATTCAAAACATCATGAATGTGGCCATAATAAGACATATTGGGCCCAAATCAGTTAAAATTCTGTAGTCCTATGTCTAAAATTTGTGGCTTTTGAATCAGACATCTGGACCCAGTGGCTTTGGGTTCCCTCTTCCTGTGGCTATGCCTCATACAACACATATAGCCATTCTCTTTTCTCTTGTTGGCTCCATTCTAATACTGATTATTTTGTATGGTTGCACTCAGTCATAGCATCATCAACAATTTTGGGTCTTTATCACAAGTTATACTTCAGTTTTTCAGCCTTGTGCAATAGTATCACAGAACAATCTGATCCTGCTACACATGATATAACCCTAGTGCATTTTTAGAACTTTGATGTAATTCTTCATGAAATTCTGCATTCTCCCTTGAAATGTTTTTCAATACATGAACACATATTCAATAATTAAAAGTATAAACATAAAAAGAACATGAGAGAGTGCCAGATTGGTGTTTTCTGTGACATTCATAGTACTGGTCATGCAAGAACAATTGTTCTGTCAATAGAACAAATATGGCTGTTGCCAGGAAGCTTCATCTCTAGAGAAGATCAAGGGGAGGTCCCAATGAACAAACCGATGTTGGAGAGACTTATGTATGAGACTTATTTGTTTCTTCTTCTATCTTTGAATACCTCCTAATTATATTATCAAGTCAGATCCTGCATGGCCTAATTGTTCTAGTTGACCTAATTGTCTCTCTATAGAAATCCTTTCATAGGAACACCTAGAATTGTGCGTTACTAACCTGGGAAATAATAATAATAATAATAATAATAATAATAACCACAACAATAACAATAATAATAGATTCCAGGAAGTATCAGCAATGCAGATTAAACATCACAAAATTTAATGCTCTTTAGTGTGATTTCATCAATTTTAGTGTCATTCATATTTCTCAAAATGGCACAGCAAGTGCCTGAGTATTTCAAGTGCACATTTCAATGCCAGTATTGCATCTATACCTTATAGTGTAGTAAATATCAAGACACCTGCTTCTTGTAGTCTTTCTGAATTTTGTATTGCAAGACAAAAAGTAGCAGAAATAAACTTATTTGCTAGATCGCTGATTTGCAGGCAAATGGTTGGATATGGAGAATATCCTCCTGAGCCAGGTATCACAATCCCAGAAAGATAAGCAGGGGATGTACTTAGTCATGAGTGGACTTTAAAAAAATAAAAAGAGATACATGTCATTATACAGGAGAACTCAAGGCTAGAAGATAGCTAAATGACACAGTGCCTCACTTATGCATTGACGGCCTCTGGCAGAGGTGTGGGTAAGGAAAGACTTGTTTTCATTAAGGGTCTGGCCACAGGGAGTTTAATTATACTCCAGTAAGTAAATGAGCAGCATGAATGGGTGGTTTTATAAATGGGGAGATCTAAGAGTGGGCATGATTCTCAGGGGTCTGATATCTGAGTTTTATGGGATGCAGGATTTAAAAACACCAAATAATAACTAAATTTATATCTAAAAAGAAAAAATCAAAAATAAATACTATGATTAATATCAGGGTTTCACTGGCTTTGTAACTTTTAAAGGCTTTGTTTACTTTCTTAAGTTTTATGGAATTATATGATATGCATTTGTCTTAGTTTTTTAAGTTATAGTAGAATTCTGTAGTAAGTCCATATTTTCTGGTGTTTGTTTCTGTTATTGCTGTTTTTGATTTTTAGTATGGAGTATTTTATTAGTGTTTCAAGTATTTCAAGGTTATAAAGTATGCATTTGTTAAAATCATTCATTGAATTTAGGTTTAATTTCACTATCTAAAAACTCACCAGGTTTTTTCAGAATCTTCAATTTATTGAAACAAATTTACAATGTATGTCCTTATGATTTTTGGGAATTTCATTCATATCTGTTATGCTTGCCTTTCGATTTCTAGTTTTATTGAAGTAGGTTTTCACTTTTTTGTTTAATTTGGTAAGAATTTGCCAATTGTTTTTAATCCTTAAAAATAAATAAATTAATTTAAAAAAAGGGAAAAAAGAAAGTTATTCTCCCTTTCAGAGCTTCATGTACATTGTCTCTGACATAGAGATATTAATTTATTGAGGCTCCTATGAGGATTAAAATACCTACCTTACAGAAGTCAGTTGGAGAGTGGAAGCTATTTTTCTCTTTCCTTCTCTCCATGACAGTTACATGACTTTAATCTTATTTTCTAACTTCTCTCTTCCCATGGCCTCCAAGTTCTGAGAATACCCGATATTTACCATTTCTTGAGTGCATATGGTTTCCATACATCTGTGCAATTGTACCTGTTTTTCCTTTTTATCACATTGCTGTTGTCAACTTATTTGTTTGGTCGGCTTCTGATCATTTAGAGTGAAATTGAATTTTAACTTTGCGAATAGTCCTTTCTGGCACCTTTCACCATTTTAGAGTTGAATTAGGTACTTTCTTATCTATGACTTCTTGGAGTTCAGCCTAAATTTGTTTGTGACTTATTAACTTTTTCTGTTTACCCTCATTTTCTTCCTCGTTAGATATTAAGGGCTATCTTACTCTCCTTTTAACTTGTTTTAGTAAAATTTTTTATTTAAAAAGTATTTTTCTCTTACCTTTCACTGCACCCCTCCCTTCCCTCCTCCCAGTTCTCCTTTAGCCCCCCACACCCCCACCCGTTCTCTAGTGAGGGTAAGAAATCCCAAGGTGAGTAAGTTTAGTCTGGCATATTCAGTTTAGATGGTTGAGTGGGAGGAGCAACAGAGAGGGAGAACAAAGAAATATATATTTCGATAGATGGAGCCATCTATCAAACCTAGTAGTAAGGAAACATCCAAGAAACCACAAGATGTCCCTGGCTAGGACTCCATAGTGGAGAGGGTGCCTAAACAGGACTTTTCCTGTCTTCCTCTTCTTATCCTTAGTTTCTCAATTCAATGAAGATATGTAAGAGACCTCCATAAGTTCAATGAATTAATTTGAGAATGGACTCAATAATAAACTAGAATAATTTCACATTAAAGATACTCTCTTATTCTTTACGTGATTCTACGAGTGACATTTTTATTGGTAGTGGTCATAGACAATCACGTACAGCTTTCTCTTAAGCACTGATGGACAGTGGTTATAAACACACATACTCATAGTATCATGAAATTAATGCTGATGATGTTTTTATGCTTGCATAGAGAAATACACTGGTGTGGAATCTAGGGTATTGTCTTAGGTTTATGTTGCTCTCATAGACATTTGAAAAAAGCAACATCCTGAGGGAAGAGTTTATTTTGTTTTATATTTCCCAGGTAACATCTATCACTGAGGGAATTTAGAACAGAAACTCAAGCAAGGAAAAAAAATCTGAAGTCAGAAACTGAAGCAGAGGTCATGTAGGAAAGCTATTTACTGGGTTGATTCTTATGGCTTGCTCATCTTGCTTTCTTGTTGTTGGTTTGGCATGTGAGAAGAGATGCACACCACCAGATACCATACAAGAGTTCATTCAAGGGAGTTACTCAGCAGGTACCAGGGATGGAAGCGAGGGGATGGAAAGAGAAAGTTGTAGAGGAAAGTATAGGAAGCATATATTGTATGAGAACAGAATTCTAATTTCAGCTTAATCACAATTGCAGTTTTCTCTTTCTCCTTCCCTCCCTCCCCACCCCTCCCCCAAGCTTCACTCTTTCTCCCAAATCCACTTCTCCTCTTTTTTTATTCAGAAAATGCAGACCTCTCATTTGTATTAGTCAGCCATAGAATATCAAGTTGCAGTAAGAACAGGTACCTTCTTTCCTAATGATGCTGGACTAACCAAACCAGTAGGAGGAAAGGGTTCCAAAATCAGGTAACAGAGTCAGACACAGCCCCTCCTCTTTTTACTTTTAGGAGCCCCACAAGAAGACCAAGCATTTGGCTGGACAAATTTACAGTATCTTGGACTCATCAGAAACTTTAAATTATTAAAAGAAAAAAAAATCACACTTCAATATGTGGGCATATAAAGAACTTTCTGAAAGTATTCTAATAGCAATGAAAATTAAATTAAAAATTGACAAATAGGATTACATTAATTTTAAAAGCTTTGGCACAGTAAAAGAAGTAACTGAATGAAAGCATTGGGATGGAAGAAAGTCTCATTCAATTATAGAAAAAACTTTTTCTAGCTATGTTTTAGATAGTGGAATATATATATCCACACAAATATATATATGTATATATAATCCAACAACTCAATACATAGAAATAAAACAACATATCAGTTAATTGCTCAATGAAATTAATGAATGTTTCTCAAAAGGTGAGTTATAAATAGCAAATAAAATGTGGAAAATTACTCATTTATAGTCATCATGAAAATATAAATGAAACCATTACCATCACATTTTACCCAAGACAGAATGGCTACTTGTAAGAGAACAAAAACCAATAAAAGCTGGTGTGAAACTCTTATAAACTGCTGATCGGTATGTATGTTTGTCCAGACCTTATGGAAATATATATGGAAGTTCCTCAGAAAACTATACAGAGATCTGTAAATTAACCTAGCTTCACCATCCTGAGTACATCTCAGAAATACTTTCAAATCTGTGTGTATTGTATCATTATTCTTAATAGCCAAGTTAGATAACCAGTTTTGATGTCAGGAAACATGGGTGGATAAAGAAAATGTATATGTGCACAATGAAGAGGCAAGGGGTAATAGCAACAGTCGAAAACAAAAAGAAAGTGGAGGATGGGGAGGTGCATAAGATCAAAGAGCATGATATACTTGTATGAAAGTGTCTATCTCTGTCATGTACAATGAATATTACTAGCAAAATTCCTATCAACTATCAGAACTGTGGAGGATTTCTAAAAAAAACTATATATTTTTAAAAAATTGTTACATTTTATAAATATGTGATATCATAATTCTTTGTACTCCATCCATTTTTATTTTTCTAATTATTAAAATGAATTGAATTAAACAGTCTATTTCAAAACTAAAGAATATTTGATGAGAAACTCATATTTTCATTAGTAGTCTCATATAGACATTGTTATCTTTTTAAATTGTGTTGAAAATCTATTTTTCCAAATGCTAAGCTCATAGCCTCTAATTAAATTATCTCTTTAGTGTCTTTTTCACTTGAAACACTGTATCCATGCTTGTCTCCTGTCTACTGTGGCATTACCCCAGCCTCTGGTAGCTTATATGTTATAAATCAAGCCTTTTCACTGCTGAAAGTTGAATGTTCACTTTCTTGTAAAAGAGATTGGTTCTTTCTTAAAAGGGCAATTAAAAAGAATCAGAGACACAGTCATTCACACAATCAGAATTATCACAAAAAATACTAAATTGAAAGCTATAATATATATGTAAATGACCTGGTACAGTTCCATGCAGGCACTGTCTTTGCTACCTCAGCCTTTTTGCATTCATATAGACTTTGCTCAGTTGATTTAGAGGATCTTGTTCTCCTCCATCTTCATTAGCCCTTACACTCTTTCTGCCTCCTCTTTCACAGGGTTCCCTGAGCTCTGAGGGAAGGGATTTGATAGATAATATACCATATAGAGCTGAGTGTTCCAAGTTCTCTGTCTGTGTAATATCTGACTGTGGATCTCTGCATCGCAGGAGGAAGATTTTCTGATGATGACTGAGTAATGCTATGAATGTAGCAGAATATCATTAGGAGTCTTCATTTTATCACCACTCTTTTTTTTAAAAGACCAATATTATTCAGTTTTACCCTACTTCTCTGGGCTGGCTATCATGTCTCAGGTTTTTGATCTGGGAGGACTAGAGGGATAGGATGTATTATATCATTTACAATCAAGATAGGTTACATTAGAAAATAATCTATATTCAGTAAATATGTCCTGGTCTTAATAATTTGTGGTTTTTATATAACCTGATAGTATTGAACCATATGGTTGAAATTTTATTATTTTGAACCATTTTATCCTCTTCATCAAGGAAAAAAATTTACTTATTTTTCTGGAATTTTGTTAGGTTTTAACTTCAAGCCACTCTTCTTGACTTTTTAGGTTAAGATATGTGAGAAGTACTGGGAGAAGCCACAGATACTGAGTGTGACTTGTCCTGGGTTTGTTTGAGACCTAACAGTTTTCTTAATTGGAAGGAAGCATGTGAAACATGGTCAGATTATATATATCCAGAGAGCAAATGAAATGGGTTTCTTTAAAGATTGTGTCATATTTGCCAATTATGTATTTAGTGTCTCTACAAATAGACTTTTAAAAAAGTTCAAGATTTTTGGCCATTTTTCTTCCTTTGATGTATCAAGTGTTAACAACATTGTATCACATGCTAGTTATATTCAAGGATCATTAAATGAATGTCATCTGTGCCATATGATGCTATTTCCACACTTAGAGATATTTCTGGCTGACAATAGGAATTCATTTATTGAATTACTGACTGCACCAAACCAATGGATAGTGCTATTGAAATCAGAACTAAACTTAATTTGTGACTTTTCTATTCATTAGCTATATAACATGAGAAAGTTATTTTGCAATCCTAAGGTCAGATTTTCTTATTTATAAGAGGAAAGAACTAAGAAGTATCCCACAGGATTATTGTATTAGATAATATACAGCACTTGGAAGGCTGAGCTGAAGGTTTGCAAATCAATATTGGTCTGGCTGTATAATTGGTTAAAGATCCACTTAGATAACAGACTAAATCTTATTCTCTTTCTTCATATATATGTATGTATGTATAAATATATGTATATTGCATGTATGTACCCTTATACACATATATGTTTATTTCAATGTCTTATGAATCCCAACTTCTCAAAACTTAGCAGTTATTTTTATAGCCTTTAATAAAGTCCTACAATAATTTGTACACATATGCTTTGCATCTTTTTGTTTAACATGCCTGAAATAATAAAATCATACACATTTAAAAAAATTTCTTTTAAAATAATTTCATCCATGTAGTCAATTGCTTGTTATAATTTTTCTTTTTAAAGTGCTTTGTTAGTAATATGAATGAAATAATATTATTGTCTTTGTGAAACTTAAAGTACTATAGATTCTTATTAATTTTATATATAGTTTGTTTTATTAAATTGTAAATTTAAAATAACCTAAATTTTTAAACTCTGATCAGACTAGTATATGATTCTTTAAAACATATTTTATATGATAAAGAAAAGTTTTCTTTCATAGTATTATGGTGATTTATGTTAATTTTTAAAAAATAATAATTGATCAAAACTTTTGAGTTTTTAAAACTACATTTAGTTCAATGTGTGTGTGTGATTGATTATATGTAATCTATCTATATATATATATTTACACTAGTTAAGATCAGGTCATATCATTTATATTGTTAATTTGGCCTAACATCATTGATTATGATTATGGTTTATATTGTTAATTCGGTCTAACATCATTAATTATGATTATGAAATTGTTTGCATCTTGAGTTTGATATTTTTATGCTTGTGACTAATAGCCTATCTTTGAAACATCTACAAGAATTATGATAAGAACTTATTTTTCTCAGCCTTGAATAAAAATGAACCTATTTGAGTAATGATTTTTTTCAAGTAAATGTGGAGAATTTAATTTTAACATCTGTGAAGTTTGTCATTTATTTTATCATCTTTTCTCCTATATTAACCTGTCACTAAAGTAAATTTGTAAGAGATATGTATTATTTGAAACCTCATTAGCCCTCCCATTTTACTTTTCTCTAGAAAAACCTTGGCTTATTTTCCCTCTTTTATACATTAGATGTTTATTACCCCTTAACAACAACTTATTTTACAACATGTAGCCATAATATATAGAGAATATAGAACACTTTAAAATGCTTAATTACTTCACACCCTTGCCTACACTCTGGAGGTTACACTAATTTTATTCATTTCTATGTGCTTACTACCTAGGATAGTGTGTCTAGAACTGAGTTAATACTCTGTGGTTGCTGAGGGAGTCCACAATTTGCAGAACACTTCTGGAACTCTGTGAATATTCAGTCTGGAAGAAATAGATTAGGAATACTAGCCAGATGTTGTTTTCAAGGGTTCTGTTTTTAGGCTGTAAATTCAAATTTCATTTAGAAGTACAAGTCTAATTTTGGGAACCAGAATGCAGTTGTGGAGTTTGACAGGATTACATATGTAAATTCTCCAAGGGCTGATCCATCATCATTGCCTTCCCAAACAGTTCAGTCTGTGTGGAAGAACAGTTTGTGAGCTTGTGACAGGCTGAAACATACCAGACTCCTCGCTTTTCTAGGTCTTCTCCCCACCTCATAGTGTCACTATCACAAGATTCCATGAAAGCAGCTTTCTCATTTTCTTTCTGTGATGAATGTAGGTGTCTCTATGAATAGTTATTAAAGGGAAATATATGACAGTTTATAAGTATAAAACATTTAAGTTCTTTATTGAGGAGCAAGCATTAAGGAATTCAAAATTAATATGAAATATTTTGAAATTAAAAAGGTGTAATATGATCCTGTACAAGACCAAAGTATGAAAGTCACTTATTATCAAACACTGGAAAATTGGATGCATATTTTTCTTCCAGGGAAAAGCATAGTAAACCATTCATTTTGAACAGCTTTGAAATGTTGTAAAATAGAAATCTTAGAAACTTACCTTTGATGAATTTGGACTCATTTATGGTCATGACAGCTAAAACATTGCCAAGCAAAAATTCAGTATTAGATCAGTATTTCTTCAACTCCTATGGCACTTACTATAATTGTCTGTAGTTGAAGAAACAGAATATTTATTCTTGCATATTTTATTATTTATTATAACCATTTATTATATGATCAGTTTTGAAGTGTTGATATTTTTATTGAGTAAGAAACTGATTCATATCTTATGCATTTTGTGTATTACCATTAGTTCTAGGCACAAGATAGGGTGTATACAACATTATATTTGTATTGTGTGTTTAGTATTGAAGTATGTTGTATTAGCTGTAGCTTAAAAATATATAGATCACTTGTTAGTGTTATAGATGTATATGGTGAGAGAGAATGAGGAATGTACATTTGACAAATTCATTTCAGAAGTGAATTGCTACTTTACACTTTGTAAATCTATGTACAGTTTCAACAAATGGATAAATAGTTTTTAGAAGGCTAGGAAAATGCTGTGTAATGGGTGTTAATTCACTGAGATTAAAACTTCCACACAACCAGGTACAGAGGTACATACATGTTGTGGAATATTGTTTTATCTAGGAAAAATGTATTATATTTGTTTATGCTATGGAATATTACTTTAACTATGTGAAGGTGTGTTACACTTGTTTCTGCTGCCTTTGTTAAGGATTTAGAAATGTTTTACTTTGTATACTGCATTTGTTTAATTATTTAAAGATGTGTTGCATTTGTTTTACCTTGCCTGTGCAAGGTACCTAATGGTCCAATAAAAAGCTGAAAGGCCAATAGCTAGACAAAGAATGGATAGGTGGAGCTGATGGGCAGGGAGAATAAACAGAAGGAGAACTCTAGGTATGTAAAAAGGAGGAACAAAAGAACAGAACAAAGAGGAGAGGGACCTGCCAGAAGCCAGACATTGGCCAACAGACACAAGAAGCAGCAGAAGTAAGAGGCAAAAGGTAGATAAGGAGAAACAGGCTAATGTAGGTTTGAAGAATTAGCCAGAAATGAACCTAAGTTAGGCCAAGCATTTGGAGTTGGCTGGTGGCACAAAAGAAAAGGACTGGTATACATGTATATAATCATAGTACTTGTGAGGCTGAGGCACAGGAATCAAGAATTTAAGGACAACCTGGGCTTTACAGTATGAACTTGACTCAGAATATCAAGAAATAGTCAATGTGGTGTTTCACATCTTTAATCTCAGAACTAGGGGAATAAGAGTCAGGTTATTCTCTGTGAATTCAAGGCAGTCCTAATTTACAAAGTGAGTTCCAGGTTAGGTCAGCCAGTGCTACATGGTGAGATCATATATTCAAAACAAACCAACAAAACCAAGCAAAAACAAAATGCCTAAAAGATAAAAAAAATTCAAAATTGAAACCAAATACATATTTTTTTGTAAAATATTCTAAAGCATAATTTCCAAATTTATTATATTTTTTGGTTGAGAATTTGTGATTAGTAGGCTAATTCTCATCTTTAATGTAACCTTTAATAAGAATTACGAATCCTTGGAAGGATAGGATAAAATGAACCTATTGACAAATCCCTTTAGCTGCACTAATTCATTGAGGTAATATGTTACCTATTCAAAAGAAAAATAATTCTGAAATAATAGAATAAACAATGTGCTATGTGAACACAGAAGGGAATTTATTATCTTTACATGTGATAATTTCTGATATCTAGGGCTTTACAAACCCCTAGAGATCAGGAATACAGGGAAAATATCTAAATATAATAAAGGCGATTTACAAGAAGCCGACAGCCACCATCAAACTTAATGGAGAAAAACTCAAAGCAATCCCACTAAAATCAGGAACTAGACAAGGATGTCCTCTGTCCCCTTATTTATTCAATATAGATCTCGGGGATTTAGCTAAAGCAATAAGAGAACAAAAGGAGATTAAGGGGATACAAATTAGAAAAGAGAAGTGAAATTATCTCTCTTTGCAGATGATATGATTATGTACATAAGTGATCCACAAAATTCTACCAGGGAACTCCTACAGCTGATAAACACCTTCAGCAATGTAGCATGATACAAGATTAACTCAAAGAAATCAGTAACTCTCCTATACACTAAATATAAAAGGGCTGAAAAAGAAATAAGGGAAACATCACCCTTTAAAATAGCTGCAAATAGGATTAAATACCTTGGAGTAACTATAAACAAAGAAGTAGCAGATCTATTTGACAAAAATTTTAAATCACTGAAGAAAGAAATTGAAGAAGATATCAGAAAATGAAAAGCTCTCCCATGTTCCTGGATAGGTAGGATCAACATAGTAAAAACGGCAATTCTACAAAAGGCAATCTACAGATTCAGTGCACTGCCCATCATCCCAACACAATATTTTTGAACCTTGAAAGAACAATACTCAATTTCATTTGGAATAACAGGAAAGCCAGGATTGCCAAAACAATTTTGCTCAACAAACAAACCTCAGGAGGCATCATCATCCCCAACTTCAAGTTATACTATAGAGCTACAGTAATAAAAACAGCCTGGTACTGGCATAAAAACAGACTTGTGGATCAATGGAATAGAATTGAGGATCTGGGCATTAACACAAAAACCTGTGAACACCTGATCTTTGACAAAGAGGCCCAAAATATTCAATGGCAAAAAGATAGTATATTTAACAAATGGTGTTGGCATAGCTGGTTGGTAGTGTAGAAAAATGCAAATAGATCCAAACCTGTCACCCTGCACAAAGCTCAAATCCAAGTGGATCTATGACCTCAACATAAACCCAGACACTCCAAACTTGATAGAAAAGAAAGTGGGAAATACCCTTCTCTGAATTGGCACAGGTGGTCACTTCCTAAATATAATACCAGTTGCACAGAAACTAAGACCAACAATCAGTAAGTGGGACCTCCTGAAACTGAGCAGCTTCTGTAATGCCAAGGACACTGTCAATAGGACAAAACAACAGCCTACAGAATGGGAAAAGACTTTCACCAACCCTATAAGTGATAGAGGACTGATCTCTAAAATATATAAAGAACTCAAGAAACTAGAGCCCAAAACCTTGAATATCCCAATGAAAAAATGGGGTTCAGAATTAAAAAGGGAATTCTCAGCAGAAGAATTACAAATGGCTGAAAGGCACTTGAACAAGTGCTCAACTTCTTTAGCTACCAGAGAAATGCAAATCAAAACAACTTTGAGATACCACCTGAAACCTGTCAGACTGGCCAAGATAAAAGTCACAAATGACAGCCTATGTTGGAGAGGTTGTGGAGCAAGGGGAACACTCCTCCATTGTTGGTGGGAATGTAAGCTTGTTCAGCCACTCTGGAATGCAGTATGGTGGTTTCTCAAAAAACTGGGAATCAATCTCCCCAAGGAAACAGCAATACCACTTCTGGGCATATACCTTAAAGATGCACATTTGCACTCCAAAGGCATTAGCTCAACTATGTTCATAGCAACATTATTCATAATAGCAAGTACCTGGAAACAACCTAGATGCCCCACAACTGAATAATGGATTAAAAAACTGTGATACATCTACACAATGGAGTACTACTCAGCAGTAAGAAAAAACGATATCCTAAAATTTGCAGGCAAATGGATGGATTTGGAGAATATCCTCCTGAGTGAGGTATCACAAATCCAGAAAGATGAGCAGGAGATGTACTGACTCATTAGTGGACTCTAAACAAAAAAGCAAAAAGGAAAGCATGTCCAAGCTGGAAACCACAACCACTGAACAGCTTGGTATGTGAAACACCTTGGATTGGCACCTTGGATCTCACTCTCTCTAGAGGAACACCTGACTCAGTCTTGATGTTGGGGTGAGGTAACTGGATCTGCCAGGAGTGGATGCTGAACTAAGCCATATTGGGACCTTTGGACCTTTTGCCCTTGCTGAGGAGGAGATGGGGAGATGTGGAGAAGAGAGAGTGACTGGAGGGGTGGGAGGGATAAGGGACCTTGAACAAGGATATACACAGAGAGAAAATGTGACTTTATGCATAATAAAAAATAAAAAACTATACAACTATAACTAATTAATTGATACTTTTAAAACATTTTATTTCCTTTACCCACCCTGTTTTTGTTTCTTTCAACAACATGAGATAAAATAAACTCCAATATCAAGGTTTAAAAAAAGTGCTTACTGACATGGAACTTGTGGCATTTTCACAAAGAATGATAATACTGTTGGTGACATGCATGAGTTTTATAAAAATTATGATGTGTTTTGAATACAATTATGAACAAATCAAATACAATTTTTCTGGATTTTTTTTAGTTGTGGTTAGAAAAATTTTCAAAATGCTTTGTGTTTATATACAAATAGAAGTGAGTTCTCAGCTCACATTTTGTAAGTGAACCTTTTAAGTAAATTAATCTCTGATAGTATATTTGGAGTTCATGAACATCTTCTTCTCTTTGTAGTACACCTATCATTCCTGGCTCCACCACCTAGGCACCTTCACATTGGTCTGTTTTATTAGTAATCATTGTAATACTGTTTTTGTTGGTATTTATTTTACATTCCATAGAGGTTTTAAGTTGTGTTTTAGACTCCTGCATTCAAACAAATGTCTCAGTAAAATTATCTATCTTTTTTTTGTTTTTAGTGTATTAAAAATTTTATGCTAATTTTATATTTGATTGAATGTGCAATTCATATGTAGTGTGTGTGTGTTTGTATATGTGTGTCTTAAAGCATTTTATTGCTAAAAATGCTTGCAATCATTGTTATCTCTGAGTTGGTGGTTTTGCCTCAGTGTTATTGGCTGCTGGGTGATTAGGTGACATTGGCTAAAGGTTGGGTGTCTTTGCTGCTTCTTAAATAAAGCAATTAAAATCTCTTTCATTTATTGACTCTTGTAAGATTTCTTGCCAGCTATGGTTGCACACATCTGTAATTCCAGCACTGGAAAGGCTGAGACAGGAAGATTTCTGTAGAGTTAGTGCCTGTCTCAAGAAAACCAGAAAACATGAAAACAAAAGAAAACAAAACAAAACGTCATCGTCAGAGAAGATTTGCCTATAGAATGCAGTCCATTGCTACTATGTTACCCAAAGTAATACTCTAAAAAACGGAGACCTGATATCAACTGTTTATGAAATAACATAAAAACTTAGTTTTTATTTCAGTGATGTTCACAACTTTTCCATTAAGAATAGATTCTGGGCCAGGCATGCTTTTATACCAGCATGTGAGAGGCAGAGGCAGATGGATCTCTGTGAGTTCCAGGCCAGCTTGCTCTACATAGAAAGATCCAGAACAAACAATGGTACATAGATCTTGTCACAAAAAACATAAACAACAAATAAATTCTACTTCAAGAAACCATATTTTTGCTATTTTTCTGTTCCTCCTTGCTCAGTCCACTAAAGGATTTCTTAGCAAGGTTCTTCTATTTTTCTGTTCTGTTACACCTTGCTCAGTCCCCCTAAAGGGATGTCTCAGCAAGTTCTTCTCTGCTCCAGCTAGTGAATAAAGATCTTCACCCAAGATTCTTTTGAGAAAGAGATTTATTTGGGAAGGAGGAGTCCAGGAAAATGTCTGCCTCTACTAGAGTGGAAAAGAACAGCCATAACTGAACAGGCAGAGGGGTTTATATAAGGACTCTTAGGGGTGGAGTTTCTCCAGGGATTCCTAATGATTGGTTAGTTATTCCTACTCAGGAATTGGTTAGTTTTATTGGTCAGGGGCAGAGATGGCTCTCATTTCAGGGCTGAACTGTATTTCTTTCACTGGCCATTTTTAGTGTCTGTATTCAAATTCTAAGGCCAGGACATATTTTTTACATGGGCTTTGATTCTAGGGACCAAGTGTGTTCCTTTGGTATTAGTTTTAGAGTCTTAAAGTCAGGGCATGTTTCTTTGGTTCTGAGTTACAGAATTTCTTTTACTGGCTCGAATGTCAAGACCAGGTTGTATTTCTTTCACTAGCTCTGGTTTCAGAGCCAGGATAGATTTCTTTGGATAATCCTTTTCCCCTATAGTACAAGATATTGATTTTTTATAAGGATATTTTCATATAAGTATAGAATACATCTTGGACATGATTTTGTTATGGTTTGCTCTTTGTTGTTGTGATAAAACACTGACCAAAAATGGTTTGGGGAAGAAAGGATTTATTTTGGTTATACTATAGATCTCAAGTCTTTCATGGAGTATTGTAAGGACTGGGACTTATCAGGAACATGGAGGCAGAAATTAAAGAAGACTTCTTACTGGTTTGTTCCCCGTAGCCTGTTCAGCTAATTTCTTATATAATCCCAGACTGCCTGTCTGGTGGTTGCATCCCACACAGTAGGCTGAGTTCTTCTTCATTAATCATCAGTCAAGAAAATATTCTGTAGTCAGAAGTTTCTGGCCTGTCTGGCCCAAGGTCCAGACCTAAAGTTCCGAAGCTGCTTAGCCCCAAATAGTCACACAAAGGCTTATATCAATTACAAGCTGTTTGGCTTATGGCCCGGATTCATTGCTTGCTAGTTCTTTCATCTTAACCCATTTCTATTAATCTTTGTCTTACCTTGTGGCTAATGACTTTACCTGTGTTCCATTACATCTAGCTTCCTTGAGGGTCAACTCACACAGTCTCCTTTGATTCTTCCCTTCTTCTCCTTTATTTGTACTTGGAATTCCTGCCTGCCTCTAAGCTGCTTTTCCATAGGTCAAAGCAGTTCCTTTATTTTCCAATGGTAATTCAATTCACAGTGTACAGAAAGACACCACACAACAATACCCAGTTTTGTGCAGGCAAGTCTTATGGTAGCAATTTTTTTCATTTGAGATTTCTTCTTTCTGGACAATTCTTATCTTGTGTTAAGTTGATAAAAACTTATTAGAACAAGGCCCATACTCCTCATTCTCTCATTCCTTCCTACTCCTGTCTTCTGTTAGTGTCCTGTGTTCTCTTCAACAGTTCAATGCTTTAATGCACTATTATCCTTAGTTTTAATATTCTGTATTTTTCTATTGAATGCTGGATGTCTACTGTAAAGCATCAGAAAATTATTTAAGCATTACTTTTCATTGGGACTTGATACACCTCCTTTACTAAGTCCTTTTTGTGAATACTTCTTTTAAGTTATTAAGGACTTCAGCTAATTTTCAGCTTTTATTTCTTTCAGTTTTTCACTGGTTTCAAATTATCCAAGTGTTGTTTTATGGAAACAAAAGATATTGGATGAAGTGATTGAGAATTTTTCTCAATGCTCCATTCCATTTTTTTTAAATCTTAGATAATTGTGCTGCATAAGGTTTTTTTTTTTTCTTTTCCTATTTTCCCCCTCTTTGTTCTTTAGTCTTTGGAAGCCTGCCAACCAAATTCCAAATAATTAAATGCACAGAGACTTATTGTTACTTATGAATGTGCAGTCTTAGTTTGGCTTGTTTCTAGCCAGTTTTCCTTAACCTAAATGATCCCACCCATATTTTGCCTCTGAGCTTTTATCTTTCTCGATTCTATATACTTTTCTTTACTTCTTACTCTGTTGTTTGCTGTTTAGCTGGCTGGCTGGCTTCTATGTCCTCTCTCTTTTTTCCTCAGTCCTCTCTTTTCTCTTTTTCTCATTCTATTTATTTATTCTGCCTGAATGCCCTGTCTATTTTTGTCTCCTGCATAGGTATTGGACATTCAGCTCTCTATTAGACCAATAAAATGTTTTAGACAGCCAAAGTAACATAGTTTCATAGAATTAAACAAATGAAATATAAAAGAATGCAATACATCTTTGTGTCATTAAACAAATGTTCCACAGCATAAACAAATGTAATGCATCTTAAACTAATATTGCACCACAGTTTTTAAAATATATATTTGTATCACTTTTAATCATGTATCTGTATGTATCTCTTTGTAGCTGTGTTCACATTGTGCAGGTGTTTGTAGAGGCTAGAACCATTGGATTCCCTGCTAGCTTTCTGGCTAGGACTTTTTGGTCTAGACCAGAGGTTTGGACCCACTCTCAGCCCAGCTTAGCCTCAAATAATCACACACAGGCTTATATTAATTTTGTGCTGATTGGCCTAGTACCCCGGCATATAACTTGCTAGCTCTCTAGTCTTAAACTAACCCATCTTTCTTATCCCATTCAGCCATGCAGCTCGGTACTTTTTCTCAGCAGCATTTTCCCAGCAGCTCCGGTGACTCCGTGGCATCTGTGTCTATTCTGAGATGTTCCCAGAGTTTGGTTTAGTCTCATAGCCACTCTCATTTCCTGTATGCCTTCAGCACATCAGCTTTTTATTAAACCCATAAGCATGGCAATAATTTAACAATGTAACACATAATCCCACTCCAATTCCCCCTAGACCTGGAGTTACAGGTCTAGCTACCTGATGTGGGTGCTGGAAACCAAACTCTGGTCTTCTGTAAGAGAGTATAGGCTCTTAACTTCTGAGCAATCTCTCTAGCCCAACATAAAGGTTGATGTTTATGTCTCTTTTTACTGTGAAAATAAACTAATTATTCCACTTTAATAAGGATTATTAAAGCTTGGGGAGAGAGGGTAGGACTTTTTTTGTACTGTACTCATGTACACTCAGACTTAGTTAGGTCCCATTTACCTTTGTTCAGGAACAGAAGTTTTCATGATTCTATGTACATGAATATCTTTTAGCAGCAAAATAATCTTTTAGTCTTTGATTGGTCATGTTTGAAAGAGTTTTTTCTTCAACTTTAGACAAATGGATATGTTTAAAAATCTTGGGCTTATGACTATTGTCTTCCCGTGTCAAAGAATATTCTTTTATTTTCCTTCTTGAAATCACACCTAGTTTTACACTAAGATGGTAAGGTTTCTGCTTTCTCCCATAGTGGAATATGACCTTTTATTTTTCCCATAAGAGATGCTGGCAGTGGTGGAATTTTATAGGTTTTCTATAATAGAAGCCACTCTTCTTATGTAGACATGTAGCACAAAGGGCATTTTCTGAACTAGTGTTCTGGCCCTAATATTTCTCTAAAATATCTAGTAGAGGTTAAAGAAGCAACTTTAAGCAGATGTGAATTTCTAGTGTGTCCGTGACTCTACTGGCTCTATGCTCTCATAGTTCTTATATGTGATCTTTAATTTAAAAAATGTATCCTATTTTTCTCACTTGTATGTTACCTAGTATTTCTTCTTCTTTTATTATTGTCATAGAAGAGTCAGTTTTTGCAGCTCATGTTTAATTCTGAGGCTATATTTTTCTTTGATATCAAGTCATTTGCTTGCCCTGCAGTACTCTGTGTGAGAGTTGAGAAAGTTATGCTTTTGTGTTTTGTTGGGACTTTTCTTGTGGAAAGCAAAAGACATTTCATTTTCTACATCTTCAGTAGAAGTAACTTCTGAAGAATCATCCTTTCTCTCAGTTCTCAGATTATTTTGGTGATGAAACATGAAGACACTGTGGTGATGTTCATAGATGAATTGCCTCCTTCATTTAAAAACAACATGTCTTTATTAATTACAATAACAGTTATTAATGAGTTGGTTCTGTTTCATGAACATATTTTATATTTCAGTAGTGTTGCTAGTTAGCTTTAAATCTAAATATAGAACAACCCTGGGATGAATTTATACTTCTCTGTTTTAGTATTAGAGAGCCCAATTTTAGTATGTGATAGAGGTAAGATTTCAACCCTCATTTTCTAAACTTCAAATTGCATACCAATATTACTGGATTTATATTGCAAAATACACTTAGATTTCTGTTTAATCCTAATTTCTGTTTTGAATAGGCAATGATACAGGAAATGAGGATGTCATTGGAGGAAATGTGAGCAAATATGTGGTGCTTCCAAATGGATATTCTGGACAACCCAAGAAAGGACATCTTACCTTTGATGCTTGCTTTGAAAGTGGTAAGCGTACTAAAAACATTTATCTTTGAGTTTGTCTGAGGAGGCTGATTTTTCATATTTTAATCCAGTCTGACCATTTATTTTGATTCCACTTAGTTTTTCACCATACTGGAACAAGTTTTTGGAGAAAAGTTAATTATGAAGGAATTAGCTTTAATTTGAAAATATTGGATTTTTACTGCTCTGTATTATCAAATATGAAATAATGGTATGGCTTTAAAATAAAACTGGCATTATTTGGCAGTATTATACATTTTTATTCTTTGAATGTTTTCTCTATACTACATGAGTTTGAGACACTCACAGAACTTGTTCTTTTGGAGATACATGTTTTGTATGTTTTTAAACAATTACTAACTGATGATAGTATAAAATATACTTATAATTATTACCAAAGTATGTTTTTATATAAACAAAAGTTAAGATGATCCTTATAATTAGAAAACATTTAGATATAAAGAACAGGAGTAATAATTTTTTGTAATTCAAACATGTGTGAATTAACTTGCAAATACTGGGTTTCCACTGGTTTTTTATAATTAAATATATAATAATAGTATTACTGTTTTGAACTGAAATAGGCATCATTTAGTAATATTATATTTTTTCTTTGAATGTCTATTTTGAATTGATGATCGAGATTTGATTGCATATTCCCATTTAATAGATGCTGGCTCTTCCTATCTTCTGTGTCTTCAACTCTATCTTGTGAATAATGCATAGCAGAGACTCAGTGTTCTGAAATATCAACAAGAAATGTAAACATAATTACGTTTAAAGCAATTGTTAATTTCCTTTGGAGGAGAGTGTGTGAGCATGTGTTGATTTGTCCCTCTGAAGGGATAGCCCAGTGTCAATTATATGACAGTACTTTGTACCTTGAAGATTTTTGATAACAAATGGAGATTTTCTTTTATGAAGTTTTTTTTTTATTTTTGAATGCCACATTATCTTTCTTTGATATGGCTGATATACAAGACATCATAAACAGAATATATTAAATTAGAAAAAGTCATTGTCTCTTAGTTGTGCAGGACAGAAGCCCAAGATCAAGAATTGTTTCCTTCATGTGTTATGTGAAATCATATGTTTAATGATTATCCTCTAGCTTATGGTGATTTGTTATTATTTTTTTATTCTTTAGCTTGTAGAAACATCTTGATTTTGGCTTTCATCTTAATGTGGGTTTTCTATGTTTGTGTTTCTGTAATTTCTACGTGATGCCAAATCATGTTGTATTATGTATACTTAAATGATTTCAAGCATGAGTACTTATATAAAGGCTTTAACTTCTAGTAAAGTTATATTATAAGATATTAGTGATAAAGGTTTTAATATGTATAGCTTTTGAGGGGATACAACCAAACTACCACTCAGTATTGCAATGCTGTTTTTGTCATACTTGAATAATATCCATGTAATTGGGAACAACATTTCATATATTTTTCAAGCTTGCAATTGTGCCTTTTCTGTTATTTGTTTCCTAAAAATTACTTTTATTGCTTTTACCTTAGTCAAGGACCCAAAACTCTTTACAAAAAACCCCAATAATATCAATATTCTAAAAAGAAAGATTTCCTTCATTTTATTGAGAGTTTTGATTAGTTACAACTTGATATTTCTTTTAAATAATGTCTTTTCCTTGAGCACAATCTAGAGTTACATATCTTATCAGAAGGTTCAATGTAAGAAATTCCTGAACATTATAACATAATTACTGAATTATTAATACCTGCTTTTGAACGTGTAGAAAATTGGTGATAATAGCTACATCTGCTGTAATATCTAGAAACATCATCTCAGACATGTGCAATCTGAAACTCACTTGATCCTATTTAGTTAACACATAAAGTCACCTGTCATAGAAGTAATAGACTAAGCCCTTTATTTAGATTTGTACATAAATATATGGTATGTGGTCTTAGGAAACTTATGTAAACTGATAAATATGTAGTTTTGGATTTTCTTGGGTCCAGTATGAGATAGATAAACTATATACTAAAAACATGTACTAAGTTTTCCTAATGGGCTTTCTGAAATGTGAACAGTATTGTATGAGAGTATAATTTGTATCACACTTTTAAGTAGACCAACGGATTTTGTTAACCATTTATTGATGAGCACAGTCTGATAGCCATTTCAAATAATTTGTATGACATATGCAGATTTCATGTGATATAGTTTAATTCAAGGATTTATTTTGGGCTGTTTAATACAGGTTGTGAGTTTTTTCTCTCTGGTCAAGTATTGTAGCTTACTAAATTGATATGCTATAAACTAACTTCTGGTTATGTTTAATTTTTTGACATTGTGACACAGAGTTGTCATCTATAAAGTTCACTCTTGAGAACTAGTAGGATCTTTTAAGGCATCCTGTAGCCTACAAATAGGGATTGTTTAACTTCTTTCTTTCCTGTTTGTATCCATTTTCTGTAATTGCTATAGCTAAGACTTTGTGCACTATGTCAAAAAAGATTGGAAAGAGTGAAATCTTTGTTCACACTTCCAGAAGAAATTCTCTGTTCTATTTCATTTAATGATAGCTATAGGTTTGTGTATAGCCTTTATTATTTTGAGGTATGTTCTGTCTATTTACATAATTTCTATCATGAAAGCATGTTGGACTTTATCAAGTGCCTTCACAATATCAATTGAAATGATATGTGGCTTATGTCCTTAAATTGACTTAAATGGTGTATAATATTTTTTATTTGCATATGGGGAAATAGCCTTATCTTCCTGGGATGAAGTTTATTTAGTTTAAATGTATAATCTACTTTTTATAATTTTATTTTGAGATTGTTTTTTTTTTTGAAAAAGTATAATAGGTTTATTTGAGCAAACAACTCCCCAACAAGTTCTTCAGTACCAGAGACTGAGGCTGGAAAAGCTGCACCCCTAACTAAAGCAGAGAGACTTTCCAGGTTGTAGCTGAGGGGTTATTTTATGTCCTCCACAAGCTAAATTTGTGCCCAAGTATGGTCAAAAGCTGAGCTCTTTAGAGGAGGACTTGAGTTGTTGGCAGCTTCAAGGGAGGAAGCTGTAGTAGCCACCAAGAATACAGAACTGGGCTTTTTAATGCCTTCCCTTTGTTATAAGACTCTCTGTGCAGGCATGATTTGGAAAGAGAGATGGGAATGGGGGTTTCTGGATGTGCAGGGCCATCCTGGAGGTTCCAATCAAACAGAAATTACAGGATTAACTGTATTTTTTGTCTTTGTTTCTTTTCTCTCTCATCATTGTTTTCAGATATTGCCTGTCTCTGTGTCCCAGGCTGGTCTTGAGTACGTTTGCCTGCTTCATTCTCACAAGTGCTGACTCAAAGTAGATTTTCTTTAATTAGCATTGTCATAATTTCTTTGCTTTGTCGTCTCAATCATAAAATTGAGAATACAAATGTAAACATCTGACATCATTTAAAAGTATGATACCAAGTTTGAGATTGTTTTATAATTACAACATTTCTTCCTTTCTTTTCCTTCCTCCAAGCCTTCCCATATTCCTCTCCTTAGTCTCTAATTTCATTTTTAGAGGATTTCATGCTTTCTTCTGTCCTTCTCAGGTACCATGTACATATGTGGTGCACAGACATGCATAAAGCAGAACATTTATGCAATATAATAAAATAATAAACATTTAAAATAGTGACTTAAAATCACAATTTTATTATGTTATTGGGTTAGGTGGGTCTGGTGTTCAGAAGGAGCATAGTAGAAGATATATTGTGTTGTAGAATATTACTTTAACTATATAAATGTATGTTACTTTTTTATACTGCATTTGTTTAACTATGTAAATATGTGCTACATTTGTTTATGATGCATTTTTCTAAGTATGTAAAGATGTGTTGCATTTGTTTCACCTTTCCTGACTAGGGTGCCTGATCAGTCTAATAAAAAACTCAATGTTCACTAGCTAGGCAGTGAGGGATGGGTATAGCAGACAAGCAGAGAGAGTAAGTAGTGAAAGGAATCTGGGCTCTGGAGAGAACAAGAGAAAACCAGGGAGAAAGAAAGGGAGACATTTAGGGTCAGCCAAGCAGGTGGCAGACCCACAGACATGGAGTATGACATACACAATTAAAGAGAAGGTAAAAAGACCCAAGGCAAAACTTAGATGAAGAGAAAAAGGTTAATTTAAGTTATTAGAGCTAGTGGAACAAGCATAAGTTAAGGCAGAGCATTCATGACTAGCAATAAATCTTCTTGTCATGATTTGGGAGCTGGTTGGTGGTCCAAAATACAGCCTGCTATAGTACTGTCTTTGCTTTACAGTGCTTAGGACCACAGAACAGAAAGCATTTAGCTGGAGATGACTAAATAGCTAGTATCTAGAGATATTATAAAACATATTCTCTCAAAAGTCTAGCACTTGATAGTAAATATTACTGGGGCATTGTACATGTAGCTTATCCCTATGGTTTGGATTCTTCACAGTATGTTGAATTGGGTAATTAGACTTTGTATATAATACCTGTGGAATACAAATGGAAATGTTACAGTGAGCAAGGTTGAAACAACATTTTTGTGTGTGTATGTGATTCATCTTGGAAATCACATATGTAAATAGATAATTGCAAGCTCATGATAACTGCCTCATCTGTAATAATATTAAACAAGATATGGACAAAGACAATTTTCCCTCTCCAGCAGGTGAGAAATATGGGAAAACATGCTTATATTATAAGCACATTATTAATGTTTGAAATATTGTAATAAAAATACCATAGGTTATATATATCAAATAATAAGCATTTGTTTCTTATATACCTGGAGATTTAAAAATCTAAGGTTGAGGCACTAGCAAATTCAGTGTCTACTAAAGGTCTCCATTTTGGCTCTTCAGTATGTTTTCAATATGCCATCATATAGTAAGAAAGTTAGAGTGCTCTGAGGGGCTCCCTGAATATGAGCACTAATTCTGTTCATAAGTACTTCACCTTATGGCTCTCTAGTTTCTGAAAGAACCTGTGCCCTAAGACTGTCACTTTCCAGTATAAGATTTTTTTGTAAGGGAAAGACACAAATATTAAGTGAACAATATGGACTCTAATGTAGAAAACAATTGCTATTATAGGCAATTCATGCTATTTTGAGCATATAGTATGCTATTCTTGCTGTTCTTGACCTTTCTATGACATGTTCTTTAGGCTAAGAAATACAGTACCCTGATTGTTTTGATATTAAGAACTATCAAACTTAGAAAAATATTTGGAGTATTAATGTTCCATATGGCTTTAGGAATTAACCTTATATGGCAAGGAGACATTAAGTTTGGGACATGGTGACCTAGATTTGAGTCCTAGCCTTAGTACTTTATTTTAGAGATTATTTGATGTATCCAATTTAAAACGGGGAAGAAAGATTTTTCCCAAAGACTTAAAAATGACTAGATATACTTGCCATTTAAAAATTTCTAGATGCCTAATATTTTATGTTCTTTTTACCTTTTCATTAAAATATAATTATGTCACAGCATGTCCCAGTGCACTCTGGAGCAGGTGGAGATAAACTCTGCCTGTCACAGTCCCCCCAGCTTCTGTTGAGGGAATTTGCATGGCTGCCCACCTCCAACTAAGCAAACAGATAAGGACTGGGGACCCTGAAGGACAGACTCAGACCCCGCCCAGAGGTGAGGAGAGGTCAGCAGGCCCAAGCACCTGTGTCCCTGCCAGGGAGAGGAGAGTTGAGTTCCCGTTGGTTCTGGTTCTGGGACGGGGTGCTGTCTGCAGAGCGTGTCCCAGCACACTCTGGAGCAGGCAGAGATAAACTCTGCCTGTCACGGTCCCCCAGCTGCTGCTGAGGGACTTTGCAGGGCTGCCACCCTGCCTCCAATTGGTCAAACAGAGAAAGATTGAAGACTTGAAATTCAGTCCCCTGCACAGGGCAGAAGTAGTGATTGAGCAGACCTTTTCCTCAGAGGTCACAGGAGACACACAAGCCCGAGTGCCACAACTGACGAGGAGCCACCTAATCGTGAACCACTAAAGCCATGGGCAAATGCCAGTGCAAAAACTTACATAATAATATAAAGAACAACAAGGTAACTCCAGAAGAAAGTGGCGATCCTACAAATACAAGACCTGAACTGAGCAATGAAGAGGAAACAGAAGGAAGCAACACCAAAAATTCCTTTGTGAAGATCATTGAAGCTCTCAAAGAAGATATGAAAAATAGCCTTAAAGAAATAGAAGAAAATACAAACAAAAAATTGGAAGAGATGAACAAATCTATGAAAGAAACATGCCAGGAACTAAAAGCTGAAATAGAAGCAATAAAAAAGGTAAAAAATGAGGCAAAGATGGAAAAAGAAAATCTGAAGAAAAAAGCCGGAACCACAGATACAAGCATAACAAACAGAGTTCAAGAGATGGAAGATAGAATCTCTGAAGTGGAAGACTCAGTAGCTCAAATAGATACATCAGTCAAAGAAAATAGTAAAACGAAAAAGCCATAACTCAAAATGTTCAAGAAATCTGGGATACCATGAAAAGTCCTAATTTGAGAATAATAGGAATAGAAGAAGGAGAAGAATACCAGCTCAAAGGCACAGCTCAAATCCCACATCAATTCTTATACCCTAATAGTGGGATACTTCAATACCTCACTACCAACCGTGGATAGATCAACCAGACATAGACTCAACAGAGAAATAAGGAGTCTAAAAGAGGTTATGATACAAATGGATTTAATAGATATCTACAGAAGCTTCCACCCAAACGCAAAGGAATATACATATTTCTCAGTTCCTCATGGAACTTTCTCCAAAATTGACCACATAATTGGTCATAAAGCAAATATCAACAGATACAAAAAAATGAAAATAACCCCTTTTAATATATGGGACCACTAGGGCCTAAAGTTAGAGTTTAACAACATCAAAACCCAAAGAAAGCCTACCAACTCATGGAAACTAAATATCACTCAGCTGAACCATCTCTGGGTCAAGGTAGAAATTAAGAAAGAAATCAAAGTCTTACTAGAATTTAATGAAAATGAATCCACAATGGATTCAAACTTGTGGGACACAATGAAAGCAGTCTTAAGAGGAAAATTCATAGTGCTAGATGCCTATATGAAAAACCTAGAGAAATCCCACACTAGAGACCTAACAGCGCAGCTGAAAGCCTTAGAACAATTAGAAGCGAACTCATCTAGAAGGAGTAGATGGCAGGAAATAATCAAACTTAGAGCTGAAATCAATACAATTGAAACAAAAAGAACAATACAAAGAATCAATGAATTTAAGAGTTGGTTCTTTAAGAAAGTTAACAAGATAGATAAGCCCTTAGCCAAACTAATCAAAAAACAGAGAGAGAGTGTTCAAATCAACAAAATCAGAAGTGAAAAGGGGGACATAACAACAGACCCCCAGGAAATACAGAGAATTATCAGATCATATTTTGAAAATCTGTATTCCACAAAACTGGAAAACCTAGAAGAAATGGATAGCTTTCTGGACAGGTACCATCTACCAAAATTAAATGAAGACCAGATTAATTACCTAAACAGGCCTATAACCCTTAAGGAAATTGAAGCTGTCATTAAAAACCTACCCCAAAATAAAAGCCCTGGTCCAGATGGTTTCAGTGCCGAATTCTCCAAGTCATTCAAAGAAGAATTACTACAGTTACTCCTCAAACTATTTCACACAATAGAAACTGAAGGAATATTGTAAAATTCCTTTTATGAGGCCACAATTACCCTAATACCTAAGCCACTCAAAGACATAACAAAGAAGGAGAATTACAGACCAATTTCCCTTATGAATATTGATGTGAAAATTCTCGACAAAATTTTGGCAAACCATATACAACAATGTATAAAAGATATCATCCACCACGATCAAGTAGGCTTCATCCCAGAAATGCAGGGCTGGTTTAACATATGAAAAACTGTAAATGTTATCCATCATATAAACAAACTAAAGGACCAAAACCACATGATCATATCCTTAGATGCGGAAAAAGCCTTTGACAAAATCCAACACTCCTTTATGATTAAAGCCCTGGAGAGATCAGGAATACAGGGAGAATACCTAAATATAATAAAGACGATTAACAAGAAGCAGACAGCCAGTATCAAACTTAATGGAGAAAAACTCAAAGCAATCCCAGTAAAATCAGGAACTAGACAAGGTTGTCCTCTCTCCTCTTATCTATTCAATATAGTTTTCGAAGTTTTAGCTAAAGCAATAAGAGAACAAAAGGAGATTAAGGGGATACAAATTGGAAAAGAAGAAGTGAAGCTATCTCTATTTGCAGATGATACGATTGTATACATAAGTGACCCACAAAATTCTTTCAAGGAACTGTTACTGCTGACAAACACCTTCAGCAATGTAGCAGGATACAAGATTAACTCAAAGAAATCAGTAGCCCTTCTATACACTAAAGATAGAAGAGCTGAAAAAGAAATAAGGGAAACATTACCCTTCATAATAGCTGCAAATAGTATTAAATACCTTGGAGTAAGTATAACCAAAAAGTAACAGATCTATTTGACAAAATTTTTTTTAATAATATGCCCAGAACTGATTTTTTTTTATATAATATGCCCAGAACTGATTTTTTTTTCTTTTTTCAAGGTTCCTTCCCCCTCCCACCACATCTTGTCATTTTTCTTCTCTGCAACTCCCCATCCCCTCTCTGGGCAGGGAGCAGACAGTCCTATGGTCCCACTGACCCAATAATGCTTGGATCAGTCTCCACACCTGGACAAATCCAGTTTTGTCCCCCCTTCCTCAAGAGTGAGTCTGGTGTTCCTATAGTTGGAGTGGGGTTCTAAGGGTCAGTCCAGGGTGTTTCTGATCCCAAGCTGTTCAGTGGTTGTGGTTTGCCGCTTGGACATGTTTGGCTTTTTTTCTTGTTTGTTTGTTTAGAGACCACTAGTGAGTGAGTACTGCCTATCTCTGCCTATCTGTGATCACTGCCTACAGGAGTGATCCTCTGCTTATCTCTCTGAGATTGTGATACCTCGCTCAGGAGGATATTCTCCAAATCCATCCATTGGCCTGCGAATTTTAGGATATCATTTTCTCTTACTGCTGAGTAGTATTCCATTGTGTAGATGCACCACAGTTTGTTAATCCATTCTTCAGTTGAGGGACATCTAGGTTGTTTCCAGGTTCTTGCTATTACAAATAATGCTGCTATGAACATAGTTGAGCTAATACCTTTGGAATGTGAATGTGCCTCTTTAGGGTATACACCCAGAAGTGGTATTGCTGGGTCCTTGGAGAGATTGATTCTCACTTTTCTGAGAAACCTCCATATTGCATTCCAATGTGGCTGAACAAGCTTACACTCCCACCAACAATGGAGGAGTGTTCCCCTTGCTCCTCATCCTCTCCAACATAGGCTGTCATCTGTGCCTTTTATCTTAGCCAATCTAACAGGTGTTAAGTGTTATCTCAAAGATGTTTTGATTTGCATTTCTCTGATGGCTAAAGATGAAGAGCACTTTTTCAGGTGCCTTTCAGCCATTCTTAGTTCCTCTGCTGAGAATTCCCTTTTTAGATCTGAACCCCATTTTTTGATAGGGTTATTCAAGGTTTTGGGCTCTAAATTCTTGAGCTCTTTATATACCTTAGAGATCAGTCCTCTATCACTTGTAGGGTTGGTGAAAATCTTTTCCCATTCTGTAGGCTGGCGTTTTGTCCTATTGACAGGGTCCTTGGCTTTGCAGAAGCTTCCCAGCTTCAGGAGATCCCACTTATTGATTGTTGGTCTTAGTGCCTGTGCCACTGGTGTCATATTTAGGAAGTGGTGGCCTGTGCCAATTTGTAGAAGTGTATTTCCCACTTTCTTTTCTATCAAGTTCCAAGTGGTTGGGTTTAAGTTGAAGTCTTTGATCCACTTGGATTTGAATTTTGTGCAGGGTGACAGGCTCGGATCTATTTGCATTTTTCTACTCACTTCCATCCAGCTATGCCAACATCATTTGTTAAATATACTATCTTTTTTTCTGTTGAATATTTTGGGCCTCTTTGTCAAAGATCAGGTGTTCATAGGTTTTTGGGTTGATGTCTGGATCCTCAATTCTATTCCATTGATCCACAAGTCTGTTTTTTTGCCAGTACCAGGCTGTTTTTATTACTGTAGCTCTATAGTATAGCTTGAAGTCAGGGATGGTGATACTTCCTGAGGTTCTTTTGTTGAGTAAAATTGTTTTGGCAACCCTGGCTTTCCTGTTGTTCCAAATGAAATTGGGTATTGTTCTTTCAAGGTCCAAAAAATATTGTGTTGGGATTTTGATAGGCAGTGCATTGAATCTGTAGATTGCCTTTGGTAGAATTTCCATTTTTACTATGTTGATCCTACCAATCCAGGAACATTGGAGAGCTTTCCATTTTCTGATATCCTCTTCAATTTCTTTCTTCATTGATTTAAAATTTTTGTCAAATAGGTCTGTTACTTCTTTGGTTATAGTTACTCCAAGGTATTTAATACTATTTGCAGCTAATATGAAGGGTAATGTTTCCCTTATTTCTTTTTCAGCTCTTCTATCTTTAGTGTATAGAAGGGCTACTGATTTCTTTGAGTTTATCTTGTATCCTGCTACATTGTTGAAGGTGTTTATCAGCTGTAGCAGTTCCTTGGAAGAATTTTGTGGATCACTTATGTATACAATCATATCATCTGCAAATAGAGATAGCTTCACTTCTTCTTTTCCAATTTGTATGCCCTTAATCTCTTTTCGTTCCCTTATTGTTTAGCTAAAACTTTGAGAACTATATTGAATAGATAAGGGGAGAGAGGACATCCTTGTCTAGTTCCTGACTTTAGTGGGATTGCTTTGAGTTTTTCTCCATTAAGTTTGATACTGGCTGTAGGCTTCTTGTAAATCACCTTAATTATATTTAAGTATTCTCCCTGTATTCCTGATCTCTCCAGGGCTTTAATCATAAAGGAGTGTTGGATTTTGTCAAAGGCTTTTTCCGCATCTAAGGATATGATCATGTGGTTTTGTTCCTTTAGTTTGTTTATATGATGGATAACATTTACAGTTTTTTGTATTTGACAAAAATTTTAAATTACTGAAGAAAGAAATTGAAGAGGATATCAGAAAATGAAAAGCTCTCCCATGTTCCTGAATAGGTAGGAGCAACATAGTAAAACTGGCAATTCTACCAAACGCAATGTACAGATTCAATGCACTGCCAATCAAAATCCCAACACAATATTTTTTGTGCCTTGAAAGAACAATACTCAATTTCATTTGGAATAACAGGAAAGCCAGGATTGCCAAAACAATTTTACTCAACAAAAAAACTCAGGAGGTATCACCATCTCTGACTTCAAGTTATACTAGATCTTCAGTAATAAAAACAGCCTGGTACTGGCATAAAAACAGACTTGTGGATCAGTGGAATAGAATTGAGTACCCAGACATTAACCCAAAAACCTATGGACACCTGATCTTTGAAAAAGAGGCCCAAAATATTCAATGGAAAAAAGATAGTATATTTAACAAATGGTGTTGGCATAGCTGGATGGAAGTGTGTAGAAAAATGCAAATAGACCCGAGCCTGTCACCCTGTACAAAACTCAAATCCAAGTATATCAAAGACCTCAACATAAACCCATCCACTTTAAACTTGATAGAAAAGAAAGTGGGTTAGGGTTAGGGTTATAGTGTAAGCTTGTTCAGCCACTTTGGAATGCAGTATGGCGGTTTCTCAGAAAATTGAGAATCAATCTCCCCAAGGACCCAGCAATACCACTTCTGGGTGTATACCCTAAAGATGCACAGTAACACTCCAAAGGCCTTAGCTCAACTATGTCCATAGCAGCGTTATTTGTAATAGCAAGAACCTGGAAACAACCTAGATGTCCCTCAACTGAAGAAAAGATTAACATACTATGGTACATCTACACAATGGAATACTATTCAGCAGTAAGAAAAAATGATATCCTAAAATTTGCAGGCAAATGGATGGACTTGGAAAATATCCTCCTCAGCGAGGTATCACAAACTGGGAAAGATAAGCAGGGGATGTACTCACTCATTAGTGGACTTTAAACAAACAAACAAACAAACAAGAAAAAAGCAAAGCATCCCCAAGTTGCAAACCACAACCACTGAACAGCTTGGGATCAGAAACACCCTGGACTGACTTCTTGGATCCCACTCCCCCTAGAGGAACACCTGACTCACTCTTGAGGGAGGGAGGAGAAAACTGCATCTGTCAGGAGTGGAGCCTGAACTAAGCAATATTGGCACAGTGAGACCATGGGACTGCCTGCTGCTTGCCCAGAGAGGGTGTGGGGAGTTGTGGAGAAGAGAGAATGAACTAATGTGTTGGGTGGGGGAAGGGACCTTGAATAAGGATATACAAGGTTAGAAAGTGTGACTTCTTTTTTAAATAATAATAATAATAATAATAATAAAGTAAAATATAATAAAAAATAAAAATAAAATAATCTGCAGGAATTCTCATCCCTACCTGAGGAGTTATTGATATTTGATTGCTGCTATGACAAGAAAAGTCAATGAAGTGTTGCTTGTTCTTATAAACTACATTCCAGGCCTTGCTCCATGTCCAGTCATAGTCAGCCAATGCAAACTGGAATTGATGGGGAGGAGGTGGGAGAGAGACAGAGACAGAGATAGAGAGACAGAGACAGAGAGAGAGGGAGGAAGGGAGAGAGAGTATACTAAGATGTGTGAATAAGGAGGTGAAAAGATCTTGAAAGAGTTGGGGGTGAATATAAACAAAATAAATAGTGATATGAAAACTTCAAAGAATAAATTAAAGTATTCTTTTAATTAAAAAAAACTGCCTCTATAAACAAGATACTTATTTCTTGAGGACAGGGAGTAGAATGAATAGGACCTTCTAACACTGTGAAAGCTGTCCATTAAGAATTAAACTTTGCCATCTTTACCTGCTTAACATTTCGTGTTTTAGGATTGAAGTAGCTGGTGTCCTCAGTAACAGGGTCTTACGATCAAGTTCTGGAGGGTAACTAAGACCAGTGGAAACTGCTATAACGTTTGGGAGTCTCTGAGTCCCTCCAAGACAACCAATTTCTGACTCTGAACTTTTTACTTAAAAGCATTTGTGTCTACAAGAGGCATTGCCTCCTCCACATTTATAAGGTAACTAAATTTAAACTCTTCTCACATAATTATATGATCATATTCTAAAGGCTTATATAGTAGTAGGGATTTGATTAAAAATTTTTAAAAGTCATCTATTATCATTCCCCTGCCCTACCAGTTCTCCACCCACTTAAGCCTTATTGTTCTATCACCCCCATTCCTTCTTATATATTACCTGTATTCAATATCCCCTCTCTTGAAAGAATCTTTTATGGCCTCTCATGAGTTTCCTGATTTCCATGACTATTTTAATTTAAGCACACAGAAATAAAGATGTATGTAACATTTGTCTTTCTAGGTCTGGGTTTCCTCACTCATTATGATTATTTACAGCTCCAGCTAATTACCTGAAAATTTTATGGTTTCATTATTCTGAAGAGCTGAATGACATTCTATCATCTAAATGTACAAAACTTTCATTATCTCATCAGTTTATGGACAGCCATTTCCTACTTCTTATGAGTAGAAAAGCAATGAACATGGATAAGCACATATCTATATAAAGTCCTTTGGATATATATCCAAGAGTAGCACAGGTGGCTCATATAGTAGATCCATTTGAAGCTTTCTGAATGATGTTCACACTGATTTCCAGGGTGACTGTATGTTTGCAATCCCACCAACAGAGAAAGTGTTCTCTTTTCTCAGGTCCATAGCAACATTTGTTGTCATATTTTTATATTAGACAGCCAATTTCTTTCTTCAGTGATTCAAAAATTTTGTCAAATAGATCTGTTACTTCTTTGGTTATAGTTACTCCAAGGTATTTAATACTATTTACAGCTATTATGAAGGGTAATGTTTCCCTTATTTCTTTTTCAGCTCTTCTATCTTTAGTGTATAGAAGGGCTACTGATTTCTTTGAGTTAATCTTGTATCCTGCTTCATTGCTGAAGGTGTTTGTCAGCAGTGGCAGTTCCTTGGAAGAATTTTGTAGGTCACTTATGTATACAATCATATCATCTGCAAATAGAGATAGCTTCACTTCTTCTTTTCCAATTTGTATCCCCTTAATCTCCTTTTGTTCTCTTACTGCTTTAGCTAAAACTTCGAGAACTATATTGAATAGATAAGGGGAGATAGGACATCCTTGTCTAGTTCCTGATTTTAGTGGGATTGCTTTGAGTTTTTCTCCACTAAGTTTGATGCTGGCTGTTGGCTCCTTCTAAATCGCCTTTATTATATCTAGATATTCTCCCTGTATTCCTGATCTCTCCAGGGTTTTAATCATAAAGGAGTGTTGGATTTTTCAAAGGCTTTTTCAGCATCTAAGGATATGACCATGTGGTTTTGGTCCTTTAGTTTTGTATTTGATGGATAACGTTTACGGTTTTTCGTATGTTAAACCAGCCCTGCATTTCTGGGATGAAGCCTATTTGGTCGTGGTGGATGATATTTTTTATACATTGTTGTATACAGTTTGCTAAAATTTTGTTGAGAATTTTAGTATCAATATTCATGAGGTAAACTGGTCTGTAATTCTCCTTTTTTGTTGTGTCTTTGAGTGGCTTGGGTATTAGGGTAATTGTGGCCTCATAAAATGAATTTGGCAATATTCCTTCAGTTTCTACTGTGTGAAATATTTTGAGGAGTAATGGTAGTAATTCTTCTTTGAATGTCTGGGAGAATTAGGCACTGAAACCATCTGGACCAGGGCTTTTATTTTTGGGGAGGTTTTTAATGACAGCTTCAATTTCCTTAAGGGTTATAGGCCTGTTTAAGTAATTAATCTGATCTTCATTTAATTTTGGTAGATGGTACCTGTGCAGGAAGCTGTCCATTTCTTCTAGGTTTTCCATTTTGTGGAATACAGATTTTCAAAGTATGATCTGATAATTTCCTGGGTTTTCTAAGGTCTGTTGTTATGTCCCCCTTTTCATTTCTGATTTTGTTGATTTGAACACTCTCTCTCTGTTTTTTGATTAGTTTGGCAAAGGTTTTATCTATCTTGTTGAGTTTCTCAAAGAACCAACTCTTAGATTCATTGATTCTTTGTATTGTTCTTTTTGTTTCAATTGTATTGATTTTAGCTCTAAATGTATTTCCTGCCATCTACTCCTTCTAGGTGAGTTCACTTCTAACTATTCTAACTTTTTCAGCTGAGCTGTTAGGTCTCTAGTGTGAGATTTCTCTAGGTTCTTCATGTAGGCATCTAGTGCTATGAATTTTCCTCTTAAGACTGCTTTCATTTTGTCCTATCAGTTTGGATACGTTGTAGATTCATTTTCATTAAATTCTAGGAAGACTTTGAATTCTTTCTTAATTTCTACCTTGACCCAGAGGTGGTTCAGCTGATTGATGTTTAGTTTCCATGAGTTGGTAGGCTTTGATTTTTGATGTTGTTGAACTCTAACTCTAGGCCCTGGTGGTCCGATATGTTAATAGGGATTATTTTCATTTTTTTTGTATCTGTTGATATTTGCTTTATGACCAATTATGTGGTCAGTTTTGGAGAAAATTCCATGAGGAGCTGAGAAATATGTATATTCATTTGGATTTGGGTGGAAGTTTTTGTAAATATCTATTAAATCCATTTGCATCATAACCTCTTTTAGACTCCTTATTTCTCTGTTGAGTCTATGTCTGGGTGACCTATCCATGGTTGAAAGTGAGGTATTGAAGTCTCCCACTATTAGGGTGTAAGAACTGATGTGGGATTCAAGCTTTAGCAGTGTTTCTTTTAAGTAGGTAGGTACCCTTATATTAGGGGCATAAATATTCAGGATTGAAATTTCCTCTTTACCAAATTTCCCTGTGATGAATAAGTAATGACCATCTTGATCCCTTTTAGTTGCTTTTAGCTTAATGTCTACTTTGTTAGATATTAGGATGGCATCTTGTTTCTTGTTTGTTTCTTAGGACTATTTGACTGGAAAATCTTTTCCCAACCCTTACTCTAAACCTGTGTCTGTCTTTGCAGTTGAAGTGTGTTTCTTGTAGGCAACAGAAGGATGGCTTCTGTTGTTGTATCCATCTTGTTAGTGTGTCATGTTTTATAGGAGAGTTGAGTCCATTGATATTAAGGGATATTAGTGACCATTGATTGATATTTCCTGCCATTTTTTGGTGGTAACTTGTTTGTATTTCCTTTCTCTATAGTATTCTTCTGTGAAATTATTGATTGTTTGTGGTTTCATGGGTGTATCTGAAGTCCTTAGGTTGGAGTTTTCCCTCTAATACTCTCTGTAGTGCTGGATTGGTAGATCGATATTGTTTCAGTCTGACTTTGTCATGAAATATCTTGTTTACTCCATGTATGGTGATTGATAATTTTGCCGGGTATAGTATTCTAGTTTGGCAGCCATGCTCTTTTAGAGTCTGTATAACTTATGACCAAGCCCTTCTAGCTTTCATCATTTTCAGTGAATAGTCAGTTGTTATTCTGCTGGGTCTGCCTTTATATGTAATTAGGCCCTTTTATTTAGCAGCTCTTAAATTTTTTTCTTTGTTCTGTATGTTTTGTGGTTTGATTATAATGTGGTGCGCTGACTTTTTTGGGGGGTCATATCTATTTGGTGTTCTGTAAGCTTCTTGTATCTTTATAGGCATTTCCTTCTTCTGGTTAGGGAAGTTTTCTTCTATGATTTTATTGAAAACATTATCTGTGCCTTTGCGCTGGTGTTCTTCTCCTTGTATTCCTATTATTCTCAAATTAAGTCTTTTCATGGTGTTCCAGATTTCCTGAACATTTTGAGTTATGGCTTTTTTTGTTTTACTATTTTCTTTGACCGATATATCTATTTGAGCTACTGAGTCTTCCACTTCAGAGATTCTATCTTCCATCTCTTGAACTCTGCTGGTTATGGTTGTATCTGTGGTTCTAGCTTTTTTCTTCAGGTTTTATATTTCAATCTTTGCCTCATTTTGTGCCTTATTTATTGCTTCTATTTCAGTCTTTAGTTCCTGGCATGTTTATTTCATTTTTTGGTTTACTTTTTCTTGGTTTTCTCTTTTAGATTTGTTCATCTCTTCCAATTTTTTGTTTGTATTTTCTTCAATTTCTTTAAGGCAATTTTTCATATCTTCTTTGAGAGCTTCGATGATCATTATAAAGGAGTTTTTGGTGTTGCTTCCTTCTGTTTTCTCTTTATTGCTCAGTTCCGGTCTTGTAGGACTGTCACTTTCTTCTGTAGTTACCTTTTTGTTCTTTACATTATTATATATATTTTTGCCCTGGCGTCTGCCCATGGCTTCAGTGGTTCACGATTAGGTGTCTCCTAGTCAGTTGTGGCACACGGGCTTGTGTGTCTCCTGTCACCTCTGAATTAAAGGTCTGCTCAGTCTCTACCTCTGCTCTGGACAGGGGACTGAATTTCAAGTCTTCAGTCCTTCTCTGTTTGCTCAGTTGGAATCGGTGGCCACGCAAATTCCCTCAGCAGCAGCTAGGGGGACCCTGACAGTCAAAGTTTATCTCAGTCTGCTTCAGAGTGTGTGAGGACAAGCTCCACAGACAGCACCTGGTCCTCAACATAATATTTTAATGATTATTTGGGAATTTTCCACTGTGGGTCTGATCACATTCACTTTGTAGTCTACCCACGTCTACTTCCCTTTCCTGTGACTTTCCTTCCCACAAAAAAGAAGATGAAAACAACTCATCCAAAATCACAAGTCCAGTTTGTTTTGCACACATGCTCACTGAAATATGGTCAGACTCCCAGTGGCCAGCCTCTTGTCCATCTCCACTTGTGCCTCTTCCAGAAGCCATCAGTTGTAGATGCTATACCATCCTTATGTTCTCATTCTTATTATTTTAGGATTTCTTGAGAAATGTTTCTTTGTATAGCCCTGGCTGTCCTGGAACTAGCTCTGAAGACCAGGCTGTCCTTGAACTCATAGAGATCCACCTGCCTCTGCCTCTCCGGTGCTGAGATTAAAGTCATGAGCCACCTTACCTGGCTTTTTTATCTCAAATTTTAAAAGTTCTCTTTGTTGGCTTTCTGTCTCGGCTGTTAATTTAGAGAGGTGGGATGGGAGTAAGGCATGTATAGTGGTTGTCACAAAAGCCTTTAAGTTCTTCTTAATTATGAATCTTTAGTCATGAATACCACTGCAGAAGTAGTTTATTTGCCCTTTACAGTCAGCAAGAGTGAGGAGCGAGGTTTTAGTTTTCCGTACCTGCCACAGACTTCAACAGGGTCTCTGGTAGCAGTACAGACCACAACACATAGCAACATGTAGAGACCATCATAGACCTCCATAGCAGCACAGGCCAAGGACATCACCATGACATCTGGGGCAACATAGGCCATGAATACCATCATGGGCAATGAACACCAGTATGGTTCCTGGCAGTAGCCCAGCCCACAGACATCAACATGACTTCATGTAGCAGCACTGATCATAGGCATCTGCATGGCCTTCCAGGAAAACATGGGCCATCGAAATTGTTTTCTTTACCTGGCTGCTTTGCTTAAGCCTCTAGTTCATAGTGTCCCCTTTCTTGCCCTCCTGTCATCTGTTTCCCCCTTATCATTTCTGTTTAGTCCTTTGATGATCTCAACAAGAACATTTGTGACTGGTTTTTGTTTTTGTTTTTGTTTTTTTTTTTTTTTTGTTGATGTCGAACTGCCCAACATGGCCTGTGATCTCATTTGACTCACTCCTGAATGTTGAATAGAAGAAATTCTCCTTGGTAATTTCTTGAGCTTCCTGTAAATCGTGGACATGGGTTTTCAAGTCACCCAGTGCTTACTACTTCTTATAGCTCAGACACCTAGTTGTTGACAGGATTTGCTGAGCGTTAAGACAAGCTCTGTTTTAATGGTCTTGGTTACCATTAGTATCTTTTGTGTTGCCAGCCTAGCAGTTTACTAAGCAAGATAATGCTCGGTTATTTTATGGCACTATGGTAAGTGGATTGTGTATTTGATCATCTTTTAACATTTTAAAATAAAGATGAGGTGAAGACTAAAAGGTGTGGTGATATGTTACATATTTCATAAAACCTGGAATATCAAGAGGTCAATGCACAGTCAAACTAGGCAGAGGTAGCTCTGGGAGTTCCAGAGATAACAGAGCAGTGGTAACTCACATAGCTCCAGGAGTTCTGAATCTTTGTGAATACAAGGCCAAACAGCTGGGGTTCAGTGGGACACACCTTAATCCCAGAGCAGGAAAAGTCAGGAGTGGTGACCTGTGTATGCCTTTAATCCCATAACTCCAGAGACAGAGATCTTTCTGTGTTTCTGTGAGTTCAAGGTTGGCTACCAAATGTAGTAGTTCTTCATGCCTTTAATCTTTTTTTTTTAAAGATTTATTTATTTACTATGTATACAGTGTACAGAAGAGGGCACCAGATGTCATTATAGATGGTTGTGAGTCACCATGTGGTTGCTGGGAATCGAACTCAGGACCTATGGAAGAACAGTCAATGCTCTTAACCTCTGAGCCATCTCTCCAAGCTCCTCATGCCTTTCATCTTAACCTGGACGGGGATACAGCTGGACGAAGAGGGTATTCAAGGCAGGCTTAGGAAAACAGCAACAATTAGAAGTGACTAGGAGTAAGGCTGAGGAAGCTGGAAGATAGCTGGGTGAGATTTGACTGTGGTGTTTCATTTCTCAGATATTTCAGCCTTTCCCTGATATGTGGCTCTGAGTTTCTTTTAATACAACCAGAATTCGTGCAACAAAAAGGCTGCTCAGATTTTTGGGGGAGGAGGGGAAGAGGTCTGAGAGTTTAAAAATAACCATAATTATGTAAGAATGTATTCTAACATTTGTAACAGAGTGTTTGATTCCCTGCTGATTTTATGTTCCACAGCTTAGGCTAAAGTCATTAGACATTGTTAGGCTTTGAAAATATACCTGTGCAATTTCACTTTACTCTCTAGTTTTATATTTTATTTTGGGAAATTATTGTTTACTTTAAAATATTTCTTTCATAGAAGCCTGTGTTCTTTGAGTAAGTGGAAAGCTATCCACTCTGTGCCATTTTTGTCTGCCATAACGTAAGAGTGGAAGCAGTATCAGTAGATGTAGTGCCACAGTGTGGAGCAAACCTTACCCCATCACACATTAGGCTGTAGCTCAAACAGGGTTGTTGAACATGGAACTTCAGGACATCTTTAAAATAGACATCAAAATATCCACCTCACAGGTTAAATTGGAGTAACCCAACAGTGGTTAGTACTGAAGCATGAATAATTCTAGAGAGAAGTAAATAATTTTATATACAGATATAGGGTGGGGATGGGGAACCTATAAATACATTACAATAGAGAAAATGTGAGAACTTATGGTCACTACTAAAATGTTCTCATAGGAACATTTTCTTCAGTCTTTTTCTCAAGTGGTATCTCCCATAGGTCCTTGTGTATGTCCTGTGTAAATCTTTCTTTTTCCCTTCCAACATTTACATACTTGTTTTACATGCCACAGTAACCTTATTGTAAGTCATAGCTGTGACTTAATCTCTGAAATAGTCCCTTTAAGAGGAAAGATTTATTTAGCCTATGGATACAAAGGGTTTAGTTCAAGATTTCTTGGCTCTTTGTTTTGGTGCCTAATATAAATAAAATATGATGGCTGTGGAAGTCCATGTTTGAATAGGCTGTTTATGTCTATGCAGGCATGAGGCAGAGAGCTAGGAAGGGACTGAGACTCAAGGATAATCTTCAAAATTTGCCGTTAGTGACCTGTTTTCTCCTACTGGGCCTCTCAGGTCCTAAACTTTCTACAACCTTCCAAAATAGTACCAGAAAACAGAGAAAAAAGGGATAGACACATGAGCCTTTGAGACCCATTTAATGTTTCAATCATATCACATAAGTTACTTATTTATTTATGCCTTGGTCTTCTGCTTTTCTCAAATAGAATATAAACACTATAAGAATGGGATACTTCTCTTTTGGTATTTGATATCCATAATAATATTCTTAATATTTGAGCCACATATTTGGGATCTTCCTAAAAAAATTCTAATGGATATAAAACAATTAGATAGCTCCTGGAAGAACTCAAACAGAATTCCTCATGCTCAGTTTTAGATACTTCATTCATAATAAATTAATGCAGAAACTTTAGTGTTCAGCTACAGTATAGATCAAATGGACTTAAAAGAGCTTTATGGACCATCCCATTCTACAGATATATACTTTACAATCAGCCCTAGAACTTTTTCCTAAAGTAGACCATATTCTAGGTGGTCTTAAGTACAAAATAAATGAAGTTATATCTTAAAATATTATATTGTGCTACAATAAAAGTAGAAATTAGTAGGAAAAGAAATGACACCAACATACCAATACGTTGAGACGGAACAATATATATTTGAATGACCAATGGTCATTAAAGAAATAAAGAAGGAAATTTAAAGAGTTTCTAGAGTCAGAAAAAAATAGGAGAGCATACACCTATGAGTGCTTATTTTGAAAAGATATATAAAGTAAATAATTTATTTATGTGATTCAAATTTTCAAAGACAAAAGACCAAGCCAAACCCAAGAGCAGTAGATGGCAAGAACTATTAAATGCTAATTGATAAAATTGAGACTAAATGAATAGTATGTAAAATAAACCATGTAAAATGTAAATTCTTTTAAATTATAAGATTGATAATTCCCCTAGCCAATGTAACCAACAGGAGGAGATAGAGAACAACTAAATTAATAAAACTAGAAGTAAAAGGAGGAACTATCAGAAATAACAAGAGATCCAAAGGAAAATAAGAGAACTTTAAAAATGTATATCCAGGGGCTAGAGAGATTGCTCAGAGATTAAGAGAACTCATTGTTTTTTCAGAGGTCCTAAGTTCAATTCCCAGCAACTACATGATGGCTCATTACCATCTATAATGAGATCTGATACTCTGTTCTGTATACTGTATACATAATACATATATACATACATATTTAAAAATGTATATCTAGCAAAAGTAGAATAGGTCACATTCCCAGAAACTTATGTCCTATGAAAATTAAACTGAGGATATAAATACTTAAATATTTAAATATACCCATAGAAATTAACATGATTGAAATAGCAATAGATAATCTCCTAGTAAAGAATAGCCCAGGTCTGTGCAAATTTACTACTGAGTTCTAAAAAAATTGAAAAAAAAACCAAGGCTAATACAATGCACAGGTATTCTCAAACTATTCCATAAAGAGATGAAAAACTATCTTTTTGTTTTATGAAGCCAACACTACTCTGATACCCAAACTGGAGAAGTACATAATACAAAGAAACTATAGACCAATCCCTGATAATAAATGGATGCAAAATTAGAACCCCATGAACATAATAGGAAAATCATATACCATTACCAAATTGGTTTCATTTAAGAGATGCAAAAGTAGTTCAATATATGCAGATCAATAAATGCAATGAATCCCATTAGTAAGTATAATGATAAAAATCACACACAGAACACAGAAAATACCCTTAGCAAAGTTCAGCATTCCTTCCTGATAAAAGCTCTAAAGAAAGAAATTATGAACAGAAGGATCACACCTCAATGTAATGAAGACTATATAAATCAAACCCATGGAGAAAAACTAAATTGTCAGGAAGAGTTTTTCACTATTATTCAATATAATGCTTGAAATCTTAAGTAGAGCAACAAGAAAAAGAAAACAAAGAGGAAAAGGAGCTCTCTCCTCCAGCTGAGCAAGATGCCAACGGAAAGAAGGCCAAGGAAAGAAGAATGGCTCTGGTCTCCACCATCATGAAGAAACAGGAAGCCAAAAAACTGGTCAATCCTTTGTTGGAGAAAAGGCCTAAGAACTCCAGGATTGAGCTGGTCATTCAGCCTAAAAATGATCTCACTTCCTTCCTCAAATGCCCCTTTACATCAGGCTGCAGTCCTCTACAAGGGGCTTAAAGTATTTTCTTTCATGAACGAGTTCATTCAGGCCCTGTACTAGCAAACAGCTACCCAAGTGCTTAAGCTTTAATATGAGTACAGGTCAGAGACAGAGCAGAGAAGAAGCTGAGGTTGTTGGCCTGTACTGAGAAGAAGACTGGCTACAACATTTTAAAAAGAAATAAAAGAGATACATATAGGAATGGAAGAACCAGAATTATTTCTATTTGTATATGATATAATTCTGTACTTAAAAAAATTAAAGACTTTATCAGAAAACTCAACTTGATAAACACTTTCAGAAAAATATCAATTTACAAAGCTCAACATAGTTGTATACAGCAACAATGACTTTAGATAAATAAGAAATGATAAAAAAAATCTTTCAGAGTAGCTGAAAATATCTAGAAATAAACTTAAGGAAGTGAAGGCTTCTCTAATGATAGTTTAAAATATTGAAGAAAAACTTTCATAACTTTTGAATACTGAAAGCCATTTTATGACCATGATTGTTAGAATTAATGTTTTCAGAATGTCTATATTAACAAAATTGATCTACAGTACAGAAACTTAGTATTAAATATAGATGCTCAGCTGATAGCATAGAGTTGTTACTAGCTAGCTCTTACAACTAAAATTCACCCATATTTCTTATCTATGCGCTACCATGTGGTGCTACATTTTTCCAGCATGGCATGTTCATATTGCTTCTCTCTGCCTCTCCTGATGATTCTGCCCGTATTCTTTCCCAAGTTTGCTTTTTGTCTGCAAGTTCTGCCTAATCTTTACCTGTCCAGCTATTGGCCAGTAATCTCTTTATTAGCCAATGCAATAATACATATTCAGAGTATACAAAAATTTTTTCCAAGGCAGTAACTCACTATTATGTATAACTAATATGTACTCATGAAATGCAAACATTAAATAAAACCCAAAAAGAGGACAAATGACAAATAAATATTGGTGGCAATGTAGAAAACAAGAACTGTTATACACTGTCCCTTGGATGTATGCTGTTGCAGCTACTATGGAAATCACTGTAAATGTGTCTCATCAAAACTGAAACTAGAATTATCATGTTACTAACTATGCCACTTCTAGCTTTGAAGGATTCTAGAGCCAGCCTAATACTCCTGTGTCCATATTTTGTGCTATTCACAACAAACAAATATGGAACCATCTTAGTATTCCATAAACAGATGAACGAATAAAGAAAATGTGCTTCATGTACACAATGGAATGTTATTCAGTTGTAAGGAATAATGAAATTATAACAATTGCATGAAAACAGATAAAACTGGAAGTCCTCATGTTAAGAGAAATCAGGCAGATTAAAAAGGATAAATGCCACAGATTTTCTCTCATATACAGAATTTAGATTCAAATTATATATTATTATATATGGGAATTGAAAAATCAAAATTATATGCATATAAACCCTCTGTCATAAACCATCTATTATCTATAGGATGGGAATTGAAACAAAATGACTGAAAGAGGGAGTGGGGAAGTCGGACATTTAAATACATGTGCTGTGAAAGCGGGAGGAACTACTTGGAAGGACCAGCAAGGAGTTTGCAGGAGTACTGAGATCAATGCATGCGGGCTTAGGAGCATAGCACAGTGATACGCATATATGAGTAGTTCACAATGACATCTATAACTTTTTATGCTAATAAAAATATTTTCATTAATTATATTTATTAATAAAAGTTAATAAAATAAAATAGTGAAATAAAAAATGACTATTATTTTGCATGGTAATAAATACAATAAAATATGGGGAATAGTAAATCACAATGTAAAAAGTTATATGCAATGATATTGGAAATACTCAACACATGACAGACAGATCATAAGTGACAGTGATACCGTTAACATGCCTTGGTCTTTTCCTGCTTATTCTTTGTTTTCACCTCACTGCTTCTATTAGTTGCTTTTCTGTTTCTATGTTGAAACACTATGACCAAGGCAACTTACAGAAGGAAGGGCAATTATCTCACAAAACAATTTACTGTCAGTGTTGTGTATTTCTCTCTGCTAATAGTGTGAAAGTCAGAAGAACTGGCTCATTATCTCTGTGCACTTGGGGCTTATCTAGACTGAGACATTAGTTTTAAGTTCTCCAGCCGTGTGATCTCATCACTTAAATGAAATAACAAGATTTATCCTTAGTAGTAAGTAATACTACTATTACATATAAAAAGCAGAAGATAGGAATAATATTCTATAAATTATTAATATGAGTATCATACCTAAGAATTTTCAATGTTATGATTTTGTGGCAAGAAATAAGAATGTTAGCATGCTATTAAGCCAGAGGAACTAGGTTATTTTAAGATACCAGTCAACTTCACAGAAGTATCAAAAATAATTTCAATTCATATTACATTTGGCAAAATATTTTATATAGTTAAGTCCATTCTGAATGCATAGACATTGAAATTCTTCCATATGTCTTAAAAGTGAACAAAGTAAAGATACTAACAGTAATGAACATTTGTTATGTTCCAGATACTATTCAAGAAAATAAATTCTCCTGGTAATTCTATGAAATAGGCACCTGTTTTATTACAGTTTGAGTGAAGAAGCTCAGCATTAATACTTAAGTTCTTGTTAGTAAATTTTAGAGCTCGTGTGTAACCCCAGGCTTTCTGATACAAAGGCCTGAGCTCTTTTACCCATATCATTACACATTTTCTTTCCTCTTGTATTACTAGCTGTGAATGCTTGGAATAGAAGATTTTAGTTCAGGCCAATAATTGCCAGTCGTTCAAAAATATCTCTTATCTCCTGTGTATTAAGAGCTCCAGCTTAGATTACAGGATCTGTTTTATATCATTCTGTATCATGAAGGAGTTTGGAAATGATGTTGGAGGGTCCGTAGCTGGTCATTAAGATACCATGGTTGCTAATTTTATCTGTGAACTCATTGAATAGAAATATATTTTGTCAAACAATATTATGGGTGTTTCTCTGAGGATGTTTACATATAAAACAAGCATTTGAATGAGCATATTTCTTAAATGTGAGCATCACTCATTCAGTCATTTGAGAACATGACCACTGAATCTGTGCCATAGGATTTCTTATTTCTTCAGATTATCAACTACATATTTGGTATGCCAATATGCCAATTCTTTTTAATAACTCTTGTGATACACTTCAATCTCTGCACACAGCCTATTCCAAGATGGTTTTGCTGCTCTGTTGAAAATACATATAACTCAGATTATAAGATAATGAAATTCAACAGTATAATGAAACAGTAGCACATACAATTCTCCTTTGTGGCAGCATTTATGCTTAGTGGAGTTTTTACATTGACATTTAGACATTGTTTTATCATGTAGGCATTGAGTAGCTGTTATCACTGGAGAAACTAATTGGCTAAATGTTTAATTTCTTTACTGAGAATGCTGGTTGCTAGTGTGGATCATTATGATTGCAATTCGGTTGACATTGGCTTACCTTACCTAAATCACAAAAAATTAAATTCAGAAAGATTGATTCTTTTCAAAATTTTATATTTTATCACATCTCCTCTACAGCTCCCAGCATAGATTAATGAATGGGATATGCACAATGTGATATAAGCTCTCATATATGACATTACTCAGATGTCTCAAACTCTAAGAAAAGCATATAAATGATTTATGGAATTGATATTAATCTCTTTCCAGTAAATGCATTACTTCAGTTACACGGGAAATTGATGTTACTTCTCTAATGCCAAATTAATTTCTTTCTTGCTGGATCAGCATTGTAAATGGGATTAGATATTAACCTTTCATACATCTAAATAGGCTAAAATATGGGAGCAATTTTATAAAATTTAAATCCTGGCTCCTGATGGAAGGATGTGTATGTTTTCTTTGTAGTGTCTTTTTTTCTGAGATTGGTAGATCCACAAATATTAGATCACATTTAAATCTATCTTAATATAATCTAAAAGTAGAATAATTATAAATGGATCTGAATATTTAACACAGGACTATAAATAACTGCATTGCAAATGAGAATTATATGTTATGAAAGTTCTTAAATTCTAGAGAACAAGACTTTCAAGAAAAATTATCAGAATTTTTAGCTACTAACTATTCTTATTATTTAAAACAAATTTAAATTTAAGTACATTTTGATCATATTATTCTTCTCCCACAAGTTCTTCCAAATCATCTCTCCCTTCTACCATCCAATTTTTATACTTTTCTCAAAAATTAAAACCAAACCACAATGCGACAACAACCCACATCCAACCCAAGAAACCAAAGTAAAACACTACCAAGAAAAGAAAAAAAAACAGAACAAAACAAACAGTAACAAGAAACAAATATTACCATCAAACCATAATCAAATAATAGTATACAAAAACTATTGAGTACATATTTTCATCAACTATATCTGAACATGAAGCCTGACCTGGAGAGGCTGATATACCCAGTGTCACTCCTTTAGAGAAAACTGATTTTCTTCTTCTAGCAGGTATAAAGGACTGTTCAGTTGTGAACTTTTACCCTAGTATCTAAGTTTTCATCATTTATTCGTTCATTAAAAAATGACAAAATAAAATATAATTAAAAATTATCCATCAAAGTTGTACAGGAAAAACCAACATAAGGAAAAGAGCCCAACAGAAGGCATAAGAATCAGAGATCCATTCATTCACACACTTAGGAATCCCATAAATACACTAAACTGGAAGCCATAATTCGTACATCCAGAACTGTGAAAGCCTTGTGCATGCTATTTCAGACTCTGTGAGTTAATATGAGTTTTTCTTATGCTTATTTAGAGGGTCTATATCTTTAACTGAGCTAGAATGTATAAACTCATTAGGTTGCCACTTTTCTTTTTTATATCCTTGGACCTGATGTTCTGTATTAGTTTCTCCTCAAGTGTTCACTCAGTAGTACATTCTCTGCTCTTCTGACATTTTCCTAAGGCCTTTATTTCTATTTCAAGCTTGCTATGGCATTCATTTGCCTTGGGTTGAGTTGCTTAACATATTTCAAAAACTGAGTCTTGTATTGTAGCTTCAAATTATCAAAAAGAAATTTTGATTGGCTCCTTTGTGTCTAGTTAACACTAGCCAAGAGAAAGGCTACCTCTTCTGGGATGTGGTTTGAGCAAATTACCTATGAACGTATTATGAATTGGGGGAAGAGACAGAAACATCTTACATAGTTGCAGGGCCTGCAAGTATGTGACGGCTCTTCTAGCTAAAGAGATATATGACTTTGGTGGAGCAGCCCCTTCCTCTTTCCTTCTTAGCTTCTAGAAGTTAGATATACTACCAGTAGGCATTGTTTTCATTTCAGACTGTTTCATTACTAAAGCATTCTTGACTAAGTGAAATGTGTTGAGCAGTGGCAGATCTGCTGATAATCAGCACTATTATTTTATGTTCTTACTAATATTATAAGGCATAGGATTTCTTGTATTATGGTTTGTAGAAATAGAATTCTTGTTGATACCTCCTCTATTGAGTTGAGGTCTTCTTAGTCATCCAGCTTAGTATCCTAGAATTTGTATCTTTATAAGCCTGGTTTATTGTCTGAAACTCTGGCCCTTAAATAAGAATTGGGACTGGTAATTCTAATTCTCATCAGTTCTCTATGCCAATCAATTTTTCACTTTTAATTAAGATAAGATCTAGATATGAATAGATTCACCCTTCTAGACTACCAAGTGAAAATGTTTATATTATTGTAACTTTTGACACCTTTCACATCTAACACAATATTTAAGCAAACAATGACTTGTTCTGTATTTTTGTCAGTTTGCCTGGTTATTGTTGCTGGGGCCTCTCTCTTATGACAACATACTCTGACAGATTCTTAATTTGACTCCAGTTGGAGGCTAACCATGATTTGATACAGATTAAATATGTTCTGTGCCATCAGAAAATGCAAATCAAAACAACTTTGAGATACCACCTTACACCTGTCAGAATGGCTAAGATTAAAAACACAGATGACAGCCTATGCTGGAGAGATGTGGAGCAAGGAGAACACTCCTCCATTGTTAGTGGGAGTGTAAGCTTGTTCAGACACTCTGGAATGCGATTGGGTGGTTTCTCAGAAAACTGGGAATCAATCTCTCCAAGGATCCAGCAATACCACTATTTGGCATATACCCTAAAGACGCACATTCCCACCCCAAAAGCATTAGCTCAACTATGTTCATAGTAGCATTATTCATAATAGCAAGAACTTGGAAACAGCCTGATGCCCCTCAACTGAAGAATGGATTAACAAACTGTAGTACATCTACACAATGGAGTATTACTCAGCAGTAAGAAAAAAACAATATTCTAAAATTTTCAGGCAAATGGATGGATTTGGAGAATATCCTCCTGAGCGAGGTATCACAATCCCAGAAAGAGAAGCAGCAGATGTACTCACTCATGAATGGACAAGAGAGAGAGAGAGAGAGAGAGAGAGAGAGAGAGAGAGAGAGAGAGATCATTGTACACAAGAGCTCAAGTTTAGAACATAGCTAAATGACACAATTCCTAACTTCTGCATTGATGGCCTCAGGCTGGGGTGTGGGTGAGGAAAGACTTGTTTTTTTTAAGAGTCTGGCCACAGGGAGTTTAATTATGCTCCAGTAAGTAAATGAGCAGCATGAATGGACGTTTTTGTAAATGGAGAGATCATAAGAGTGGACATGAATCTAAGAGGTCTGATAACTGACCTCTCAGTTTGATGAGGTACATGATGTAAAATTGCCAAATAATAAATATATAAATAAATAAAAGAAAAAAGAAAGAAAATATACTTTTCAATATTTTCACACAACTTGCTTGCATTGTTTATTGTTTTATTCACATATTTGTACATTATGAGTCTTGAGGGCATCTCTGGGATTAGAAGAAAAAGGTATTTATTTTATTCAGTCTTTGCTTTCAAGAATGTTAACAGCATAGTTAAGATTTGCTACAATCAGAAAACTATACAAGGCAAAGTTAAATTCTCATTAACTTCTTATTTCTTGTAGATGTTTCATGTTGTATGCTAGATAGTAGGGTCTCAAAAGTAACTAAGACCTCCTTGCTGTGAAAGAGTTTACAGTCAGTCTGATGGTAGATAATAAGTAAACACAAAAAGCTATGGAGACTCATCAAATTTAACTTATTGACATCATCTTTTATCTGTTAAATATACTGTACATGTTTATGGCACCAAGACTTTTGTACTTTGGTCTAGACCACACTCATTTTATTCAAGAAGTTTCATGTTCTTATTTATGTTTTTCTGTATGTTTATTTGTGTGTCTCTGTGTGGATATGAGCAGGTGAGTGGAGATGACAGGGATGTTGGAGAAGAGTGTCAAATCCCCTGGAGGTAGAGTTACAGGCAGCTGCAGAGGTTTGATATGGATGCTGGAAACCAAACTCAAGTTCTTTGTCAGACTGATAATAGCATGGCATAGAATATCTGAAATGTCAACATTGATCAATATTTTAATTGTATAATTTTCGATGCTGAGAATGGTATTTTTCAAAAATGTTGAAAAATAATAGAACCATGTGTAAGAGTTGTTAGAAATCTGCTCTTAATCTCAAGTCAAAATTACATGAGTGATTTTTATAAAATTTAATTCAGCAAATCAATTTTAAAAATAAAACTATAACCCAAGATACTCCCAAACTATACTAATTTTATTTGGGCTGAGGAATGAAGACAGAGAAACTGTTGCATTTTCATAAGAGTAGACAATTTTGTATGTATAATATTTCATGCCCAGTGACAACATGTGTAATGCAAAGTGTGAAAGCTGTTCAGTTATCACCAAGGCTGAAGTGAAGTTATGTGACATAACATAGGGCAGAAACAATTAGTTAATTATAATAAAAATTGAATGCAATTTTAATTTTAAGTTGTCCTATGTTTAGAACTCTTTCACTGTTGCTGTATTCCCTGTAACTACACTTTCAGATATGGAACAACACATGATCTTCTAATTTACAATATGAAACTGAGGCCTGGACAATCATGAGGTAAAACTTGTGAGGCCAAACATCTCTTTCCTCTTCGTAAGTCAATCTACCTTGGGTCTTTGTTTTAGCAACTAGAAACATGACCAAGAGGAAGAAGGAGAGGAAGAGTGGTCTTTATTTTAATAGATAATTTACAAATTTTTTATTAAAATTTTAATTAAGATATTATTACATCACTTTCTCCCTTCCCTTTTTCCCCTCCAGCTTCTCCCATATTTCTTCCCTTGCTCTTTATTTCTCAAATTCCCTTTCTTTGAATCATATACATATAAATACAACTTTCTAAGTCTGTTTAGTGTTGCTTGTATGTATGCTTTCATGGGTAATCACTAGGTATTGCATAGAGAAAGACTAAGTCTCTTTCAGCAGTCATTAGTTGCCTATAGTTCCTTGTTTAGTGGAGTGGGTCTTAGGTTTTCCTTCCCTGCATTGCCATGTCTATTGGTATTATTATTCAGGTCTTCTTTAGGAAAATGCATTGCTGAGATATCATGGGTGTAGCTTTTCTTCCATTTCTAGAACTCTCTGTTCCTCAGACTTTTATAGTCTCTTTGCCAGCTTTTCTGAGCTGAATTCCTAGATGTATGTGTTGGGGAAAGGCATCCTACAGTCAACTGTTCTCTGCACTTTGACCAATTGTGACTTTTTCTGTAATCATTTCCATCTGATGCAAAGAGATGCTTTTTTGATGTAGGGTGAGAGTTATTCTTATCTATGGAAATGAGGATAAATATTTAGACTGCAGTGTGGTAGAATGATCTTTGTGTGATGTAAATAAATAACTGTTTGGACTCATGTAGGGCACCATAGATGTGAGTAAAGAATCAGAGGCAGCCAGGTAGAAAGAGGGTAGAGTTAGTCACTCTGTATCGAACCCTCAAGAGGAGCAGACATGTAAGAGGTACTGGCCAGCCACGGGCTGAGCCACGTGGCAAAAAGATTAATAGAAATGAGTTAATTTTTTAAAAAAAGAGCTAGCTAGTAATGTGCTTAAGATATGGGCCAAACAGTGTTAAAGTATATAAGTGTGTGATTCATTTCTTTTGGGGGACAAAAGCCACGGGCGCGCGAACCAAGTTCCAAACCAGCGCCAGACGTGCGCCAGGCACAAACCTCCAGCCCCAAACAGGCCAAAAAAAACCCATACAACAACAGATGGCGCCCAACGTGGGGCACGGACACCCGCATAAAGCCTAAAAAAGTTTAAAACGGTTTTTTAAATTGCGTATTTAAATTGATTTATAATACCGAGACAACATAGTGTTCAGACAGAAATTTAAAAATGGCGCGTCTGCCACGCACAGCTTAAACTCATACCTTTTACAACAAAATTGACACAAGTGTAATTGATTTAAGGTTCTGTTTATACTAACAAAAAAAAAAAAAACAGTTTAAAAAAGTTTTTCTCATAACAACATTTCCTGAGCCCGCTCTTTGCCAACAGCAGCAAACCAACAGTGGGCTCCTCTGCCATATTAAAAAGCTGCCAAGAGGGGCAGATTCAACAATTAAAATGATACAGACATTTTAAAGCTCTTTGAGTTAAAAAATAAATAAAGATTCTCAATAAAACAAATTTAGACTCTCAAAACCTCTAAACGAGATACAATATATATAAAATACACATAGGCTTCAAAAAAAAAATAAAAAACCCTTTAAAAAAATAAAAATTAAAATAAAAAAAGCCATATAAAAATAACAAATAAACAAAGAGTCTAAACTATATTTGTTTTGTTTTCTTTTAATTTTTTAACTTTAAATGAGCTGACTACAAAAACATAGTTGATTACTAAGACTACTAAATACATATACTTTAAAAATATTTTAACTTTAAAATCTGTTTATAAAAATATGTTGCTTAAAAAAAGAGTTTCTACTTTTGTCTCCACAAAAAATCAAAACCTATAAATTAGTTCTAGACAAATGTGGTTCCATCTACCAAAGCCACCTAAATAAACATTCTCAGCTTCCAAAAAGCCAATTAAAATGATACAGCTTCAAAGCCACATGAGATTGTCATCGTCCTTTGACAACAAAAAATAATAAAAAAAAAGCTTCATCCAATTTTCCAAAAATATTACTTATTAATGCTTGTTTTCAGTATAAATAATTAATAGTCACAGTCAATTTCTTAAAAAAATATTAAAAAAAGACAATATAAAAATGATTAAAAAAAATAAATAAATTTTAGTTTATTGATACAAACTTAAAGTCAATTTTGTTATGCTATATATATTTTTCTACTCTTAATTAAGATATAATGCTGATATAACTTATTTAAAATTATAACATATAATTAAAAAGTACAAATTAATAGTCATCTATAACAAACTTATAGTTATGTTAGTTAAGTTTTTATAAATATACAAAAATATATTTCAATTAAATAAATAGTCTTCAAACACTTCAAAGACATACAAAATATAACATTTAAGATATTTTAAAAACTTAGACTTTTCTAGACAATAAAACAGTTCTGTTCCTGACAACATCAATATATTTTAAAAAAAAGATAGACACTAAAAAAACTTCATATAAAATTTACTTTATAACAACAGTTAGCCACCAGACAAAAAACTGTTCTAATACTGACTGCTTGATAATATGCTATATAAACTAAACATACAAGTTCCATAAAAAAAATGACCTCTAAATATAGACAAAACAAGCCAAAATGGTCCTTCAGGTTCCTGCTTTACAAAAAACATTGCCAGACATTCTTCAAGACACACACACACACACAAAAAACAACTAATAAACTGTGTCAAATTTCCTACATCACTAAAAAGTTTGCCAAAGACTTTAAGCCTAATGGCTAAAAATAAATGCCCCAACGTTACAAAAAAATTTTGATAACTGTCCAAACAAATAAATGTCATCTCTGTCATTTTCTAGACTTTAAAAGTTGCTTACACTTCCTATTTATTTACATAATATTATATCCTTCTATAGTCTTTAATGTGGTTAAAAGTTTAATAATTATATAGTTCTTTTTAGTTTTAAATAATATATTAAATATAAAACTTTAGACTCACAATAATAAAATAAATAATAAAATATTCTCTTTAATTTTAAAATACAAATAGACTAGATATTATAACTATAATTCTTGCTTAAGAGCTGTTCTATTATATATAATTTTACTATATAAAAATTAAAACCTTCCTTTTTAATTAGACAAAAAAAAAATGTGGTAGAATAATCTCTGTGCAATGTAAATAAATAACTGTTTGGACCCATGCAGGGCACCATAGATGTGAGTAAAGAATCAGAGGCAGCCAGGTAGAAAGAGGGTAGAGTTAGTCACTCTGCATCAGACCCCCAAGAGGAGCAGACATGTAAGAGGTACCGGCCAGCCACGGGCTGAGCCACGTGGCAAAAAGATTAATAGAAATGAGTTAATTTAAAAAAAAAAGAGCTAGCTAGTAATGTGCTTAAGATATGGGCCAAACAGTGTTAAAGTATATAAGTGTGTGATTCATTTCTTTTGGGGGACAAAAGCCACGGGCGCGCGAACCAAGTTCCAAACCAGTGCCAGACGTGCGCCAGGCACAAACCTCCAGCCCCAAACAGGCCAAAAAAAAAAAACCCATACAACAACACTGCAGTTAGGAATTATGCTAGTCTAGATGGTTCCTTTTGATATCCTAAAATTTGCAGGCAAATGGATGGATTTGGAGAATATCCTCCTGAGCGAAGTATCACAAACCCAGAAAGATGAGCAGTGGAAGTACTCACTCCTTAGTGGACTTTAAACAAAAAGCAAAACTTGTCAAAGCTGCAAACCACAACTACTGAACAGCTTGGGATCTGAAACACCTGGGAGTGGCACCTTGGAGCCCATTCCAGAGGAACACCTGACCCAGTCTTGGTGTTGGGGTGAGGAAAGCAGATTTGCCTGGAGTGGATGATGAACTAAGCCACCTTGGGACCTTGGGACCTTCTGCCTTTGCTTGGGAGGAGTTGAGGAGATGTGGAGAAGAGTGACTGGAAGGGGTGGGAGGGGGAAGGGAATTTGAACAAGGGAAGATACATGGATAAAAAAATAAGACTTTATTCAAAAATAAATAAAAAATAAAAAAATCTATACCTCACATATTTTTGAGATTTCATGGATACGACTTTCCTGTCACATATAGACAGTATTTCTCAGCAGACATCCTTGTTCTCTAGCTTTATGCCCTCTCTTCTATGATATCTACTGCGAAAATAATTTTATTAATTAATTGAGAATTTTGCACATTGTTTTTTGATTAATTAAATATTTTCATTTACTTTTATATCCCAGTAGCAGTTTCCTCTCCCTCTTTCCCTCCCATTCCCTATCTCTGCTTCCTCTCTGCCTTGCCTCTCATCCATTCTTCCTCTGTTTCTGTTTAGAAAGGGGCAGGCTTCCCATGGGTGTCAACAAAGCATGGCAAATCAAATTGAGGCATGACTAAGCTCCTTCCTTGTATTAAGGCTGTGTGAGGCAACCCACTATGAGGAGTAGATTCCTATAAGCTAACTTAAGCATTAATGCAAACTATATTTTGATTTTGTACACTGTTCCACCAATTCCTTCCAGGCCCTCTTTTCATATCCACCCTTTTTCAAGTCCATTAGTCTTGTCTATATATTCTTAGGTTTGTGGCCATTCGCTGGCATGTGGTAGATTCACCACAGCCCATACCAGCAGAAACAAACCCACTCTTCTTTCTGAGCTGCCAATTAACATTGTTCACTGTAGGCATCCACTAGCCTTGTCTGACATTTTATATAATTACATATTATTTGACTATAATATATAAACTTTTCTAGAATGTAATATCATGAAGTGAAATCAGTGTTATGTATGTTTTAATATGTACTTTACAGCTCCAATATAGTGTCCATTTTTTTTTTGAGACACCGTTTAGCTGTGTCTGAAGCTGGCCTGAAGCTCACTATGTAGACTGGGATAGCTGCAAAGACACTGAAATTCATCTGTCTCTGCCTCTGAGTGTTGGGATACAAGGCATAGTCGACCTCACTGGTATTAGTCTAATGCTCAATACTTAATGAGAGTAAAAAGATAATTGTTGATTAAATGAAAATAAATGAAGGCATAAATTAGTATGTTGGAGAACAGAGTTGTCAAAGAGGAAGAGATCCTTTTATCTGGGGATAAGAAGTATTGTCAGATGATGTAGATTAAAGATAGAAATATTTGAAGTAGAATATTTTGTCATGTGCTCTATGTATTTGTGCCTAGGGAGAGGCATATGACAAAGTTTTTCAGTTTATACCAAGAGACTATGTTTTAAGCAAAGGTTTCTTATGAATTCCATTTTAGTGCTTTGGTATTTCATAACAGCAAACAGAAAAAAATTTCAAATTTTATATTTTTGTTTAACTTTATAATTTTATATTTTTGTATCTTAATAATTAAAAAATATTAGTTGAAATCAAATCATATCATGTTCTCTTCCCTTTTCTTCCTTCATGTCTTCTTAGGTACCCTTCCTGACCATGCCCCTCCACTCTCAAGCTGGTCATGCCTCTACCTAGTAATCAGTCATGACCAATAGATAATCATGAGCTCTTTACTTTGCTGTGAGTTTTCTGAGTTGGGAGAAGACCAGGATTTATTTTTGATGCTCAAAGATTAATACATTGGTAAAGAATTACTTTAAAAATGAAAATGAATTAGAATTCCTTTAGAGCTGTGACATTGGAGAATTGTGTTTCTTCTGAGCCTGGCTGTCCTGCAGCTATTCTTTATGTTTCTTGCAGATGATGCAAGTTTTAGTTCATTAAACCTTCTGGCTCGGGCCTCCTTCCCATATCTTTCATCTCAGAGATTCATATGGATGTGTTTCTCACTGTAGCCCAATGATTTATTTACAAGCAGGTCCTGTCCTGTAGACTTTTAACCACTGGAAGTTAAGGGGTTTCTTCTTCTAAACTGTCTTTTCTATAGTGTACTTTAGTATAGTATCTGATCCATAGTGGTTTTGCAGTAGATATTTGTGTAATTAATAAATTATTGAGATGAAAACTTGAAAATAAACCTTTACCTAGGAAACCCAGGAGAGACAAGAAAAGTTACTTTTTTTTTAATTTAAAAGCTTTTTTTTCATTTTATATGCCAAAGTTTTCCCTCCATCATCTCCTCATGCTACCTCCATCCACTCTACAGAGAAGATAAGGTCTCCAATGGAGAGTCAACAAAGTCAGGCTTATCAGGTTAGGGGAGAAGCAAGCCTTGCCCCCTGTATCAAGGCTGAGCAAGGCATCCCTCTATAGGGAATGGGCTCCAAAAAGCCAGTTTATGCACTAGAGATAAATCCTGGTTCCACTGCCAGAGGCCTCACAAACTATCCAAGCCAACAACTGTCATCAACATTCAGAGGGCCTAGTTCAGTCCAATGCAGGTTCCTCAGCTGTCAAAGTCCAGAGTCAGTGAGCTCCCAATAGCTCAGGTCAGCTGTCTCTGTGGGTTTCTCCATCATAATCTTGACCCTTTTACTCATATAATCCCTCATACCCCTCTTCAGATGGTCTGGGAGTTTGACTCAGAGGTTAGCTGTGGATCTCTGCATCTTCTTCTGTCAATTGCTGGATGAAGCTTCTATGATAACTATTAGGGTGTTATCAATTTGATTACAGGGAACCCTCTCTACTATTGCTTGGAGTCTTAGCTGGGATCATCTTGTGGATTCCTGGGAATTTCCCTAGCATCAGGTTTCTCCCTAATTCTAAAGTGACTCCATCTATGAAGATATTTCTTTCTTTGCTCTCCCTCTATGTCTCTTCCCTAACTCAACCATCCTGTTCCCTCCTGTGCTTTTCCTCTTTTCTTTCCCTCTCCCATTCACGTACTCCCCTTTCCAGGGGATCCATGCCTGTTTCTCTTAGGGTCCTCTTTGTTACCTAGTTTCTTTGGGGTTGTGGATTGTAGCCTGGTTATTTTTTTCTTTATGTCTGATATCTACTTATGAGTGAATACATACCTTGCTTATCTTTGTGACTCTTGTTACTTCACTCAGGATGGTTTGGAAAAGTGGTTTATAAGAGTTCATTTCTACAACACTGTGCTTGTCAGTAAAGATTAAAAGTCTTAAAATGATCAGGTTGTATCTTAACATTCATATTCATAGATTATGTAAGAAAACCTGAGTCAATGTGTACTTTTATGTCAGTGTTCTTTAGGTAGGAAGAATGTATAAGATTATATCTTCATCTATTTTGATGCATATTTTTGTGTACATGTATTGATTTGAAGTTTCACAAAGTATCCAATTTTCTGTGTCTAGATGTACATGTCCATTCATATAACTGCCTCTGGCTCCCACTCTTAACAGCCCAGGGCCTACAAACCAAAGGCAACTATGTTCAAATGAATTTCTATGGGGATTTTTTTCCCTGTTTTCCTTTGGAGGCACTACTATATTCAAATGATTTACGGGTTTTTCAATTGTAGTTATGAATATTCTAGGTAATCTCTTTTATGCACTAGTACATAGGAAAATAGTTGCTTTATCAGCAAACCAACATATATATTTCTGCATTGTCTGCTTTTATAGTTTGATTTTTTTAATTAAAAAATTTCTCTTTGATCCTTAATTTATATACTCAACAAATATCCATTGGTCATTTATTATGACTGATCTGTTTAAGGTTTAAATACTTATTAACTTAACAAAACTCAAAGATTTTGAGCCTGTATTTTTTTGTTAGTGCTTGGGCATTTAACACTGTGAGGCATTTTGGAAAGAAAAAGACAATGTATGGATCTGATTTACTTTTTTCATTTTTGCCAACTTTGTTGTTTTTATTTTATTATTTCTGCGTCTGGCTTATTTTACTTAACAGAATAATCTGTGTTACATCCATGTTGTTAGAACAACAATTTGTGTGTGTGTGGCTGCATGTTATTTCCTTGCGCAAATATAACACACTGTCCTTATTGATTCATCTATTTAAGGCAGCAATTCTCATCTTGTAGGTCCTGACCACATTGGGGTCACATATCAGATATTTACATTACAATTCATATCAGTAGCAAAATCACAGTTATGAAGTACAATAAAATAATTTTGTGGTTGGTGGTCACCACAATATGTAGAACTGTAAAAGTGGAAGCATTAGGAAAATTGAGAACCACTGATCTTAGGCATGCTGAATTGACTTCATATTTTGGCTATTATAAATAATATTTCAATAAATATGGGCAAATATCACATTTTCACTAATTTTGATAAACCACCATTGTAGATAAATATACACACTAAGAACTTTGGGAGATGAAGGACATAAATGTCACAGCTGCCTCAAAAAAAAAATCACTTGCATTTTTGAAATTAATTTGCTCTAAATTTCTAAGCTACTCTGTTATGTTCAACTCAACACAAATATACCATAAAAAGTAAGTTGTTTAGGCCGAAGAACTTTTATCATTTCATCTAAGTACATCCAACTATTTGGTTAGAACTATTTTAATTTTTAATATTTTTTTGAGCTTATGATAAATTACATTATTTTCTCATTTTTCTTTCTTCCTTCAAACACTCCCATATGTCCCTCCTTGCTTTCAAATTCACAGCCTCATTTTCATTAATTGTTACATACATACTTGTAGTATGTATGCATGTATGTATGTATGCATGTATGTCTAAATCCGTAAGTATAACCTGTTCGGTCTATATGATGTTGCCTGAATAAATGTTTTCCAGCTGTCTGGAACTAGATAATCTGTTGGTGTGCTCCTCCTGGGGGAGGACTTTTTCACAGCCACATTCCTTAGTTGCTTGTAGTTCTTTTTGTGGGGTTGAGGCTCTGTGGTCCTTTCTCCATTCATTTTAACACATCGTTCTTGTCCTTGTTTAGCTCATATTTAGACAGTCATGTTGGTGAAACTAGGAAGTTTGCTGGGAAATTTTGTCTTCTAAGAATATTAGTAGTAATAATTTTAAGAAAAATGCATGTCTTAGTAATTATGGAATATGTATCGAAGCTTCACTTGTATGCAGGTTTCTATACCTATCATTTCATGGTGCTATTGTTACAGTTCCAATTAGTTCTGCAACTGTATTTCCACAATATTCTGGTGTCTGAGATAATTTTTATTATTCTAACAGTGTCATTGGCTACTATTAAGAAACTGCTTTTAGTATCCTTTTCAGGTAATTTAAACTTTATTGTGATAAAAAGTATAGGGCTCAATAATACTATTCTGTTGGTTGCACATAACTTTTATATTTATACTGATTGATTCTCTTCAATTGCCTAACCACCTACAAGGTTAAGAATTTTCCCTGTTAATTTTGCTTTAGAATTTTCATTTCTGAATGCAAACAGGGAACAAACCATATATTATCACTGCATGTTTTTTTTCAGATACTAGTGGGAGCTTCAGAATCTGTAACAATAAAATAATATAGAGGTAAATTGCCATAATATACAAAAGGCTTTCATATTCTAGTAATCTTTAGTAGTTTACTAACTTAGATCATACTCTCGTGCAAATTATTTGGATACTATAATATTAGAAATAAAAAATTGCTCCTTCCACATTAGAGCCAGTTGGTTTTATTTATTTTTCTGAACATGCTTGTAGTGGGATTCAGGTGTTACTTTTAGGAAGCTTTAGTAGCTCCTGAGACCCAGACCATGATGGAGCATGGCCATAATTGATCAAGAGACCCAGGAACACTGACTGCCCTTCTGTCAATTACTTTTAAGTTTCAGCTTTGCAACCAAATCCAGCTGCCAAAAATATATATATATATATATATATATATATAAAACATACAAATGAGCCACAAGCCACGTGACAAAAGCAAATTAATAAAAATAAACTAAATTAAAGTAAACACTAACAATATACCTAAAACATAAGCCAAACAAAATAAAATTAATATTAACATCTAAATCATTAAATAAAAAAAAGAGCCACAGACAAGTCTAAGACAAAAACCACATACTACACATGCCTTTTTTCTGATATTTATTGTGTGCCTTTAGAGATAGTATGCTCTTTACTTTTACAAGGTAAATGGGATTCTTTTTTGAATTATTATTATTATTATTATTATTAACAAAGAAGTAACACTTTCTATCCTTGTATATCCTTATTCAAGGTCCCTTCCTCTTCCCAACACATCAGGTCATTCTCTCTTCTTCACAACTCCCCATCCCCTCTCTGGGGAGGCAGCAGTCAGTCCCATGGTCCCACTGTCCCAATATTGCTTAGAATTCAGTCTCCACTCCTGGCAGATACGGTTTTCTACCCCCAACCTCAAGACTGAGTCAGGTGTTCCTCTAGGGGGAGTGGGATCCAAGGAGTCAGTCCAGGGTGTTTCTGATCCTAAACTGTTCAGTGGTTGTGGTTTGCAGCTTGGGGATGCTTTGCTTTTTTCTTGTTTGTTTGTTTAGAGTCCAAAAATGAGTGAATACATGCCCTGCTTCTTTTTCTGGGTTTGTGATACCTCGCTCAGGAGGATATTCTCCAAATCCATCCATTTGCCTGCAAATTTTAGGATATCATTTTTTCTTACTGCTGAGTAGTATTCCATTGTGTAGATGTACCACAGTTTGTTAATCCATACTTCAGTTGAGGGACATCTAGGTTGTTTCCAAGTTCATGCTATTACAAATAACGCTGCTATGAACATAGTTGAGCTAATACCTTTAGAGTGTGACTATGCATCTTTAGGGTATACACCCAGAAGTGGTATTGCTGGGTCCTTGGGGAGATTGATTCTCAATTTTCTGAGAAACCGCCATACTACATTCCAAAGTGGCTGAACAAGCTTACACTCCCACCAACAATGGTGGTGTGTTCCCCTTGTTCCGCATCCTCTCCAGCATAGGCTGTCCTCTGTGTCTTTTATCTTAGCCAATCTAACAGGTGTCAGATGGTATCTCAAAGGTGTTTTGATGTGCATTTCTCTGATGTCTAAAAATGATGAGCACTTTTTCAGGTGCCTTTCAGCCATTTGTAATTCCTCTGCTGAGAATTCCCTTTTTAATTCTGAACCTCATTTTTTCATTGGGTTATTCAAGGATTTGTGCTCTAGATTCTTGAGCTCTTTATATGTTTTAGATATCAGTCCTCTATCACTTGTAGGGTTGGTGAAAATCTTTTCTCATTCTGTAGGCTGTCGTTTTATCCTATTGACAGTGTCCTTGGCTTTACAGAAGCTTCTTAGCTTCAGGAGATCCCACTTAATGATTGTTGGTCTTAGTGTCTGTGCCACTGGTGTTATATTTGGGAAGTGGTCGCCTGTACCAATTCGTAGAAGTGTATTTCCCACTTTCTTTTCTATCAAGTTTAAAGTGGCTGGGTTTATGTTGAGGTCTTTGATCCACTTGGATTTGCATTTTATGCAGGGTGACAGGCTTGGATCTATTTGCATTTTTCTACACACTACCACCCAGCTATGCCAACACGATTTGTTAAAGATACTATCTTTTTTCCATTGAATATTTTGGGCCTCTTTGTCAAAGATCAGGTGTTCATAGGTTTTTGTGTTAATGTCTGGATCCTCAATTCTATTCCATTGATCCACAAGTCTGTTTTTATGCCAGTACCAGGCTGTTTTTTTATTACTGTAGCTCTATAGTATAACTTGAAGTCAGAGATGGTGATACCTCCTGAGGTTCTTTTGTTGAGTAAAATTGTTTTGGCAATCCTGGCTCTCCTGTTATTCCAAATGAAATTGAGTATTGTTCTTTCAAGGTTCAAAAAATATTGTGTTGGAATTTTGATGGGCAGTGCATTGAATCTGTAGATTGCTTTTGGTAGAATTTCCATTTTTACTATGTTGATCCTACCTATCCAGGAACATGGGAGAGGTTTCCATTTTCTGATATCCTCTTCAATTTCTTTCTTCAGTGATTTAAAATTTTTGACAAATAGATCTGTTACTTCTTTGGTTATAGTTACTCCAAAGTATTTAATACTATCTGCTGCTATTAGGAAGGGTAATGTTTCCCTTATTTCTTTTTCAGCTCTTCTATCCTTAGTGTATAGAAGAGCTACTGATTTCTTTGAGTTAATCTATATCCTGCTACATTGCTGAAGGTGTTTATCAGCTGTAGCAGTTCTTTGGAAGAATTTTGTGGATCACTTATGTATACAATCATATCATCTCCAAATAGAGATAGCTTAACTTCTTCTTTTCCAATTTGTATCCCTTTAATCTCCTTTCGTTCTCTTATTTTTTTTAGCTAAAACTTTGAGAACTATATTGAATAGATAAGGGGAGAGAGGACATCCTTGTCTAGTTCCTGATTTTAGTGGGATTGCTTTGCGTTTTTCTCCATTAAGTTTGATACTGGTTGTCGACTTCTTATAAATTGCCTTTATTGTATTTATGTATTCTCCCTGTATTCCTAATCTCTCCAGGGCTTTAATCATAAAGGAATGTTGGAATTTGTCAAAGGCTTTTTCAGCATCTAAGGATATGATCATGTGGTTTTGCTCCTTTAGTTTGTTTATATGATGGATAACGTTTACAGTTTTTCGTATGTTAAATCAGCCCTGCATTTCTGGGATGAAGCCTACTTGGTCGTGGTGGATGATGTGTGTATGTGTGTGTGTATATGTTTCATTCTGAGAGGCGGGGGGGGGAGGGAGAGAGGGAAGGGGAGCGGAAAAAAAATGCCAGAGAAAAACCTCATCTTTCCTCAGGTCCTGACCAACATTTTTTTGATGTAAGAGCCCTTATTGTTATGGAGTTTGCTATGTATGCTGGTTGGCTGGCCAGCAAACCTGTGGACTTCTTGTCTCTGTGTTTTAAGCATGGGTTACCATACCTGCATCCCTTGTTTATAACATGATTTTTAGATCAAACTCAGGCCCCCTCTGCTTACAAAGCAAATGCTTTAGAAGCTAAGCTGTCTCCCCAACTTGTGATATTCTTAAGTTCATTTTCATTGATTAAATTCTAAGTCTCCTGAGTGAAATATAAATTATCACATACATATACATTTATTTTAAATAGTATGCAGAGAAGGATTCAGAAGAGAACAATCTGCTTATTTACTGACCTTGGAATCAGAAGAGAACAATCTGCTCATTGACTGACCTTGCATGGTTGCACCTTAATTCAACTGTGCAAAATCATGAAGTAAATTGTTTGAGAAGCATCATGAATTCACCTACCTGGAGGTTGGTAAACACTGTAGACTGGATTCTCCTGCCTTTAATTTTCTGAGTCTATGGGCATCTTGATATATCCTGACATTGAAACAAGAAATTAAGATTACCATCTCTTTAAGGCTAGAATCAGTTACTTTCATGTTCCAACACTTTGTCACGATGGCTGATGGGCTAGCACAATCAAGTAGAGATTAAAAGCAAATGTTTCTAAACATCTACCATCATATCTATTGAAAATTATTTGTGTCTATGGCGTTTACTTTTTACATTGCTGTAGTACTATGTTTCTTTGTTTCTGAGATTGAACTCTCCACCTGAAAATTAGACATACTTAGTTCCTTTGAATTTTTCTAACAACCATTATCACCACAGCAGACCAGCACCCCTCCAAAAAAACCAACCAACTAACCAATTGAACAGTTAAGAAAACAAATAACATGTGCCAGAGTAATGTGGACAAAAGAAAACCTTGTATACTGCTGTTAGGAATGCAAATTTGTCTATCCTCTATGAAAAAATAGTATGGAAGTTTCTCAAAAATCTAAAAATTCTACCATATGGTCTTGTACCTCTCTTGGTGTCACACATCTTTATCGTGGCAGAACTAAGATTGAATCTATCAGTATGACATGCTGTTTGTATAACAAAAATTACCTGTCATCCCTTTTCATTTGTATCACTTTATCCTGCCCCCTTTTGTTACTGTTTTACATGCATGTTCCCTTGCTTGGATTATGGTAACTTTAAAGGAAATGTCTGTGCCTTTTTAGCCTTTTATTGTTCCTAGTGGTGGTGTCTTGAATATGATTAATATTAAGTAATGAGAATAAAACATGTTATGGCATTCTTTATGGAGACACAGGCTATGTTCTCTATAATTAAACTGTACACTTTCCTTTGAAAATATTTACTGTATATATAGTATGTTCATAGTACCTTCTCAGGTTTGTTTTAAAGAGGTAGAGTATTAGACCACCTTTGGCTTATGTGTTAGTGTTGACATTTAATTGTATGGTCTTAGCTGTCTTACTTACCTTCTTGGAGCCACTGTTTTCATTTTTAATTTAAGAGTAATTTTAGGCACAGCTTTATGGTATTAATTAGATTATATACATGGAAATTTATGTATTGATAATTATGTATTGATTTCTTAAATTTGTTTGAAAAGTTTTATTTGTCTACTACCTCAATCTCCTATTGAAAACATAAGACATGATTTTTAAAATGGATTAGGTTTTTACAATTATGTTTTATTTATTATCATTATACATGTCTTTCCATGATATAAGATGTTAGAATTCATGAATTAATGAATTAAGATTTGTTTCCATAGTAGGCTTTTGGTGTATATCTTGCTTTAATAGTACAATTGCTTGATTAAAAATATATAGTCATGGAACTGTGGACTATAATGATAAATGAAGTGCATCAGTTAGCAATTGTTATTTGCAGATACACAATTTTTCAACTTGAATTTTCATATCTATATGTTTTAGAAAACTTGCCAAAGTAGAATTTGCAGATTTTCATATTTGGCTATAACCTTGATTTCTAACACTTCTGACCACATTGTACTTCCTCATAGTGATAAAGGGCTAATTGTTAGGATATTAAATGGAGTCACATAGTTCAAAGCTCTCTTTTGGTTGTTAGTGTTTTAATGAAATCAACTTTGGTGGTAATTGGCAATGTACATACTAAACAACTCATACGGTAATTTTTTTTATGTTCTTCTTAAATATCTGAAGTTTCTGTTTCATGTAGTCATTGTTTCTATTGGATCTTAGGGTAAATAGAGTGGACACTATACTTAAGAATCATCTGTTCCAATTTGTATCCCCTTAATCTCCTTTCGTTCTCTTATTGCTTTAGCTAAAACTTCGAGAACTGGATTGAATAGATAAGGGGAGAGAGGACATTCTTGTCTAGCTCCTGATTTTAGTGGTAGCCATCAGAGAAATGCAAATCAAAACAACTTCGAGATATCACCTTACCCCTGTCAGAATGGCTAAGATTAAAAACACAGATGACAGCCTATGCTGTAGAGGATGTTGATCAAGGAGAACACTCCTCCATTGTTGGTGGGAGTGTAGGCTTGTTCAACCAGTCTGGAATGCAGTATGGCAGTTTCTCAGAAAACTGGGAATCAATCTCCCCAAGGATCCAGCAATACTACTACTGGACTTATACCCTAAAGATGCACATTCACACTCTAAAGGCTTAGCTCAACTATGTTCATAGTATCATTATTCATAATAGTAAGAACCTGGAAACAATCTAGATGTTCCTCAACTGATGAATGGATTAACAAATTGTGGTACATCTACACAATGGAGTATTACTCAGCAGTAAGAAAAAAATGATATCCTAAAATTTGCAGGCATTTGGATGGATTTGAAGAATATCCTCCTGAGCAAGTAATCACAAACCCAGAAAGATGAAGCAGGCGATGTATTCACTCATTATTGGACTTTAAACAAAAAGCAAAGCATTCTCAAGCTGCAAACCACAATCACTTTACAGCTTGGGATCTGAAGCACCTTGGAGCCCATTCCCTCCAGAGGAACATCTGACTCAGTTTTGATGTTGGGGTGAGGAAAGCGGATCTGCCTGGGGTGAATGATGAGCTAAGCCACCTTGGGACCTTGGGACCTCCTGCTCTTGCTGGGGAGGATATAAAGAGATGGGGGTAAGAGAGAGTGACTGGGAGGGATGGGAGGGGGAAGGGAGTTTGAACAAAGGGATACATGGATAAAAATGAGACTTTATTCATAATGAAAAAAAAGAATCATCTGTTTTCAAAACTACAGTTTAACATCATATGTTTTAGATATAAATCTGTGAAGAATTAATATAAATTATCAAGTAACATTCAATTAAGTGTTTATATTTTTATTGGAGAATAAAATTAATTCATCATAAAGCTGAATTATTTGAAATATTTGAAATAAAATAAAACAATTTTTTAAGTTTTTAGAATGAATAGAATCAATAATAGCATTGAGTGTAAAGACTTTTGGATACAATATTGTAATTGTTATATAAGAAGTTCATTGAGTACATTCAAATGTCAGTATTGAACTAGCAGTCTCAACTTCATAAAAGAAGTAATAATAGCTTATATAGAAAGAGCTTAACCATTAAAAATGTCAGTCAGTAGGGAAATAGGTGCTTCATACAAAAATATTTGAAATATATTCTTCAACAGCTAATGGCATGATAAAAGTGACATTTTACATTTTATATATTAAAATAAACCTATAAGTTAAAGATGTTAAATTGTTCTAAGGATATGTACAATTAGAGAAATTTAAAGACACTCAGAATAATTTAAATATTTAACATCTAATAATTTATGAAACATATTAAGTAATCAGTTCTACTCTAGTTACTTTACTTATTAAACACTGTTTCAAGGTGCTGCTTTAAGTGCTTATGTCGTTAAAAAAGTCCTTTGAGGTAGTATTTTTTATCTTTCTTTGTGAAATAGAGTAAAATAATATTTTACTTCAATTTTAATTTAAAACTAAGCTTTTATTTTGGTTTGTTGTTTGTTTTGGTCACCAGTCATATTCTGTTTTTTCCTAGTATATATGTAGTTTTGCCATTTCTTAAAACTTTTGTTTATTATTTTGAGAACTCTAAACATGACCACTACATCCACATCACCATGCTCCTCTTTATCATCTCCAACTCAGCCAGTGTTTTCTATCCCAAGTTGCTCACTTCTTGAGTTTATATTGTTACTTTTATGTGCACATATGCATATGTGTATGTAGTCTACTAAATCCACTTTTTTGGTCATATGTGCACATATCCAGGGTTGACCATTTGGGATCAGACTAGGTATATGGGAGTTTTCCTGGAGAAAACTGATTTTTTCTCTCTTAGCAGCCAAAGATCACCTGTGACTCCTCATCTAGGGGTAAAATCATGTAGAATCCCTCCTGTCTATACTGATGATGTCATAACTGTAGCCCATAGTTTATGAAAGAGAATCCCTTTTTAAACATATGGAGACTATAAACAAGATTGACAACTGGTTCAAATGAAGAGAATGAAGTGACTGGGGTGCTCTACCCAAACTGTTAGGCTCAGGGAACTCTGTTGGTGAGGTGACCAAAAGATCCGAAGAACTAGAAGACTAGGTTACCTGTTGTTGTGTGCCCTAGATATGACACAAAAGGTATACCATGAACACCTAACAATATGTGCTTAGTTTTGCATTTTAATGATTGTCCTCAAGAGTAGAGACATTTAATAAGCAATTTAATAGAGACACATATTTTTAACATTTTGATAAAGTTAAAAATATAATTGTTGTGTGGATATATTTATGAAATTAGTTTCTACAAGTATCAATATTTTGCGATTAAGAAGTTTTACATTATATCAGAAGAGAGAACAAAATGAATGCTGGAGTAAAAACTCTATGACCTTTTGTGCAGCTTTAACTGAAGCATAATTCAGGGCTTTCCTTCACATAGTCTAGAATATTAAGGATTAATTAATTCTTAAATGACCTTAACCTTTTTTGTGACACTTGTATGTTTTAATAATGTTGTCATATTAAAAATGAAAAATGATAGAAATATTTGCCAGATATTATGTGTCAAATTTAGACTATGCATTAAGTTTTAATTTTAGAAAGAACAATGTCATCTTCTTATCCTTAGCAAGGATTCAAAGTCAAGTTAATATTATGATTTTTAAATTTTATCATAAAAGTGCATATTAATTTTACATTTCTAACATGGTTTTAGTGTATGTACAATATTGCTAATTACCATAAAATTAAATGATTCTTTAATATAATTTAAAAGATTTAAAACACAAAAATGTCCTCTATTGAAAACATATGAAAGAAAAGGCAGACTAAAGTCTGTAAAAATAATGCTATACTTAATGAATTCATAGAGACTGTAAATGTACAGTCTTGTACTGACTTGCACAAGTTCTAGTTAGACAGAATGCCAGCGGGGAAAATTGTATGTAGATACAAAGTTCTACTCCTAACCCAGAAATTATTTGACATCAGTACCTGCTATAAAACAAAAAACAGTTTGCTCTAATGAGTTGTCACTAGGTATATCAACCACACCACAGGGCAGTCCCCATGTCCAGGAATAGCTGACCAACCCAAAATGGATGCCATGATTGTGTGCCTCCAACTTTTTATTTGTTTTGGTAATATTTTCTTATTGGTTTTTTGTTTGCTTGTTTGACTTTTGATTTGTTTTGCTCTATGGGTTTGAGAGGAATATAAAAGAGAAGGAGGGAAGGAGGGGAGAGAGAGAACCAAAAACCAAGCTTGTTTGGAGGTAGTTCTTTTGATCTGAAGCTAACATATCCACTAAATGTTCTTGTGTTTGAACATGCTGGTTCCTTTCTTGGGAAGCTGCAGAATTCTTAAAAGTTGAGGTCTAGTAGGGAAACTGGGTTAGGCTTTGAGAGTTATAGATTATAGGTTATAATTTCTGAAACTGGTCTCTGTCTGTGTTTCTGGTCTATGTCGATTTAAGAAAGCAGGCTGTACTCTCAGTGCTACAGCTAGAAGCCACCATGGACTCTGCCATGCCTCCTTTGCTATAAGGGACTATGTCCCCAATAGATCTTTTTCTCCCCTAGTTTCCTCTTACTATGTGTTTGATCAGAGAGGGCATCAAAGAGATGATAACTAAACAGGACAAAACAAGATACAACAAGACAAGACAAAGGCCTTCCATACTGAGACTAGATAAGACAACTCAATAGGAGGGAAAAAGTCCCACAAGCAAGAGTCAGAGATACAACCATTCCCATTGTTAGGAGTCTCATGAGAACACAAAGAGTTATAACACATACCCAGTGGACCTGTTACTATTTCTGTCTCTGTGAGCCCGTCTGAGCCCTGCCTAGTTGATTAAGTGGGCCATGTTCTCCCAGTGTCCTCTGTCTCCTATGTCTCCCACAGTCTTTCCTTTTCCTCTTCCACAGGGTTCTCTGTTCTCTGAGGGGAGGGACTTGATGGAAACATCCAATTTAGACTCTCTCTCTGCATGTCTGCGGTGGGTCTCTGCACCTGCTTCCATCTGCTGCAGGAGGATGTCTCTGATGACACCTGATCAAGGCACAGATTTATGAGTATAGCAGTTCAGTTGACATAATTTCATTGATGCTTTTCTTTTGTTCTTTTTTTTTTTCGTGTTTGGTCCTTCCTACTCTAGGTCTCTGGGCTATCCAGTGTTTGGTTCCAGGCTGTCCAAGAAGTGTAGGACATGGGAGCTTTACTAAGCATGAGCCACAGAGTTGTTGGCCAGCAAGGTTCTGTGGAGATCACTAAACAACCCTGGCTGATTGCCCGCTGTACCACAATTGCTTATTCAGTAACTCATTGAAGGAAAACTTGATTGTTTTCAATCTTTGCCAATTATGAATGAATTTTACAAACATACAATAGCTGAGAATTTTGTGGTGAGGAATTTTCAACTAATATGAGAAAATACTAAGAAATACTATTGCTGGATCGTTTGCTAAGAACATATTTGGTTTCATAAAATTTGTCAAATTTTTCATGTTGGTGTCAATTTTCTGATATTGTTACCCTGTCATATTGTATTAGTCATTCTGTATCAATTTCCTTTCAAAGTAAATTTAACAGTTAGTTTTTGATATCCACTAAATAACTTGGTAAGATTTAAATGGGGTTATCTGGGTTGTAAAGATTAGTTTGTAAAGAACTGACATCTTTACATTGAGTCTTTGTATCCACAAATGTTGAATATCTCTCTACTTATTTCTTATATTCTATTTGAAAGTTGTACATATGAAGTTTGTACATTGTTATGCAATAGTCTATGGAATATTATAGTCTTTTTTTTAAAAAAATGTATTTCTCATAGAATGTCTTTTTACTTAGAATAAATCTCTAGAGTTATTGCTTTTTAATTAATTCACCTACTGGTTGTAGCACTACATATACCACATTTTATCATCAGTTTTAGAGAGAAGGTAGATTTATGAGATGGTTATCGTTTCAGCTTAGAGTGGACATTTACAATTATTTTACGTTGGGTGGTTTGCTTGCATGTGTATCTGTGTAACACTTACTTGTCTGTTTCCCTGGGAGGTCAGAGAAGAGCACTGAATTCCCTGGAACTAGAGTTGCAGATGGTTGTTAGCCATCATGCAGGTGCTAGGAGTTGAGCCTGGGTCCTGGAGAAGTGCAGCCAGTGCTATGAACTGCTGAGCCTTCTGTGCAGTGCTTATATAATGGAAATAGTGAGACCCAATGACTTAGATCAGAGAAGAAGCTTCTCTATTTACCCAGAAAGTGAAATTTACTGGAACCAGGACTATTCCAAGGCTGTGTCTCGACTGTCTCCTGTGAAGAGCTGGATAAGGTACTTTTAATTGGGGACAGCATAATGACTTAATCATTCTTTTTTTTTTTTTTTTTTTTTTTTTTTTTTTTTTTTTTTTTTTTTTTTTTTTTAAAAAAAAAAAAAAAAAAAAAAATTAAAAT
>PVIH01000609.1:0-17032 GCA_004025045.1 Sigmodon hispidus
TTTAGGTAATTAATCTGATCTTCATTTAATTTTGGTAGATGGTACCTGTCCAGAAAGCTGTCCATTTCTTCTAGGTTTTCCATTTTTGTGGAATACAGATTTTCAAAATATGATCTGATAATTCTCTGTATTTCCTGGGGGTCTGTTGTTATGTCCCCCTTTTCATTTCTGATTTTGTTGATTTGGACACTCTCTCTCTCTGTTTTTTTTATTAGTTTGGCTAAGTGCTTATCTATTTGGTTAACTTTCTCAAAGAACCAACTCTTAGATTCATTGATTCTTTGTATTGTTCTTTTCGTTTCAATTGTATTGATTTCCGCTCTAAGTTTGATTATTTCCTGCCGTCTACTCCTTCTAGGTGAGTTCGCTTCTAATTGTTCTAAGGCTTTCAGCTGCATTGTTAGGTCTCTAGTGTGGGATTTCTCTAGGTTTTTCATATAGGCATCTAGCACTATGAAATTTCCTCTTAAGACTGCTTTCTATGTGTCCCACAAGTTTGGATACGTTGTAGATTCATTTTCATTGAATTCTAGGAAGACTTTGATTTCTTTCTTAACTTCTTCCTTGACCCAGAGATGGTTCAGCTGAGTGATGTTTAGTTTCCATGAGTAGGTAGGCTTTCTTTGGGTTTTGATAATGTTGAACTCTAACTTTAGGCCCTGGTGGTCTGATATGTTACAAGGGATTATTTCCATTTTTTTTGTATCTGTTGATATTTGCTTTATGACCAATTATGTGGTCAATTTTGGAGAAAGTTCCATGAGGAGCTGTGAAATATGTATATTCCTTTGCCTTTGGGTGGAAGGTTCTGTAGATATCTATGAAATCCATTTGCATCATAACCTCTTTTAGACTCCTTATTTCTCTGTTGAGACTCTGTCTGGTTGATCTATCCAGGGTTGAAAGTGGGGTATTGAAGTCTCCCACTATTAAGGTGGGAGAATTGATGTGGAATTCGGGCTTTAGCAGTGTTTCTTTTACATAAGTAGGTGCCCTTATATTAGGGGCATAAATATTTAAGATTGAAATCTCCTCTTGACCACTTTTTCTTGTGATAAATAAGTAGTGACCATCTTGGTCCTTTTTATTGCTTTTAGCTTAAAGTCTACTTTGTTAGATATTAGGATTGCAACCCATGCTTGTTTCTTAGGACCATATGACTGGAAAATCTTTTCCCAACCCTTTATTCTAAGCCTGTGTCTGTCTTTGCGGTTGAGGTGTGTTTCTTGTAGGCAACAGAAGGATGGCTTGTGTTGTTGTATCCATCTTGTTAGTGTGTGATGTTTTATAAGAGAGTTGAGACCATTGATATTAAGGGAAATTAGTGACCATTGATTCATATTTCCTGACATTTTTGGTGGTAACTTGTTTGTATTTCCTCTCTCTAGGGTATTCTTCTGTGGACTTATTGATTGTTTGTGATTCCGTGGGTGTATCTGAGGTCCTTAGGTTGGAGTTTTCCCTCTAATACTCTCTGTAGTGCTGGATTGGTAGATAGATATTTTTTCAGTCTGACTTTGTCCTGAAATACCTTGTTTACTCCATCTATGGTGATTGATAATTTTGCAGGGTATAGTATTCTAGTTTGGCAGCCATGCTGTTTTAGCATCTGTATAACTTCTGACCAAGCCCTTCTAGCTTTCATTGTTTCCATTGAATAGTCAGGCGTTATTCTGATGGGTCTGCCTTTATATGTGAGTTGACCCTTTTCTTTTGCAGCTCTTAAAATTTTTTCTTTGTTCTGTATGTTTTGTGGCTTGATTATAATGTGGAGCACTGACTGTTTTGGGGGGTCATATCTATTTGGTGTTCTGTAAGCTTCTTGTATCTTTATAGGCATTTCCTTGTTCAGGTTAGGAAAGTTTTCTTCTATGATTTTATTGAAAACATTATCTGTGCCTTTGAGCTGGTATTCTTCTCCTTCTTCTATTCCTATTATTCTCAAATTAGGTCTTTTCATGGTGTTCCACTTTTCCTGAACATTTTGAGTTATGGCTTTTTTAGTTTTACTATTTTCTTTGACTGATATATCTATTTGAGCTACTGAGTCTTCCTCTTCAGAGATTCTATCTTCCATCTCTTGAACTCTGTTTGTTATGCTTGTATCTGTGGTGTCCAGCTTTTTTCTTCAGATTTTCTATTCCCATCTTTGCCTTATTTTGTACCTTTTTTATTGCTTCCATTTCAGCTTTTATTTCAGCTTTTAGTTCCTGGCATGTTTCTTTCATAGATTTGTTCATCTCTTCCAATTTTTTGTTTGTATTTTCTTCTATTTCTTTAAGGCTATTTTTCATATCTTCTTTGAGATCTTTGATGATCATCAAAAAGGAAATTTTGGTGTTGCTTCCTTCTGTTTCCTCTTCATTGCTCAGTTCAGGTCTTGTATTTGTAAGATTGCCACTCTCTTCTGGAGTTACCATGTTGTTCTTTGTATTATTATGTAAGTTTTTGCACTGATGTTTGCCCATGGCTTCAGTGGTTCACAATTAGGTGGCTCCTGGTCAATTGTGGCACTTGGGCTTGTGTGCCTCCTGTCACCTCTCTGGGCAGGGTCTGAATCTGCCCTTCAGAGACCCCAGAAATTATCTGTTCGCTCAGTTGGAGGTTGAGGTGGGTAGCCGTGCAAATTCCCTCAGCAGCAGCTGTGGGTATGGTGACAGGCAGACTTTATCTGTGCCTGCTACAGAGTTTGCTGGGAGTTACTCTGCAGATAGCACCTGGTCCCAAAAGTGGAACCGGAACCTATGGGAGCTCAACTCTCTCTCCCTGGCTGGGATATAGTCGCTTGGGTTTGGTGACCCCTCCTCACCTCTGGGCGGGGTCTGAATCTGTCCTCCAGGGACCCTTGTAGTTATCTGTTTGCTCAGTTCGAGGTCGAGGTAGGTAGCTGTGCAAATTCCCTCAGCAGAAGCTGTGGGTATGGTGACAGGCAGACTTTATCTGCCCCTGCTACAGAGTGCGCTTGGACTCTGCAGACAGCACTTGGTCCCAGAAGCAGAACCGGTACCGATGGGAGAGATTTTTTTTCATAACATTGCTTTGGCTAAGACTTCGAGAACTATATTGAATAGGTAAGGAGAGAGGGGACAGCCTTGTCTAGTTCCTGAGTTTAGTGAGATTGCTTTGAGTTTCTCTCTGTTTAGTTTGATGTTTGCTATTGGCTTCTTGTTTATCGTCTTTATTATGTTTAAATATTTTCCCTGTATTCCTGTTCTCTCAAGGGTTTTTATCATATTGGAGTGTTGTATTTTGACAAAGGCTTTTTCAGCATCTAAGGAGATGACCATGTGGTTTTTTTTCCTTCAGTTTGTTTATGTGATGGATGACATTCACAGTTTTTCATATGTTGAAACATCCCTGCATTTCTGGGATGAAACCCACTTGTTCATGGTGGATGGCTTTTTTATATGTTATCATAATTAGTTGGCCAGAATTTTGCTGAATATTTTTGTGACAACCTTCATAAGGGATATTGGGCTGTAGTTCTCTTTCTTAGTTGCCTGTTTGAGTGGCTTGGGTATCTTCTGGATCTCTTTCTAATTCCTCTTTCACTGGGTTCCCTGAGTCTTAGGAAAGGAACTTGATGTTGACATTACAACTAGTGCTGAATGTTCCGAGCTCTCTCATTCTCTGTATAATATCTAGATGGGGGTCTCTATATAAAATACATACTACTGATATTATATGCCAATTAAATTGATTTTATGTAGAATTATTAATATAATATATTATTTACATTAATATAAAATGTTGTTCTTTTAAGATTCTCCAGAGCTAGCATGCTCTTGATATGCTCAGGGCCTTGCTCTTCAACCCAGAAAGAGCAACTGAATGGTAGGAAAGCTAGTGAGTAAAGCCTAAGCCTGTGATGTAGACCCTGTTCTTGCTCCATATCTCTGGCTTAGCATGTCTTTGTAAGTAGTCATGCTTTTAGCTTGTAACTTGTAGCCATTTTGTCTTTGTTTATATATATACATATATGTATACATATGAATATATGTATGTGTGTTGTAACATTATCATCCTAACGATTTTGTGTATGTGTGTATGTACAGGTATGTAGGGAAATATTGTATAGTTTTGAGTGCATGCATTATGTGTATGTGAGTGAGATCAGAGGTAAATATCAAATATCCTCCTCTTACTCTCTCCAATCCACTTACTGAAGAAGGATCTATATATGAACCCAAGACTTTTTATCTGACTAGACTTGCTAGCCAAATTGTTCTAAGTATCTTTGATTCTGTCTTATGGACAGATAAAGGATTATAGGGATACTGCAACCCTCTCTCAACTTTTATATGAATGAAGACGATCCAAAATCTAATCTCCATGCTTTTGGAGAACATGCTTTATCTACAGAGACATCTCTGCAGCTTCTACACTTGCCTTTAAAGTGTGTCCTTCAGTATTAAGTGGGTGACACAATCATATCACCTACTTTAATAACTCTTAGAAAACTGAAGCACCACACCCATTAAGCTTCCCATCACTCAATACCCAATCATTAAAGAAAACACAAATCTCATCAATTCTTTTTCTGTGATTTTAACACCTGTAAGTATGCTTTATATGTATGATCATATAACTTTTTTGTTGTTCCTGCCTAGTTTCACAGCTCTAATTTCTGAATGTCTTTCCTTTTAGTAGATAATAATATCTTATTTTATTTCTATTCTATATTTGGCTATTTTGTTCATATGTCATTGGAGCCTTAGCTCTTGGTCTTGGAAATCTTAGAAAAAAATTTTGTATAAACATAAGTATACGTATCTCTTTTAGGAGCTGTTTTTAAATGTTTTGATAATATACATAGATGTAGCACTGTTTGATCATAAATATCTAACCATTCAAGGTTCAATAGTCTGTTTTTCAGTGTGGCTGTACCATTGTACACAGTTCCAGTTTTGTCATGTATCTGTGGACCTACTATAATATATCTTACAGAAAGTCAATATAAATAGTTTGCATATTCATGTACATATAATGTATTTTAGGTGATGAGGCTAAAAGTGGCTTAAATTGAGAAACTGGCAGAAAAAAATGGATGAGGGATATCAACCCAGATAAGTAATAGACATTACAGAAAAAGAAAACTCTACCTCTGCAATGGAAACCAGATCTGTAAACAGTGTTGTGGCAGACGACGAAACTTTTTTGGGAAGAGCCACTGCCAAAGCATCTCATGTGCTTTGAAGCCTATGTAGATAAGCAGGGAATTTGCCAGCATTCTTACAGACTCTGAAAAGGCAGCAAGTACCATACATCTAGGGCATGAAAGAGTCCAAGGGGGAATGTAAGAGGAATTTGGTTGTAAAGAAAGGGTGGCAGCAAACTTACAGCCTTTGAAATGGGTTGTCCTGTATTTATATCATTACTACTTGAAACACATATTCTTCTTTGTTAGGTGAGTTTTCTCATATTTATAATTCCCATGTCAACCATATTGTTGTTTGTCCAGAGTTCTAAAGGAACCAGTATACAGTAAACTGACAAATATCTATGAACAAATGTGTACCAACACGGTATTTGAAATCTTAGCATAGAAAATGAGTCATGAGGAAACAGTTGTAATCTCAGGTAAAGGGTCTTTTGGACAAACAAATCAAGTATAATAGCAAGAAACAGGTCACACCATTATATTTGTTCTTACTCAAGACTTGTAGATTAAAAACACCATAGACATAGCCATTGATTTTCTTGAATTCTAAGATAACAAACAATTTATAAAAAATGTCTTAAGGAATCTTGAAAATAGGTGATTTATTTTCTTCTGTGTCTTACTACCAATCCATGCTAACTAATTGTTGCTCTCAGTGTGTGTCATTAGAGTTATATTTAGGAAGTGGTCTCCTGTGCCAATGCATTCAAGGCTACTTCTCACTTTCTTTTCTATCAAGTTCAGTGTAACTGAGTTTATGTTGAGGTCTTTGATCCATTTGTAATTGAGTTTTATGCAGGATGATAGACAAGGGTTTATTTGCAGTTTCAACATGCCACCATCCAGTTATGACAGCTCCATGTGTTGAAAATGTTTTTCTCTTTTGTATATGCTTGTCTTTTTTTGTCAAAAATCAGGTATTCATACATGTGTGGATTAATGTCAGAATCTTTAGTTCCATTCCATTGAATATAAGTTTGTACAGCCACTTTGGAAATCAGTATAGTAGATACTTAGAAAAATGGGAATCAGCCTACCCAATAATCCAGCAATACCAATCTTTGGCATACACCCAAAGGAGGCATATTCTTACCACAAGGACATTAGTTCAACTATGTCCATAGCAGCATTATTTGTAATAGCCAGAACATGAAAACAGTCAAATGCCCCACAACTAAAGAGTGGATTTAAAAAAATGTGGTGCATTTTTACAATGAAGTAACTCAGCATAAAAAATAATTACATCCTTAAATTTGCAAGCAAATGAATGGAAATAGAAAAAAAGTCATCCTAAGTGTGATAATACATGATATGTACCTACTCATAAGTTATTTTAGATGTAATGTAAAGAGTATCCAGGCTATAAACCACAACCCTTGAGGATCTAGGTAACAAGGAGGAACCTAAGAAAGACATCCGTGGACCCCCTAGGAAGATCTCTTGAGTAAATTAGGACCACAGGGGGAAGGGAATAAGAGGAGGTGGGGAAGAGAACATGAAAGAATGAGATGGTTGAGTTGAGAGAGAGACAGAAAGGGAGAACAACAAAATAGGTATCTTGATAGAGGGAGCCATTGTGCGGTTAGAGAGAAACCTGGTGCTAGAGAAATATCCAAGAACCCATAAGAATGACCCCAGTTAAGAATCCAGGAAATAGTGGAGAGGGTGCCTAAACTGACCTTCCCCTATAATCAAGTTAATGACCACTGTAATTTTCATTATCTTGGATTTCTCTAGAAATTGATAGAAGCAGATGAAGAGATTCATAGATAAGTACTTGGTCAAGTTCCCAATCTATGGGAAGAGAGAGCGTGAGGATGAATTATTAGAACAAAGGGGTTAAGATCATGATGACTAAACCCATAAAGACAGCTGGCCTGAACTATTGGGAGCTCACTAACCCAGAATTGACAGCTTGGGAACCCCCATGGGACTGACCTAGGCCATCTGGATGTGGATCACAGCTGAATGACATCTGAAGTTTATGGGGCCCTAGGCAATGGGTTCAGAATTTATTCCTAGTGCACAAACTGGCTTCTTGGAAGCCACTACCTACAGAGGAACAACTTATTCAACCTGTATACTGTGGGGAAGGGCTTGGTACTACCTCAACTGGATACACCAGACTGCATTAATCTATCCTGGAAGTCCTACCCTCTCTGAGAAATGAATGGGTGGATGGAATGTGGAGAATAACTGGGGAAAGGAGAAGGGGAAAGAGTAGTGGGCTTTTTAAAATTGAAAAAAAACCTTATTATAAAAACTGTCCAAAAGTGTTACTTACAAAATGCTTAATTCTTTGATGTGCTGGTCTAGCAGTGACTGAAGAGAGTATAATAGGAAGCACAATTTGTTCTGAAACAGTATCTGCCTCATTTTTCTATGACTCTTTCTTTGTCATCCCAAGTCATGTATATGTGTAAATATCATTTCTAGTGAAAAGCAATAAATAATTGTAACATGATAAGGAATCAAGCACTTAACTATGTGTTTTAAACTCTAAAATCCTAATACGATCATTCTTCATAGACTCAATTTTCTTCTCTTTAAAAGATACACAAATCTGTTGAATTCATTCATGAAAATGGATGGAGACATTCTCTGATACAGAAATACTAAGGGAATCCTTCGGATGAGTGTTCACAGGTTTGAAATGATGAAAGACTATAAATCCCTGCTGAAGTGGGATTATTTCATCTCCCAGCTGAATGCTGTCTTTCTTTAGCCTTGGAGCTCTTATGCTCGAAGGAAATTCAAGATGCAGAGAGAACTCTTGTCTAGCCAAATGATGTCCTTGAAGCTACTGAGTAAGTTCCGTAAAAGACTTTTGTTTGAGCAGAGAGGGCTGAAGAATGATTAAGATTAGCGACTCAGATGACTCTGTGATATCGATGTGACTCGAGGGTTTATGCATCAAATTAATCTGTGACAGAAACTGTACATTGGCATGATATTTGGTGCCTGCCATAAGAGTGCACATTAGCTTCACTGCTGTCTCTGATCTTTCCTGGGGCTGTGTCATGGGGAATAAGGAAGTTGAAGTGTAATGTGCTGTGACAGTGAAGACACAGCCAAGGTCAAAACCCCTTAGCCTGTGTAAACTGAAGGCTGGATACATACTTCATATTTGTTCTGCGCATTTGAAAATTGTTTGACCTGAGCAAGAAATAGCAAGTCTAAGAATACAGACTGTTCTGTCCTGTGACCTCTCAAGTAAGATCAACATGCACTTCACACTAGCTTAATCCTGGTGATATCAAAAGAGATTTTCATATGGGATTAGGAGTGGGTTGTATCACTGCATCTGAGTCGTTGCCTTGAATCTGAGAGTCACTGTAAAGCACACAGGAGTCCACAAGCCATACCTAGAGTCATGTTGGATTTTCAATCCTAAATCGTTTGCATAAATTACTGCATCTGATGAAACAATGGTAAAAATGGTCTAGCAGGAATGGAAGTTTTGATTTCTCATCTAGTTTATCAGAAGATGAGATTCTTACTGAAGCAAGTCTTGCATTTGTAACTTTTTACCTTAAAGTTCTTTAACAGTAAATTAAAAGTAATTAAATTAGCTCAATTAAGAGGAGTTCAAGGCTTGTCTGTGTTGTGGAATATTACTTTAACCAGGCAGAAATTGTTACATTTGTTTATGTTGCATTTGTTTAACAATGATATGCTTCTGTGCAAGGCACTTGATTAGTCTAATAGAAAATTGAGTGGCCAATAGGTAGGCAGTAAGGGAATAGGCAGGGCTTCAGGTAGGAAGAATAATTAGTAGCGGGGATCTATGTTTGGAAAGAGAGAATGAGGAGAGAGCAGAAAATGAGAGAGAAAAAGTGGGAGACAGTTGGGTCAGACAGACAGGTAGCTATTAGCAAGCCAGACACCAAAGAATCAGAAAAAATAAGACATACAGAAAGAAAAAAAAAGGTAAAAATCCCTGAGGAAAAATGTAGATGAAAAGAAACAGGTTAATTTAAGTTATGAGCTAGTGGGACAAGCATATGATAATGTCAAACATTCATAACTAATAGTAAGTCACTGTGCCATGATTTGGGGGCTGTCTGAGAAAGCCTGCTACATGTCCAATAGAAGTACCTTTTAAAATGTGTTCTATCATTTTTTACTCTGTATTGTAGGGTCTTTAGATTGTTCCAAATGACCAGAAGACACCCTATATGGAATTGCAGTAAACAGCTTTATTCTTCAGAAAAAACAGCATGCTGGGGGCTACCCAAAATGGCCTCAACCCTGGGGAAGAGTAAGGCAGCCCCTTTTAATTCTGCTTAGGGGAACTTCAGCTGTGGTTATGTGTACTTTGAAGTGATTGGGTATAGACCCTTACTGATATGGGAATCATTTCATGATTGTCTCATGACATCTTGTCAGTAACAAGTGTGGTTACAGTGTCAGAGGTCTGTCTACTGTGTTAGGGATCTGTCTGCCCTGTCAGGGGATCTGTCTGCTGTGTCAGGGGTCTGTCTGCTCTGTCAGGGGACTGTCTGTTGTGTTAGGGTTCTGTCTACAGTGTCAGGCATCTGTCTGCTGTGTCAGGAGTCTGTCTGCTGTATCAGGAGTCTGTCTGCTGTGTCAGGGGTCTGTCTACTGTGTCAGGGGTCTGCCTGAAAACAGCAAGAACATCTTCTGCTTGTTGCCAGGTAGAACCTATTTGGCTGCCAAACTGAATGTATTTTCTGACTGTCTGGCTGAGTAAACAGGATAGTGGGGTAATATGGAGCAGAGATCTTAGCAAACTGTTCCCTGAGGGGGGGAATTGGTCCTAGTTCTTTTATGTACATGTAGGGAAGAGGTATTACCACATAACCACAGATAACCAAGAGGGCATGGCGCAAGGCATAAGATTTCCTGGCCCTAGGGTTACAGCTGATTATGAACTGCAAGGTGTGTGTGCTGGAAACTGAACTTAGGGTCTCTGCATAAGCAATATGCATTCTTCTTAAAAATGAACCATCTCTCAGGTTCCTGGTAGATATGTCTGTATATTTTTCTATGGGTTTTGAAAGTCTTTAACCTGTATTTACCTGAATATTAAATTCAGCAGGACTTATAATTAGTTTCTCAGTATTTTTGCCAATCCTTCTGATTTTTCAGCCTTCTATGCATTTATCTAGAATCTCTCAATTTTCTGAGAGTATGTGGTGGTTGTACAGACACAGACAGGAGTAAGGAAAATTTCTGTCTGTTTTTATGAACTTTATGGTAAGTGTGAGCTTGATTTTGAGTATTCAAACATAAATAAGACAAGATCTAGTAAAGAAATTCACATAAATAAACCTTTAGCACCTTGAAAGAAGCCTGGAGGAGGTTCCTTTCTACATTGTCAGGGAAAAGCTTCGGTTGTGGTTTTCTGTTGTGGTCTCCACATATTGCAAAAAGAAGTTTCATTGATGAGAGTTGTTGACTACTACACTTATCTGTGAGTATAAGAACAAATATTTAGAATGTATTTAGGGATTGAGCTGGTTTAGTAAAAGGGTAGTTGTAGGTTCTTCTACAAGATTCATAAGTTTACCATCTCTGGACATTTATCTATATTTAAGGTACAGGCATAATTTCCCTCTTGTCGAGCAGGACTTAAATCTGGTTACAGAGCTCTTGGTTACTATCAAGGTATAGGTGCAACTACTGCACCCTTAGAGTTATCACAGCCTGATGTTCATTGTTATGTATCATGGGCGTCAAAGGTGGGTATGACTCTTGGTTGCATTCCTCCTTTTGAAACTTGATAAGTACATGAAAAAGTAATGATGTAAGAGCTTGGACAGCAAACTTTCCTTAGAAACCCGAGTTTTGTTACCACAGTGAAGATCTTTCACATGTTGACCTGGTTCCTAAAAGTGTAATGCTACAAACATCAATCAGCTTCTCATATTAATGCTATAAAACATAAGTTCACTGAAAAGGGAATGTGATATATCAACCTACAAAGAAATCAATATTGACTTGACAATAGGTAGTTCTTATATGCCTTGAAAAAACTAGAGCTCACACAAAATGCAAGAGCTAAGATCACTCCAAAGACTTTTTTGAGCATTAATTTTTCTGTGTGGTACAAAATATGAAGTAATGGTTTTATATAAATCTAAACAAATGTGCCAAAAAAATACTGTTATTTTTTTCGTAACAATTTTTTTATTGTGTGAAGTTAATGATTGACAAAGAATTTTAAAAGAAGGGAGGAATTGATTATAGATTGCCATTATCCGTTCTTAAACTTTTTAAAATTTTTTTTTGATTTATTTATTTATTATGCATACAGTTTTACAGAAGAGGGTGCCAGACCTCATCATAGATGGTTGTGAGCCACCATGTGGTTTTGCTGGGAATTGAACTCAGGACCTCTGGAAGAACAGTCAGTGCTCTTAACCTCTGAGCCATCTCTCCAGCCCCCCGTTCTTAAACTTTTAAGGGAGAACTTTAGACACTGGGAGGCTCAAAACATGAAAAATATATAAAATTATGAATTATCTACATTATCACTCATGATTGCTGAAATAAATATGAGAACAGATAAAGTAGCTTGCCTAAAATTATCTTTAAAAATCATCATAAATTCTTCCTGAATGGAAAGACAAAGCTGAGACAAAACACTTAGAAAGGAAAATCTTCAAGTTCTATTTTTTTATGTTTATGTATAAATACTTTCCTTCATGTAGTACGTACATATATCATCAGTGTGCTTGGTGCCCATGAAGGCCAGAAGAAACCACTGGATTCCCAGAACTGGAGAGAAGACTGTTTTGAGACACCATGTAGGTTCTGGGACCTGAACTTATGTCCTGTGCAATAGTAGCAATTACTGTGAATCATTGAGTTGTTTCTCTTGCTTCCACATTGTTTTTGCAAAATAAATTATCTGTCCTCACTGCCCAATACAGAATATATTTTATGTTTTATTAACAGTTTCCCCTTCAGCTGTGGATGTGGGCATTCCTTATTGTTGGCCAATAATAAATATATCAAGGCTATTGTGTCTCTCCTATTAGTGACTTGATGATACTGCAAAGCCAAGTTCTTGTTCTTGCCCAGGAAGAATGGTGAAATGTATGTTGTGGGACCCTAAGGATAGTAAAGACATTTCAGGATTCCCCAGGTAATGTTTAGAACTTGTGGACTTGAAAATGCATAATGGCACAAATGATTGCTGTAGTGAGTATTTATATATAAAAAGAAATAGAAAATGCATTTAACATCCAAATAGGAAATAGGATATGTCTAGTGACCTCTTTTTCCTGGATATATTTATTTAAGTGATAAATTAAGGAGAGTTTATGATGCATTCAGAAAATTGTTAGGAAGATGTTATTAGTAATGTGAATACCAAACACATTTCTAAAATCATCGTATATCTCATGTAGCCAGAAAAAAAAAAATGCAGCAAGGGTTGATGTTTCATGGTTCGATGTGCCTGTGAGTCTATAATGAGCATGTGAACTATCTGTATGACTTATAGTTCAAATAGTTTTTTGTTTAGTCATGTGCTCTTCTTTTCAAATGCACAATGGTCTCTATGAACAGGTAAAAGTGAGGAGAACTCCTGGTTCCTACTCCACCCACCCCCACAATGGTCTACGTTCTCTGCTCCTCTTTTAAGCTTCCTGTTCTTCCAAGATCCTTTCTTCAAGTTTTATTTTTTATTCTAATTTACATTTATAGACCCAGAAAAATAGCCTATCCTTATTTGTAGAAAAATAAAATTTTTATTTTATTTTCTTGTAACTAATTATCTTGGGAAGCCATTTTGCTAGAATCAAATGTCAACTGTGTTCACAAGTCAAGTGACATATTTATTCATACCCTATTGTAAATCACCTCTGTATTTAGAAGTGAGCCCACTACTTAGCCTGTCACCCAGAATCACTTCTGGTCACTTACCAAGTTCTTTCTCTTCTCCTGTGGCTCCCACTTACTAAGGCAGCTCTGGAAGCCAGTGTCAGCAGTTGGCATCACAAAAACACCAGTGTCTGACTCTGGCCTCTTTGATCTTTCTCAGAGGTGTGCTCTGAAGCTACTGGGGAAGTGGGGTTTGGGGGAAGTGAAGGAGACCAATGGAGACAATAGCAAGCAAGCTGAGCGTGGCACATACTTAGAATAATGTGGCTAAGTATGGTAAGTTTTGTGATACCTTCTAGCTCAATACATTAAGGGTGCTTAGCTTTATCCAAAGGTCTCTAAGTAGATCTTAAGGATATAAAACAAAAAAGTGACAATCCCTGATGTGAAAGATGAGTAATGATTTTACATAAAGTCCATGCTATAGCAACTTATAAGAGATAGTGCAGATTGAAAGCACAACTGAGGATATTTTCCACAGAAACAGGGAAAGCTGTGTTCAGCACAAGTCACAACTTGTTGAGGAGGTACCACATTAGGAGGCTCTTAAGTAGTTATCATGTAACTCCAGTTGTGTGTGTGTGTATGTGTGTGTGTGTGTGTTAGGATAATTTTTATCCCAACCAACTTATGCTTTTTAACTCTTAAAAAGACCAAATTTAGCAGGTTTTTGATCCCAGAAGCAAGGAAGCAAATTAAAAATCTCAGCATCATTGTGGCTAACGCATAAATTTCCTTGAAGTGTCTCAGCACTGGAGTATTCATCTGGAATAAGAAATGTGTCCAGCACACAGATTGTTCCCCTCATACCGATCTCTATGTCACACTTGGCAGTCTCAACACTCCATCCAACCTAATTCAGAGTCATTAACATTTGTACTTAGCCACATGGATTCAAATGCCAAGTGTTCTGAACATTTTCGGGCAGATGTTATCAAAGATGTTCTCTCTCTGATTCCTCAGATAATTTGCATAGAACAACCATTGCAACTGAAAATGAGGTGTGTCATCCAGAAAGATTTTTCTTTTTGCTATTGGGTTCTGTGAATGTGCTTGGTTTATAGAAGCTTTCACTTTTTTCCTCTGGAATAACTATTGCTGCAAGAATGATTGGAGTTTATAGCTTTGGCTTCTTCAATCTGTAGGGAAGTAAATTTTAGTATGAGAAAAAGGATTATGCATTTGCAGCTCAGTGTGGATTTTAATGGAAAGCTATTGAGAAACCCTTTTTATTGTGATCATCTTTGCTCTTTTAAGCAAGACTTGCTTCTCTAATAGGTGTATTATATTTACTGTCCTATGTCATTCCAAGGTCAAGGTAGCTGCTAAATTAGGAAAGCACCATTATCTCTGATATTGATTTGCCTTGATTTTTATTAACATTGAAAGTAGAACACCAAGAGAACTAATAAGAAAACAACCAAGTCTCCAACCAAACCAACAACATTCATAATTTGATTTTATTTTAAAACTACTCTTGTTCAGATGTGAGAAGAATTATTCTCCCCCACACAGTCTTTGAAAGCAAGGGCCCCTCCCCTTCCCTGTATAACTGTCCTCAACTTCACTCTGGCCTTTCCTTAGGAAGTCATGACTCCCCTTCTTTATACAAGGTCTTGCCCTGGCTAGTTTCCCTGATGTTTACTGCTCATGATTGTCTTAATTGGGAAAGTGAACAATCCATTATTAAATAACTTCTAATTGGTACACACTTTTCTTCTTTTATCTTATGAATAATTAGAAATGAGCGCAGAGTTTATTCTTTTTCCAATGTTTGGCTTTAGAGACTTTCTGACAATTAACTGCTTGTAGGTGCAGACTTGTTTATTTAACATTTATTCTTCCCCATTTATTTTTACTTTTATGCCAGTGTCATGGTATCTTGATTACTGTGGTATTATGCCTGCCTTCAGTTGAATGTCTTGATAACTCCAACTTTACTGTATTCATCTAAATATTGCTTTGTCTGTTTGGAATATTTCCTGTTTACATATGACTTATAATTCTATTTTTATTGCTTTGGAAAATGTCATTGATATTTTTATGGTATTTTCATTGAATACAAAAATTACTTTATACTTGATGGACAATATACATTAATTCTTCCAGATCATGAACATCAGTGGCCTTTTCTTTTTAATTTTTGTTTCTTCCTCAGATTCCTTTATTAGTGTTGTTAAATGTTCCATATACAAACCAATATGCAAAATTTATTATTTATAGATGTTTTCTATATTTATTTACTTATTTATTGGAGCTACTTGGCAAGCTCAAAAATGATATATAAAATGCTACCCATCTTAGTAAATGGTGTTGTAAAATCTGGATATACACACACAGAAGATTGAACCTAGATTCCTTTCTCTCATTCTAGACAAATGTTGATGTAAAATATTATAAATATTTTAATGTAAGGCCTAAAGCTAAGAAACTTCTAGAAGGAAGAATAAAGTATCCATTTTGAGATATTGGTATAGTGATGATTTTATATCCTCAAAAGAATAGAAAACAAGAGTTAAAATAGAGAAAAAAAAATTGTGATCTAAGAATTCTCCACATAACAAAACTGAATGAAACAACCTTCAGAGGTGAGAAACACTTGCAAATTCTTCTTTCAACAAAGTACCAACATTCAGAATAAACAAATAATCAAAACCTTAACTGTTAAATGTATAATGGGTGAGTGATTTAAATATATATTCTATAAATTTTCAAGTATATGTAAGAGTATACAACATTACTAGCCATTAGGGAACTGTAAAAGAAAAATACAATATAAAATTAAATCCAAACAGGACAATGAGCAATTGCTATACAAAAGATTTTTAACAATAGCAAATGTTGGTGAGAATGTAGTATGGAAAATTTTATAATATACTCAGTGGGAATATAAATTAGTATAGTTATTATAGGAGAACAATATGGAACCTCCTTAGAAAATTAAAAACATATCTACATTTTGTCCACTTATCCTGATACTGAGTTTATATCTACAGCAAATGAAGTAAGCTTATGTTAGTTTGAATATAATTGGCCCCCAGAATCTCATAGAGAGTGACATTGTTAAGCGGTGTGGTATGTCTTGGTTGGAGTTGGTATGACCTTGTTGATGATAGTGTGTCACTGTGGGGGTGGTCTTTGAGGTTTCCTATGTCCAGAATACTTCCAAGTGTGTTCATTGACTTCCTCTGAGTCAAGATGTAGGACTCTCAGCTCAGCTCCAGCACCACATTAGCCTGCATGTTGCCATGCTCCCCATCTTGATGATAATGGACTGAACCTTTGAAACAATAAGCAATCTTCCCCAATTAAACCTTTTTATTTATAAGAGTTGCCATGATAATGGTTTCTCTTCACAGCAATAAAAAATTTCTAATTAAGGCACAGCTCATCAAAGATCATCACAGATCTGCCTATGTTGAGAATAGCACTAGTCACAATTGGCTAAAAACAGCATGAGTTTTCTTTTTTAATTAAAAATAGATTCTTTTCTCATAAAATATATCCTGATTATAGTTTCTTCTCCATCTATTCCTCTCAGTTTCTTACTACCTCCCCTCCCATATGGATCTGCTCTCTTTCTGTCTTTTATTAGGAAAGAACAGGATTCTAAGAAATAACAATTAAACACGACAAAATAAAATATAAGATGAGGCAAAAACAAGCTTACACTCCCACCAACAATGGAGGAGTGTTCCCCTTGCTCCGCATCCTCTCCAGCATAGGTTGTCATATGTGCCTTTTATCTTAGCCAATCTAACAGGTGTTAGGTGGTATCTCAAAGTTGTTTTGATTTGCATTTCTCTGATGGCTAAAGATGAAGAGCACTTTTTCAGGTGCCTTTCAGCCATTCCTGGTTCCTCTGCTGAGAATTCCCTTTTTAGATCTGAACCCCATTTTTTGATAGGGTTATTCAAGGTTTTGGGATCTAAACTCTTGAGCTCTTTATATACCTTAGAGATCAGTCCTCTATCACTTGTAGGGTTGGTGAAAATCTTTTCCCATTCTGTAGGCTAT